>OZ010723.1:12824147-13054702 GCA_963932345.1 Ophion ventricosus | reverse complement strand
GATCTTTTTATAAAAAAAAATCAATGGCCCTAATATTAAAAATCTCTCGAAATAGTGTTTTTATATTGAAGTGTCCGTTCACAGGGAAATTTGTACTTTTTTATCCGATTAACTTTAATTTTGAACGTTATTTGGCACACCCTTTTTAAATAATAATTTCTTGTATTTTCAATAAATAAAAAATAATTTCTTGTATTTTCAATAAATAAACATGAGCTTTCACGTTATCCATGAGAAATCGATTAAAAATGGAGAAAAAAAATGTCTAAAGCTTTCTAAAGCTCTAACCGTTGAGCCACGCTGTCTTAGCGATTTCGAATACAACGTTACTCGTATATAAATTGTGCCTCGTCTTTTTCGATTGGCTATTTCTCGAGAACAATTAAGAGTTGGGTTTTCTCCTTTACAGGGTAGATTGCTATTGGGAAGTACTTTACTCTCGCAAAGGGACGTCAAAATCGGCGACCCGAAGCTCGCGCCCTCCCCTCGTGAATCTACATTGGCACACGTTCACGAATAAAAAAACAAAAATCAGTATCCCTCGAGGTTTGTCGGTGAAACGGGCGTATTTTAATGATCGCACGATTCAGTTCGTTTGATCGATAATGCCGTCACAAGAAACGATCCAATCTTACGAACGGGTTCAGCTTCTAGGCATTTTTTCCCCTTTTTCTCGGCGTTTCTTGCTCACCGGGTATTTTTCACGCCCGAGCCGTTATCCAGACTCCCCATGGCTGGGTCGAATCTCGGGCGTGCTACGCGCCTATATCGTGTTGCATTATAAACGTACGAGGGGAAAGGTACACGAGGCATACGTGTGCGAGAAGTTTTACTTGGAGGACCGCGTACGCGATATCGAAAGACCGGATCGTTAGCGCGAGAAGGAAAATCTCCTGATTGCGTCGCCGCTCCGATTGCGTTCAACTATTTTTACATAGAGCGCGCGACCTCGATCTCGATCCACGTATCGAGAAGGGAGGCAAAAAAAAAGGTCGGGGACGGATAGTTACCCTGACGATTCGTTCGATTGCGCTTACCGCAATTTTCGAAAGTCCGCGGCTTGCCTCGAATTTTCGTACGAAAACAAGACAACGAAAAAGAAAAGAAAGAAATTCAACGTGATCGATGAGAAAGGTATTTGAGAAATTTATGAATTTCACAAATATTAGCGACAAAGATATGGTAAATTGCACGTTTTGGTAAATTTCGAACGAAGCAGTCCTTTTTTTTCCAATTGGGTGCTCGGTCGTCCGGGATATTCGTTCACTTGGAATAATAACGAGAGAGAGAGAGAGAGAGAGAGCGCGCGCGGCCAAAGAGGTTGCCCGACTGTCCTATACCGATATTTCATCCGACGAAGCGTCACTCTTTCGAAACCCCTTCGATCGCTAAATTTATCCCGGTTGCGACGAAAATAATAGTTCTTCTCTCTCGGTGACAAGAGAGAACGAGATGACGAGGGATGCCCTTTCTCTTTCTCGTTCTACGGCACGAAAGCGTGAACCGATCAGCCTCTATTATCTTCGTCAACAAATGGAGAAAAAGAAAACCGGAAGCTCGACTACAAGTCGACGGTGAAAAAAAAAAAAGATGAAATGATCCGCAGTCTCGAGACTCGATGCGCCGAGAGTGATTTCTGGCACTCCGAGATCCACTTAATTTCCATGGTGAAAGTATCCGTCGTGACACTCGAAAGCCGCACAAATGAATCAAGAGATCGAGAAATATTTATCAACTTACTGGAAGAAAAGTACGAAACGAATCGACTTTCGCCCATTCTCGAATCTTTCGAGTCCTTGACACCGATAGAAGAGAGCTGAGCTCCCGATGTCTCGCGAAATCTCCCTTTTGTACTTGCGCACGTATCAAAAGGGGGAGATCCCTTTACAACGCAAAGAAGATTTTCAGCTTATCGCTGAAAATGAACTTCGCGAGGAAGCTGAGGAATGATATATGATCCCGGAATCGTAGATTAATCGGTAAATTCATTTAGTCACAAAATGTTTGAGTCTTGAAACTTTAAACGCGTTTTCCTGAAAATCGTTTTTCCGTGAACCTCGGGCAAGATAACTCAAAAACTATCCGATCGTTCATTTCAAAATTTTGCACTCTTTTGGATAACAGAATTACCGTCTTCGTGAACCTAAAGTGCCCGGATAATAATTTTAAAAGAAGATTTTTTAATTAATAAATACTATAGTAAAAATTTAATGAAAAATGGAACATTATTGTGAGCAAGTACCATTTTTCGAATTTTCACTTTTCATTGGATTTTTCAGGTTCACATGGAGCGTGTGGGTCTTAGAAATCTAGCAAAATCTGCTTCTGATGTTTTGGACCAATACACAAGACGCTAGGTTGTACGCCAAATAACCGAGGCGGCAATCGTCTTTTGTGCAAATGTCGTACAGACGCCATTTTTTAATATTGAAAACAAAATATTCTATTTTGGGACATTGAAACATCTAATGTGTATATAAAATTTTATACGTAAAATAAATAGTTTCAATACAATCTTGAAGCTTTGCTTATTTTCTGCTGCCTATAGGGATCCTCGTTAATGAATTATTTTTTGCCAATTGTGGTACAAATGGGTCCGGCGCATCCGGTATTACGCGATATTTTCGTGCGGTATAGCGCATTAAGAGTCTCTCTCTCTCTCTCTCTCTCTCTCTCTCTCTCTCTCTCTCTATATATATATATATATATATCTGGACTCGTTATACGACGAGCAAGCCATACCTCCGTTGGGAATTACGCAAAGGTAAAAAATGTAAACAGGCGCGCACGCGCGTGCGCCGCGAAGCGTTGAAAAAGTGCATGAAGATCCTGGTCGGAAAATCTGACAAGACTTTCCCGGCGTGTTACGTTATAATGTTTCATTGTGCGTGGATGCGTGTGTGTCTCTGTTTGTGCCGGACGACTCTGGTAGGCTGAGAATCGGAACGCGAATTCAGACGTTCAACGTCGTCGTGCATATGGTTGTTTTAATTTTTTTTTTTACTTTTTCTCCAAGTGTGACGAAACACTGAAGGTTGCACCATGAGTGCAACAATTGCAGATATTTTTTTTCAGGGCTTTTTTTTGCCTTTGCTTTGCAGTAATAGATCGCACGCTCGTGTTTATCGTAAGGGACATGGACTAAGAGCGATCTCCGTAAAAGCACTCGACCTCCACTTCTCGCTCTCTGAGATACTCGCCGCAACGTAGTGGCCGAAAAAATTCGTCTGACGTTTATCCGATACTTCGTTGAGAGCGAGAGTGGATGAGTGGGAGAGCGAGGGAGTGAAAATCTGCAGGCAGTGATTTATGCATTGGAAAATAGGCGCGGAAGTTGAGAATGAGAAGCGTGAAAGAGCGCGCTGTATATTTTTAGTAAACGAATAATGATACCCATAAAGTATTATTCTGGTGCGTGATTACAGCTTGGTATTAATCCACGTTATAAACATACGCATAGCACCCGATCGAGATCTCGAAATTAATGAATTAATATACATGTATACTCTTACCATTACGCCGACACCGTTAATAAAAAAGCTCAATGCTCATATAATCATTTACACACAAATTATACGTCATAATTAATCAATCATACGCAAATAATCAATCGCAATCGTTCCATCGAAGACTGCCCGACGAAATTGATTGTTATCCGAGCAACAAAGCGTTTTTTTTTTTTTAAATAAGCTTCGTCATGGCGATAATAAAGTAAATAAACAAGACATTTTCCGTGCTACTTTGCTTCGTTTACGCCCAAGTGGATTGCAAGTGCAAATTAATTCGGTATAAAACGCTTCGACTGATGATGAAAAGCCATCGATGGATAAACGTGCGAACTTACCCAACTGCTTCGAAGCATACTGCTGCAGCAGACGAGTTCTCTTCTTCTCGTAGCCCTTCTGAGTAATGTCTCCTGTTGAAGAAAAAAAAAAAAAAGAAAATAATATAGAAACGTCACGACGAGGCATTCGTGACAGTCGACTCGTAAAATCGTGGCTTTTAAGTGTACATGTGTAGGGGGGAGGGGGATAGATATAAAACGATCAGGTCAATCGAATGATGTCACGGAGCAACGAGACGATGCTGCATGTGACGGAAAAAGAAAGAGTTGCGAATCTTTCAGGAGTCTTGAGGAGAGAAATACACGTAGCGGCGAAAAAAAAATCGATTTCTTTTTTTTTTAACGTAAAATGTTAGTTAAATATCTTGACAATTTGCCCAGGTTTTTCTCAAAAATACAATTTTTAACTTTGTAGGAAACATAACTTTAAGACGAGTCAGATCGTGCTAAAATTGTACACACAACTGAATATAAATATTACTTCGAACTTATGAGACTGAAGTTTGTATCGTTGGAAAGCAACGAAAATGATTATTTTTCAATTGCTCGAATTTCTCGTGGCTAATATTCGTTATGAAAATTCATCAATCATTTTTTAAATCGCTTATTTCGAGATCTATCATTTTTATCTGCAAGAAAATCATTTGTAAAATAATTTAAACGAAGAAATAAAAATATGAAAAAATACTTTTCGTTGCATTCCAACGATGCAAACTTCAAGACCATTCGAACTTGCACCTACTTGGTTAGGAAAATCACTCTTAAAAGTAATCTTTTATTGCGAAAAGAACGAGAATTTTGTGTAAAATTTTGATTCTTTTTTCTGGTGGCCCATTTTTTTTAAATGTTTAACTTTTTAAATGTATCTTAGGTACGAGTTCAGCAATCAATCGATCAAACGAGTTTTATTTGCACAACTTTTTACAATAGTTTCATACAAAACCGTAAGACGACACTGCTCATTACTTTAATTTCTCGACAATTACTCAGTCGATTTATATCGCGTTAAATTCATATGTTTATAACTACTAAATTATTTAGTGAAATTTTTTAAAATAATTATATTGACTTATAAAAAAAAATGATTAATATTGGCTATTTTTTCGTCGTCTACGTGTATTTCCCCTCTTAAGACAGCACATTTATTTACCAAGTAACAAACAGCTGCCTGACAATCGTCAAAAGAGCAAAAACCTGTGTATTCGGGAAAAAAAAACCGTAAAACGAATCCAAAACGAAAAAAAAAAGAAGTTTTGCCCGATTGGTTTGGCAATCCCACGACGCGAATCGACGTAATTAATTTGGAAAGTCGGTAGAAAATTTCCCGAGGATTGCGAAACGCGTAATGTATAAATGTATGAATTCGCGCATAGTTCCTGGGCGACTGAACCCCGAGTTGGGAGATCGTATCCCTCGTGCAGTGTACACGCGTCAAACGTGAGAGGCTATACTCGTGTGTATGGCTTTTATCGTACAGACCTAGTGCATCGAGTTAGAAGAGGCTTTGAAATCGTTGCAATTAATGCGAAGAGCAAGCCAAGCGAGGGAAGGAGAGCGCGAAAGGATGATAATTAATTTTTGCAATGAATTGCGCCAACCGCGGGGAGAGGAATAATGGATTTTATGCAACGCTAAGGCCGTCTTCCTAATCGCGCTTCCGGAACGAGTTTCGCTCGCGAGGTATACGCATATATATATGTATATACACCGGGTGACCCGAAAAGTTACGTCTAAAATAAAAATCTAGATGCCTCGTATCAATCCTTTTTTTAATTTTCAATTTTTTAATTTTACAATTCGAGGGAAGGGCATTCAAAAAAAATGTTCAAGGTTTTCCGTAGCATGTTTAAAAAAAAATGTTCTCTTTTGTATTTTTTTTATCTGAAAAGTTTTTTTAACAGCGATTGGAAGTCGTTTCGACTAGTATAAGTATTTTTATTTTCTGAACTTTAGTGACTAATGTGATTTCTTTTTTCGCGAAAACTAAAAAAAATTATAGAGCATACGTCGATACGACATATCTAGATTTTCCTTTCGGACGTTACTTTTCGGGCCACCCTGTACAGTCAGGTTCCATGTACTAACGGAAAACGAGTGCATATTTGCGCGATATAAAAAGATCGGTGTTGATTTACTCTCCCGGTATGTTCTCGTTTGAGGAATCGAGCGCGTTGGTATTGTTGCACGATCGTTAAGCTCGGATGCGCGCATAGAGAACGCACTTTTCTATCCTCGCAGCTATTTGTTTCCGTCGGTCAGCATCACGAAAGAGAATTTAAGCGAGGTCGACGCACGCAACTTTACGTTCTACGTGTATTTAATAGTCCACGATCTATACTCGTGCATCATGATATCGATCAATTATGCCGTTCGGTATGCGATTTTTTTTTTTTTTGCTTTTATTGTCGTACGTGTAACGTGAAATCTTTGGAATTATATTAGCGCTGCTCGGGAAAGACGAAAATCATTAAACGTTTTTACAAATCGCTGGGGAAATGTGGGAACGATGTTCGAGTTATAGCAATACTGTAATAACAGCAGTCGATACGAGAAATTGGATAATTAGTACGTGTCACATCGCAAAGTCCCCGAGGCAAGATTTTTTCCCTAGACAGCAAGAGAGAGAAAGAGGGAGGGAGAGAGAGAGAGAGAGAGAGAGAGAGAGAGAGAGAGAGAGAGAGTAGGAATGCTGCAACATATCGTCGATGTTGGGATTCTTCGGAACCGAATCGCGTGCGTGGAGTTCGCCGACCATTCGTACGAGAAAACTCAAAGGAAAAGCGAAAGGTCGTTTACGCGAGAATCGGTTCATCGTATCGAAGAAAATGTCGTTACGTGAGTCTCGCGAAGAATAATCGATCAATCGCCTCACGTCGTTGCAACTGTGATCAATGATACTTGCCACGTAATCGCGGACTATGTGAGATATATTTTTTTTTTTCAATTCACTCGTAACAATGCGAAGCAATCGATCAAAATATATCGACTTCGTCATAGAAACTGGTTCGGTTTATCTATGGTCCAAGTGAAAAAGAGCGGCTGAGCGCAAGACATTTTGCTCAAATTGGTAAATTCTGCTTGCGAAAATTGTGCCCGGTGTCGGACAATTGCTGCGGTGACTACTATTTTGCGAGCTCTACACGATGGCCCATCATGGCCCACCGGGTGATTACCATCAATGGATGCGACTCATCTACACGATTGTCACACTTAGTTCTCGCGAGCCACTATACTTTGATGTCCGGTCAAAAAACCGACAACTATATCTGTATATTTTGTTTAGAAAATTCAACGTACGGAATGCGATGGGATTTATCAAGAATCGTATAGGATTCTGTTCGATAATGTGACAATCTTTTAGGATTCGAATTGGATTCGTACATTGGATTCCAATGAGGAATCCCGATTACGATCCAATGTACGAGCGGGACGTTTTCTTATAGGGATCCAATGCGATGACCCATTGGATTTTTTTTCATTTTTATTTCTTCTTTTAAAATCATTATCCAGACTTTTTTTTAGCAAATTGTGGTCGTAAATTTCTAATAAGAATATGTAGAAACGTTTCAGCAAATTTCACAGTCTAAATTGGTAAAAAAAGTTTGAGTAATTAGAAAGAATTAACTTTCGTTGTGGTCCAACGATGCAAACTTCAACGTCATATCTCTATGAGGGACAAGTATGGGATTCCAATTGGATCCTTACGACAATTTCTGCACGAGGAATTAAATTGTTCGAAGAGGTGACTGCATTGGAGAGTGGTGGCTTACGTGAATATCTGTATACGTGTACGGTTGGGGAGAAAGTTTCGTTCAAGTACCGAATAAGTCGCGATATATCTACCGCCCTGTCGTCTCGCAGGGACTCACCGTTACATACGAGTGAAATTACGAAATCAGGGCGCTCGACAGAGTGACGCAATTGTCGCGTCAATATAATTTTTAAGGTGGTGAATTGTCAGACATTTCTTATCGGGTTGTCCGATCTAGCTGTGCCATAAATTATTGAACGTCATTCATACGACAGTATATATATATATATTTTTTTTTCATTCGTTCGTTTGGAAAGAAATACTCGGTGCGTTTGAAAACAGAGCTGATTGCGAACCGTGCAATACTTTTACTCGTTTGCTGGAAGAAAACGTTTAAGACATTTGGGAACTAGACACGTTTTTGGGAACTAGAAACCATTTTGTAAACGCGAAAGATCCCGTGCAGAAATTTCTTAGTGATACCTAAGTTCCGATCGGATCCCGATCGGGATATGATACGGATTCCTTAGAAGGGGTATCCTCATCGGAATCAAGATGGCGCCCACTACGTAGCACAAGGCGGAGACGTGGAGGCAAGAATTTGAAATACGTATTTCAAATACGTATTAAATACATTTTTCTTAGCAAATTAAATACATATTTTCCAAGTTCGAACGATCTCCATTTAATTTAAATATAATTACTTAGAATAAATAACCTATATCACTTTTCTCCAGGAAATATAAGTCTCTGAAGGTCTATATATTATTTTTTCGAAAAATTGTATTAAATGAAAAGAATTTTGTTCGAAATTCTTAAAATAAATAAGCTTTGACAGTTATACTGTAGCAGCAATTTTTTACCTAATCTATTTCAGATCCTTGAATAAATGATTTCAGAAAACGTCCAGCGTCTCCAGCTGATACGGATCGGTTCATCCCTGGGATCCGATTCGATATCGAACTAGATCTTGTTCTAGAAGTTCGGAATTTTAGCCTGGATCCTTTGCAAAGTTTCTATTTGAATTCTGACTAGAGTCCTTAATAGTTCCGGATTAGGATCCTGGCTGGAATCCGA
Source organism: Ophion ventricosus (assembly GCA_963932345.1). Lineage (NCBI taxonomy): Eukaryota > Metazoa > Arthropoda > Insecta > Hymenoptera > Ichneumonidae > Ophion > Ophion ventricosus. The sequence goes on along the minus strand of OZ010723.1, from coordinate 13,046,030 downwards.
TTTGCGAGCGTTGCATTTCGCTCCCGGATCCAATCCGATATTCGACTAGATCCCGATTGAGAAACCAGGACCCTAGTCCGAATCGGACTGTATCCATGACAATATTTCTGCACGGGATGCTTGGAAAATAAGTAATCTCTGGCGTGGTAAAGCGGATCTTACTGGGTCGTCTCCTTACGGAAGAACACTTGCGAACAAGATAAACCGGCTGTCCACCGTTGGCCCGTTTCAACTGAGACTTTCTTCTCAACGGTCGTCTCTTAGGTCCGGCTCGTTTGTGCTGTTGACTGCGTTGATTATCTCTCGCGTTATCTCTAATTTTCGGCCGATCACTGATGATTTTCGCCTCGTTGTCGCTCGGCGATCGGCAATCGTTACGATCTTCCGCCTCGCTGTCGCTCGACGTGAAGCATCGATAGTGTCGCGGGGTTTCCTTATCGTTGTCCAAAGCAGGGAGGCTCGACTTTCTCGTTAGATAAGTGAGAAACTGCGTACTGGCGAAGTAATTCATAGACGGGGTCATTGATGGACGCCAGGTCGGTCTTTGCGCGAGTATACCGCTGATCCGGAGCTCCTCACTGAAGAGCTTATCCTCGTTGAAGTCGCTGATTTTGGGTGCTGGACAGCCCGAGCCCTCGGACGATTTGGAGGACGATGTTGAGATCCTCGAGCAAGCGCTGGACGACGTCGCGGTGCCGAGGGACGACGAGGGCGCCGCGTGAAGGGTTCTTTGTCGAAAAACATCGCGCCTCTCGTTGAAATCACCGGAGAGCAATAATTGTTGATCGTCAAAGTCGTCCGAGATATTGGACGACCAATCGTCCGATTTTGTCTCGCCGAACGGATAATCGTCTTCCGCGGTCAGACAACGAATCTCCCGCCAGACTCGTCGTTGCCTTTTGGAGCGTCGTTTCTCGGGTGGTACGAACCATACAGGACTGGCCGGTCGGATGATCTCTTTGGTGATTATCTTCTTCGGCGCGTTGCTCGGGAAGGTTCTCTTTTGCGACGTTCTCGTTCCTCTTCGACGAGCGCTCGATCTTCTCGGTGCGCTCGTACGTTTGAAATATCCATCGCTGCTGACGCTTGGAGACGGCTTTGGTGTTTTACGACGGAAAAAGCCGTTCTTGTTGCTCTTAAGATCGGCTAGCCTGGATATCGACAGGGAGAAGCTGAAAGACGAGCCGGCAGACTCTTTGGATGTTGATAGTGTCTTTTCCGGCGCGGAGACCGTTCTTGCAACGGTCGGTGGAGCTTTTCTCTCTTTGAGCCCGCTATCCAGTGAATGATGAGCGCCACCGGTGGCATTCGATTGCCGTGGGAATGGAACTGGAACAGCGTCACGCCAGACTCGGCCCAAACTGACGCTTACACTCGGTGGTCCTTCAACGGGAATCGTAACATCGCGAATCGTCGATTCCTCGATGGATTCCGGTATTATCTCGGTTACGGTCGTAACGACGGGACTTTTTACGCGTCTGGGAAACACAGGCGAGCTGTCCAATCGCAGTACAGCCAATTCGCTCGTCACACCGCTGGTTTTGACTGTTTGCGTCGCGGTCTGTTGGCTTACTTTGGAATTTTTGACACGTGGCAGAGGCTGACGCTGCTCGTAATCGTCACGGATCTTTTCCTGCGGTGTATTGACATCGTGTATCCACTCGTCATAACCAATCGTACCCGCGGCTCTTCTGATCTTTTTCGATTCCTGTACATCCTGAATAATTATCGTCGTCGTCGTGCCATTTGTCTTTTCCAACGATTCTTCCGGATATTCCGTCTCTTGTGGGCGATCCTCCGATTCCTTGCAATTACTTTCGCCTGTTTTTTGGATCTTGTTGCGTCGCTTTCCACGATCGAGATAACTCTTCCTAATGGATATTCGCTTGAAGGACTCGCTGCGCTTGAAGGAGGGCTCGTTCCTGTCCTTCTTGCGGCCAACGAGCCTCCGCAAATTTTCAAACGAGATAGGCCTCATGGACCCCACGCGCGAATTTATTCGCCGCTCGATTTCTCGTTAATAATTACGATTTGTTTTTTTTTCTTCTTTCTCCCGCTTTTCTATCTCATGTCAACGTTTATCGAGGTCGAAACGTTTTTCTCAGCAAATCTTCGGATCTTTCGACCGTCTCGACCATTATATCTTCTTCGAGTACGTCAACCTTCACGACATAATTTACTCTCGCTGAATCTTGTCAATCTCGTTTTTCTCTACCCTCGTTGTTCTCCATCTTCCTTTCTCTCTCTCGCTCTCTCTCTCTCTCTCTCTCTCTCTCTCTCTCTCTCTCTCTCTCTCTCTCTCTCTCTCTTTCTGTCTCTCTTCCTCCACGCGGAATTATCGCTTGTTCCACGCTAATATACTCCCTCTCGAGTATCCCTTCGAGGTCTTCCACTCCGTACGCCTTCCTTTTTTTTTCGTCTTTCGCTTTAACCGAGTCGGCAAACCGATCTCAGAGAGCGCCCGCCATGGCCGGCCATCCAGACCCCAACGTGCATCACCTGTAGCGCGGGTGGCCCTTGGTCTTCGCAGCCTCACGAAGGTCTCTCCGACGATACGAAAAGAGAGAGAGGGTCGCCCGAGTTGCACGCAAGCCCACGATAATCACCGGGATAATCGTCAGCGACCCAACGATCCGATCATTCTGTCTCTCTCTCTCTTTATCTCTCCGGCTGCACGTTTGGCGTTGGAGAAACGGAAAGTCCTTACTTTGAAGGATCCTTTCGAATTTACGGAAAGTTCGAAAGTTCGTAGGTGTCTCTATTGTTATTATAGAATTATCCTTCTCGTATCAGAGTGTTATGGCAAGGTATACTTTTCTTTTCTTTAAAATATAATTCGATGTACGTTGAGAATTTTCAAATTTTCTCGCGCTGTACGGTAAATTTATATCGAGTCGCCACTTTACAAAATCTCGCTTCAAGGCCATGGCTCGCGCAAATTCTACGGGACAGTTGTAACGTGGCTCTCAAATTATTCCAACCATCAGTAGTCTTTGGCAAACCAGCGAAAATCGCTCTTCAAACACTCGCAGTGATCCCGATCGAGTCACAGTAAATTATCTATTCGATCACCGCTTCTCAAATTATTTTTTGATTCTCATTTTTATGAAACTTTAGACACGATTATTTATTTGAACACCTCCGCCCTACGAAACGCTCTTTCCACGGGGATCGTGGAGTTTATCTAGCATTTCCCTCATACACATTGTCTTTATCAATCGATGCACAGAATTTCTCAAGTTTTGTCGTTAAAAGTATCGAGTTTTGTATCGGTGGGAGCTTTTTTTTTTCGTTACCAACACGTCTCTCGCTCACGTTACACGATACGCATTACTCTTCTGGCGAAAACTTTCTTTCCCGTTCTCGTCGAATCGGAGCTTGGAAACTCTGTGATTACATAGCCATAGCAGTAGAGGCCTCTTTCTCGCCCTTTCGCGCTCACCGAAGTATTTCCCTCTCGCGTGCCACGGCGATGCTCTCGACTCCTCGACCTTTCTCACCGTATAGCATCTCGCTGTGCAACAACTACCAACACTTTGCTTTCGGCTCTCTCTCACACTCTCTCTCTCTCTCTCTCTTTTTCTCTCTTCCCCTTGGACGAGTTGCTCCGCCTACAGAATCATCGCATCTCCCACCGCACCACAGGCGTCAGGCTTTATTCCATCGGCTTTTAAGCACCAGGTCCTCGCGACAACGTAATGCCCGCATCTTTCCAATCTTTCGTATCGCCGAGGAACGACGACAAGCCGAAAGAGACGACTCCTCCTTAGCGTAGAGCTATAGGTATGCACACGTGTGGGATGGTACGTGTACGCGCGCGCCTGTGTGGGAATCCACTCTCGATCTTCACTCGCTCACTCCCAGAATCCTTTCACCTTGTCCCGTGAATTCCGATTACTTTGCGGTCGTTACAATACAAAGTCCTGTGGCGTTCTCTTTTCATCCAGTCCTCGCACGAACGAGTCAATTGTTTCTTCCAAATAATGCGATAAATCACAGACTGGACACAGACGATGAAGACTTGACGAGAAATTAATTTTCCAAAAGTCACCAAGGCCCTGCTACCAGCGAATAATTGGCCGCACAAGGTTGTGTACGCAAGAATGGCGAACGCGGGATAAACCGCGCACCCACATACACCGTTGCACCAGGTATCGGTGTACTCAACACCGATACCTCTACACGATAGCGCCCGTACCGACGTTATACGCTACGTAAAGTACACGTTCATGTGCTTGGGTTTATACGGTGATGGCAAGAGAGGACGAGACGGCGAAAAGCAAAAGGTGCAACGACCTCGTCGACCACTTTAACCACCTTCTTCCAACTTGGATGCAGTTCTTACACGATTCATTTGAATTTTCGACTTTACACTGACTGGCTCTGTACACTTCGACGTACACTCATCCTTCGGAGCAACACACCCACACACACGCACACACTTCACCGTTTCGTATCACGAATCATGCCCGATATTCGATAAATCCAAATGGCCATGTACTCCAGCGCAGCTTTCATCGCTTCGACATTGTTCTACGAGCTTGCTGAGTTCGAACCGACGGAAAATATGTTTTGAAAACTTCGCGGTTCTCTAGCGCGAGTAGATTTTTGAAGTGTGCGTTCAAACCGCACGGTTTACGGCGTGTGCCGTTGAGGGACCCGGTCCTCACTAATACCGCATTCCAGGCTCGCCCTCACTGTCTCGAGGCCCACGAGTCGTTGATCCAACGCCAACGAGGACCGCGCCGTAAAGATAGTCCTTCCGAGGTATCGATCCAATCATCGGTTGTAAAAAAAAAAGTCTGTATTTGAAAACCTGGCTGGGGCCTCGTATGAAAGGAGCGACGATATAAGACGAGTTGTTTTTTTTTGCCCCGATCGGCGATCAGCGAAAGATCAATAAAAACAGCATCTCCCAGAAGTCATCACGAGGGATGCACGTGTATCTTTAGTCCGATTGGATCGTACTGGAAATGATGATAGCAGGAAGAGCTATTCACAATGTCTCTCGATTACACTTTCGTTTTTGGCTTTTATTCCCCCAAAAGTTTTGCGCGAACACAAGTGATCGAAGTGCGTTCAAAGTCGATTGTAAACTAGTATGTGTTATATACTGTTGGCGAGAACGACTGCCAGGCCGCGCGCCACGTTCGCTCGCCGCGAGTTTACTCGTTCGTGAAACGGGGCCCGGCTCGCGCGAGCTCAACTTCACTCCGCGGGTACAAGGCGGCCCGCGCGCGCGTTGTAAGTATAAAAGTTACGGGAGTAAAGGAGGGCCCCTCTCGGGAGAGCCCCGGGGCCGCTGGTGGCTCGAAGACTCGAAGGAATCGGTGGCTGGGCTGGTGGCTCTGCCGCTCTTCACGTACGAGCAAGCGAGCGAACGTAAGAACAAGGAGGAACGAGCCAAGGAGAGGAGTGGTGGCATGCGGTCCGTCCACTCTCGCCGTCCTCTCGCCATCCTTGTGTAGAGAGTACCATGCTACGTGGCTCTCCTTCGCTGCATGCTACCACGCTCCTCTTCATCTCCCTCCTTGATCCCCTCTCGCCCATCCTGGTCTCTCTCCTTTGGGACTCACACTCCCAGCATCCCACTCGTATGAACCTCCAGAGACGACGAGCTCCTTGGTTTACCGCGGCGGCCGTGCTCCCCGCACCGCAGCCAACTCTTCGTGGACCATTCGATGCATCGTATTGGCCAAACACTGCACGAGGCTTCTTATCGAAACGTTGCGATGAACTTTTGCCGGAAAATATTTAGGCACGAGCTGTCCATTTTGTTCATCTTGTTGCACGCATTCGAGGTACTATCGTGGACTCGCTTTCGATTCTGACCACATAGCTCATTCAACGGACACTCCTACGACGTAACTTTTCCAACTGGCGATTCGAAAAATCAGGTTTTACCTGTTATGCTGCCGCGATCTTCGGACCACAATCGTGTGGCTATGGGATGGTCACGCAGACCCACCATTGTTTAGGATGAGCCGGTTTGCCTGAATAATACGAATACACTAACAGGGAGTTTTTTCTTTTTTTTTTGCCGGTAGCCAAGAAGCCTCGGACGTAAGCTTTTGTGGTCGATGAGACTTAAACGAGTAATCCTTTTTATCGGTGTTTGATTGTTTTTTCGAGATTTTCGTCGACCGCACGAGCAAACAAATGCGCGGCTCTAATGCATTGGACACGGTATAAGGTAGATCGAGCAGCGAATGGACGAAAGCTTCTTTATACAGGGTGTCTCAAAATTACCTGAAGTTTTAATTTATTAATAAAACGTATCATTTATTTGAAAAGTACGAATATTTTTATTTTAATATAAGGTACAAACATGGAGGTGTGTACACATGTGGAACACAATATCCGATGAATGGCCGCCTCGTCTTTGTTTGGAAACGTTCACTCTTTTGACGAAATGTTCAATAACATTTTGGCATAATTGAGTTTTTATGAGTTTTAAGAATAAGTATTACTTTCATTATTTAAGATAGAATAAATCTTTGATTTTTTTTGCAACATTTTCAAATAAATTCGTAATAATAGATCGAAATTAGACACGTTCATTCACTTGTGCTGTATTCTAATCTCTTTCCAGTAAATGGGCATATAGGCTCTTTTCTGATCATTCTCAAAGCAGAGTGAAAAGTTTAGCTCGTCTGCTGAAAATTGGAAAATTAATTACTGTTAAGAATTGACAATGTATATTTTATCAAACGTTGTCATACAATCATGTCTATTTGTTTTTTAAATTTTGACAACTAAATTTTCTGTTCCAACATCGAACAAAACTTTGGTAGTTTTTTTTTGAGAATGTCACGTTGAGATGCAAAAAAGCTTTGCGTATTGTATTTTATTCGAAATTGCAATAACAAAAATAATACTCATATGTATAAGAATATTATAATTTTTGTGCGACACAATGATCTCCAAATTTAGCATTTAATAAGAATAAATAATAAATCGTTTTGTTTTGAAGCGTTCACCTACACTACACGTCCATTTATTTGCTAATATCGTCCCATTCACTGGGGATTTAGTCATTTCGCTACTATTTATCAATTCCTCCAATATTATTTGTTGCAATTACTTCGAATATTTTTTTTCTATCAGAATATCTTTTTTTTTATAGCTATATCAATCGAAAGGTTTGTTTTGATACTTTCATTTTGCAGACCATCAGAATTCTATAGTGTCGTTATTCGTCCATTCACTGGTCGGTTTGCTCTAGAGCGCAGGTAGCTTTTTTTTGTGATGACGCGTCGCCGCTGACTTCTTCGCCAGTCTCACTTAATCTGTTCCCGCTTTTTACTATATTCTTCTTCTTTCCTTTGCTTCTTGAATTTCCTTCTATCGCCTCGAGGCTCCTCTTCTTTCCACGAGGATCTCGTGCGAGGCCTCACAGATTTCTTCCACCACGATATTCCGATCCTGCCGGCCTTAAGAGGCGCTCACAACATCGAGCCAGTTGCCGTCTTCGTATTGACTCGGTTGCGCCAGTGGCTTATACGGCGCGATGCGAATCAACGCGGTGTATAGCTCGTGCCACTTGCATGATCATTCCATGCACGCTCTGGCACATAAATGGCCACCAGTCAACAGCCCTGCACGAATGTATACAACCACCGGGGTATCAAATTCCAGGCGCGCGTACGCGCGTCGCGCTATCTCTCGTGGCTTGTTCCAACGTCAGCTCGGCTCGTTATTTCATTATGCAACTCTTTTCGCACCGCTTAATACTTTTAATTGAGAGGCTCATACGCTTATTTGTATTCCGACAGGCTCAAGCTCTTGGCACGTAATAGATATGTATATGGGGACCGGTGCTTTTTTGGAGACATTCAACTTTGGGCATCGTCAGTTGTATGCTTTTAAGGCCTTGTATACGCGAAAAATTTCAAAATTTTTCAATTTTTTATTTATTTTTCATTCCATTAGCCTGAACGGTTAGGAATATTTTAAGCTTTACAGAATTGAAAAATTCCAAAAATTGTTAAAGTTACAGCATTTAGAGCGCGTAATAGATACCGCGCGGCGCGCCCGACCGCCAACCTCAAAGCCGTTTTTCCACGATTCACTTTTTTGAATCTTGTGAAAGTGCTAACTGTTGAACGAAGGTTCAGATCGCTTTGAAATTTTTACAACATATTCTTAGTATCATCACCTATCGTGTGAACCACAGAAACTAAAATTTCAATGACACAAAAAAATATAAAAAATAAAATACCGACAGAAAATTGAGTAAAAAAATGTTAAGTTTCGAATTTTCATTATAATTTTTAAAAAATAATATTGTTGGTTCACACTGAAGATACATTCATTATGCAATGGTAAATATGTTCATTTTTTTTTTCAGACACCCACATCGATGTCGAGAACTTTCACCATCAACGCGCGCGCAAAAAAAATACATTGCTTTATTATGTTATATCTCCGCCATTTGTTAATATTTCTGATTTTTTTTTCTTTACATATACGTAACCATGTGCATAAATGATCTGTAAAAAAAAATGTTGTCAATATATGCGTCATTTTTTTGTAACCGCGTCTAGAAAAGTACCTTCGAAAATCGGCGAAATCGCGTATATAAGGCCTTAATTCGCAGTTGTTCCGCATGTGTGTGTTTTATGGGAAATATTGGTACAGAATGTTTGGCAATATACAATGAAGGTACCAGCTAACTGATATTGAGGAAAAAATACGCAAGATTATTGAAAGCAACACTGACGTTGATGAAGGTAAAGCAAATTTTAACCTCACAATCGTTCAAGACAAACGTCTTATAGATATTGAATTATATTTTAAGGCGGGCAACCACTTTAGATGCTTCAAAAAATCATTTTTTAAAATTTCATAAATCGTTAGCAAAATATCTTAAGAATACACCCTGAAAATTTCAAAACGATATTCGGATTCCTTCTAACGGTATGTATATAAATGATAATGACTTTCCGCTGGACTCCCAAGCGCGCGCAGATATCCACGAGCGCTCAGTTAGATAGTTTGTGTTTGTTTGTTTGTTTGGGTTTTCATAACCCAAACACGCGCGATTAAGCTCAGCTACGACTGGAAACTTCATCTCACACGCGCCATTTAAGACCCGCAAGCACACGCGTAAAGATGCACACATTCGTGAAGGTAAAGATAAAGAAGGAGAGAGAGAGAGAGGAATTTTCGCGAAAGCGAAACCCTCCACAATGGAATAAATCCGTTTGAAAGGAATAAAACGAAACTGTCGTAGGTGGGATAGGTTGTGGTGCGTATCTTGTAGAATGTGCGAATACGTAACATATCGATAAGTCATTGGACGTTACAGGCTACGAAGTGGAGAGTGATTCCGAGGCGCGCTTGAGGGGTGTTCATGGAGCCCTCGGCGTGTGAGCTCGGTTTTATGATCTCACGTATACTTTTTGGTTGCTCGTGCGACCACCACAAGGATACGGATTATCTTCGCCGTATCCACGATAATCGTATGCCACGCTGTATCGACGGTACACGTCGGTATACTTTTACTCACGTACGAATGGTGTACAGAAATTTCATAATGCGTTTTAATAGCGGGTAAATATTACTTTTGAGGCAGAGAAAGAGGATAGGCAAGTTTATCCGATCTTTTCACTTTTTATTACGAAACTTGATCCAAGTTACCCCGATTTGCCTTATAGGGAGGTTGACCTTCCGTTGCTTCGCCAAAGAATCCCGTGTAGGTTGTATGGTTATATGCGGTCGTAAATACTCACGCAAAAGCATCCAGTCAACTTAGGTACACATACATACAGGGTGGGCCTCGGGTATCCGAATACGGAGAATACTTCTGCCGAAACAGTTCCGGAAACTTTTGCAGTAAATATTACGCAGTTCAAGATTAGAGATGAAAAAAAAAAAAACATTTTTTTTTGTACGTAGATCAAGAGTTTTTGATCGACCATATTTATTCATCGTAGTCGTCTCTATTATCCAGTGTGTTTGGACGCTGAAAGGGCAGCCTTCAATTGCGCGTCGTTGATCGCTACGATGGTGGACGGAAGCCAAAGTGAGGATTGATTGGAAACCCTGTCGACTACGCCCACATACTCTAGATCAGCGGGTTCAAATTGGGAGTTTTCAGAGACCGGAAGTTCTTCTGCAGAGGAGGGCAAAGCTGGCAAGTCTCGTGAGCTTCGCGGTTCCCAATACTATCTGATACACCTCACAAAGAATATTAGACGTTTGACCTGAACAAAACCTAACTTACCCTATACAACATTCGTATTTGTGCGCTGATATTGTAATAGCACTAAATTCACCATATCTATATTGTCAAGCATTTTACAATAGTTAATAATTATTTCGGGGATAATATGAAGTGAAACACGCCACCCAAATGCATAGTTAGATATATTTTTTTCTTGTACACTGACAGAAAAATTCTTTTGATAATAACTAAATGCGTCTATTTGATTGTTTTGAAATTTGAATTAACTAGATTTTTCGTAAAATCAAATTTTTACTATCGCATTCCATTATTAAAATTATTTACTATATATTTATTTATTCAAATCAAAATTTATTTAATATCGTCTAATAACGAAATATTTTATTTATCCCTAATACATCTGTGATTTGGTTTCATCTGGCAGTATAAGACAAAAGAGACAGACGGAAAAATGGTACACGATACAGTCTCTCAAAAATCTGATGGCTTTGTTTTCATTAGTAGACTGTTGTAACATTCTGCAGTTGAGGAAAATGGTTAGTCTTTCTATACATGAATTAAGCTTGCGCTTAAGTGAATTAAGCCTGCGCTTAAGCGAGAGCTCAAGCTTAATTGCGGGATTGATCCCGCAATAAAGTCTTCTATGCCAAAGTGGCTCCCTCTTCGAACTTCTCGGAAGCCTACCCTAGGCCATGCCAGAAACTGGTGATTGGGGATACCGAAAGAACTTCATTATCCCGGCTTGTGTTCATTTGGCGCGCCGGATTTCAACAACTGCTGGATATTCTGCACTATTCTTTACGGGCTCGTTATTTTCCGGTTTTTAATGTCTCACCCACGTGCTAGGTCTAATATGGGAGGAGCTTCGAATTGAATTTTCTCCGGATTCTATCGGCGCACCCTGTACGGATACACGTATATGGATAGACGCGCTCTCATACGGCCACGGTGTGTCGTTCAAAGCGCTAACCATGTGTCTTACAACGTATACCTAGCAAACGTATACCTGTGAAAGATCGCGTGTAGGTAACTCGTACTCGCGAGTCTCGCGAGATCGTCTCAGAAGAGTTAAGGACGTCGTGATGTACAAACCTACCTACGACCAGTACTATGCTATGGATGTGTGCGTGTTCGTGCTTTATTCGTTCCTGTTTGCACGTATACATAGGCTTGCCGGACTTATACTTCGTGCTATGAACTTTCTTCGGATTCGTGAGAACGCCCACGACACCGTTTGCCGCCACGCGTGTGTGTGTGTGTGTTGATATTTCAAAATCCTCCGAGCATTCGCGTTACTATTATGATATAAGGATATATGTTTGTCATGAGAGATGAAGTGAAGGGAGGGCAAGCAAGCGAGCGTACAATATCGTTGGGACAAGCAGGAACTAATAGCTGTTCTACCGGTCGTGTCGCAAGCCCAGATATATCGAAGGGAATGTTGCCCCGGATAAGCGGATGTCTACACGTATCCACGTCTATGCGTGTACGAAGACATTAGCAAGGGCTGTGACCTACATATGCAGATCATTCGCAATGGGGGTTTCAATCGATCAGACCCAGGCTGCTTTCAGGACGAAATTCATCTTCACCTCTGAAACGAACGAGTCTTCCCAACCGGCTACATTCATAAATATATACCCGATATAAGATATTCTTGCAAAAAAAAACGTACGTCATCACTTTCCCTTGTACAGGATGTCTCAAAATGACCTGACATTTTTATTTATCAATAAAACGTATTATATATTTGAAAAGTACGAATATTTTTATTTTAATATAAGATACAAACATGGAGGTTGTGTGTGAAACACAATATCCTATAAATGGCTGCCTCGTCTTTGTTTGCAAACGTTCACTCTTTTGACGAAATTTTCAATAACATTTCGGCATAATTGCGGACTAATTTCATTAATGGTGCATCCAATTGCTTCCTTGAGCTCCGGAATGGTCTGTGGATCATTAACATACACTTTTCCTTTCAGAAAATCCCAAAAATGAAGAAGTCCAATGACGTCAAATCGCACGATCTTGATGGTCAATTCACATCGCCGCGACGCGAGATAACACGAGCATTAAACATCGTCTGCAATAACTGCATTGTTTCACATTGCATTTTCACAATTTCTATGCGTTGCTCGATCGTGTAATTCTCCATGACTAAACCTCAATACTTCCTGATGCCAGTTGTCAAAGATTAGTACTTTATGTTCACCACTAAAAAAATGTCAGATCATTTTGAGACACCCTTTACTTGACACTCGGCGCGAGCCTCTTGAGTATTTCACATTGTTCAAATGGTCTGCCTCTGGAAAATACGTCATCAGGACCTCTGCCTCATGCATTTTCTTCATTTTAGAAGAATTTTGAATATCAGCCCCAGAGGCAGACATAAGCACTTGATGTACGTCTTTGTTTTTTTTTTTTCATTTTTGAAACGCTTTCAATTGGCAACCCAGAAGCAACATGCCGGCAGACGTTAATTTTATAGTCTTTTACAACGTCCTTAAACAAACAATTTAGCTCTGCCCAGTGTGCACTTCATACACAGTTGACGAACAGAAAAAAATGTTAAGCTTCAATTATCACGAATTGCAGAGCTAAGCAGATTTTACGAATCGAATAGTATGAATATATAGTGCATATAGTAGAATATGAATATATAGAATATATAGTAATACGAATCTATAGTACCCCCCCCCCCCCTTTTTTACAAATTCGAGGCGCTGTCAATTGACAACGTAGCGCTAACGTGCTGACAGAAGTGTTCGTTAATATTGTTTACGATACGGTTATCGCTATGAATAACGTCTGCCACATGAGCCTACCATATTGAAATATTGCTCGTCAGCTCTCTAACTATTCGCTTTGCCACAAATCCAAACAGTTCGTCCAACTTAGCGAGCCGTTATTTATTTTCCTTCTTCTCTTTCCACATTTATTTCATAACACAAGCTGGAAAAGTCTCATTTCGGAGCATCAGAAATACGCGCTTTCACTCGAGCACACACGCAAATGGTTACGGCTGTTCGTTACGTGCGCAGTACCATTGGGCGCAATCTTCTCTTGCATACAACGTCCGGGCGAGCACACCCGCGATGACCGAGCATCACTCTCGGTCTTGTGTAACGAACCAACCGGCACGAAGAAAAACGAAACGTGTATTTCACTGTAGACCAACGGGTGTTTCGGCGATGCGGAGAAAAAAGTAGCGCAAGAAGAGATGGTGTCGGTCGGAGTAGGTAGGCCCAGGGGTGGAGGGGGATTTAGAAGGGTTGAACTCGGCAGACGAAAGCGTGGGTGCAAACTTGGAGACTGCCAGGCGCCGAGAAAGGGAGAACGGTGGATCCACAGGGAAATACGTACAAAAGGGATCATCTGCTTGCTGGATATAGCTGTATCGTGTATCTCTGGTCGTTCCTACATAGGGACGCTTACGCCGTCGAGCTTATACATTTTCCATTACGTACTCGACTAAATTTCACGTATTTCGTGCCGTCCAGACGGGCTATACGTACAAGGATTTCACACGGTTTGGAACGGTCTTTGGAGAGATCTTCTTCAGAGTGAAAAAATCCATGCAGACGACGAAAAAATGGAAAAGGTACAAAACGTTTTACATTCATGAAACTTCAGATACAATTTATTACGTAATTTAACTGTTTGAGTAAATTGTTGCATTTTTAAATACTGCAGAAATGGCGATGTTATAGCGTAGTCTTTTCCAGGAAGGTTTTGGCGACATTTTTAACTTTGTGGGAAACATAACTTTAAAACGAGTTGACCGATCGTGCTAAAATTGTACACACAAATCAATAACAATATTACCTTGAACGTGTTTTGGGAATTCACTTTTTAAAAATACTTTTTTATTGCAAAAAATTTTGTGGAAAATTTCAATATTTTTGCTGATTTGTCCCATCTTTTTAAATATTTCTTAGGCATAAGTTCAGCATTTGGATGTTAAAATATTCATATTTTATAAGATCAATATTTAAGTCGTTGGATTTCCCAAAAATGAACTGCCGTCAGAACTTTTTCGGGAATTTCGTCTACAAACTTTTTTGTCCAGATAAATTTTCTATTGCCCAAAGTAGGTTTCATTTTTATACGGTAGACTGTTCAGGAATTACAGCGCGATAATTGCAAACTTGTTCAACATGTCCCTCCCTACCCTACCTAAAGTTTCATAAATGCAGAACATTTTGTTCCTTTCAAAAAAAAAAATGATCAAAATTAGTTCTTTTTGACGTCTACATGTAATTCGCCCCTCCAGTCTGATCCTCCAAAGCTAACTTTCGAACAGTTTTCAATTGAAGCCTAAAAACGATTGTTCTATTATTCCATTCACGCATCTTTTTGTAATTTTCCCTGGCCCTGTCGATTTGTCCCAAACGCCTGCTTTCATTCGAGCCGCAATCGAAAATTCCATTCACGTGAAACACTATGCACGCACGTTAATACATCATTCGAGCTTTTGGTCTACCCTGATACCTAATAAGCCCGGATAATATCATAAAGCCATGTATTGTCGAGAGTCGGTTTATCAAATATTCAATTGCACGTTAAATCACACAGCAGCCATTCACGATGCAGAACGAAATAACTTATGCTCTCTGCATCAACGATTATAACAGCGGACATGTACTCGTTAGATTATATTATAAGTGGCTCTTGAGCCCCCGAGAGCACGTAGGCATTTATTAACGTCCGTCAATGAGATTTCTGGTTTAATGCCACGCCATACATTCTGCATACTTCAAAAATAAATATGCGGCGATTATAGCATCGTTATGAAGTTGGGGGCTCTATGGGTGCTGTGAGTCTAGTGACGTTTATCGGCGATTCATCAAAATCTGTGGTCCGATGTTTTTGCCATTTATTCGTTTGCATTTGGCCCAAATGAGAAGTAAAAAAGTGCCTGCAACGACAGAGTGCGCAGAGTCCGAGTATCTTTTGTTCTCTGTTCAGGGTAACGATTTGGCAAGTAGCCGTGCAGAAATGCGAGCGGGCGTTCCTTCCTTTGTAAGCTTTGTAAGAGAAAAGTGGAGCCCGACTTTAAGAGCTGTGTGAAGCTGCTTTCCTTCTTTACTCCATGAAATATATTTATAATTGATTAGGATGGAACTAATACATCTGTTGTCTTTCTATTCACAATTATAAGCATTTTTTTCATCAATGATAATCCACGAGAATAAAAATGCTTATCATAAATAATGGTATTACACTAAGTATTAATATCGAACATAACGAATAACCAAATTACTTGATAAGACAAAAAAGTAAAGTAACTGATTCGTGGTTTTTAAAGTCAAGGTCGGCTTATCAGAAAATATCAATGTTTTGGCCGGGAAGATATTATCCGAACGTATTTCACCAACATTCCGCCAGGTGGCTTCAAGCGAAGCGCTTCGCGTAAACTAGGTACCATCATGCAACGATAAACCTTCGACCCGTTGTTGTGTCACGTACAAAAGTACTATGCTTACAGCGTGTCCTTTCGCTTATGATTTTGTGACACTTGTGAAATAATAAGTATCAGTAGGACCTGACACTATTCATTTTATTCGGGTATATCGCCAAAAGTCCTTTTCCCATACCTGATTATTACTCTATCCGTCCACCGGTTTCCCGTGCGGAAAATTGGCAGGGAAGTTTAGTTTAAAGGGTGTAGTTGTAGATTCCCTAGTAGCGATTTCCCCAATACTACCAGATCAGCTATTATAAGGGTAAATCAGTATAAATTGCTTGACTAAAGAATTTATGGTATGATAATTATCGAGATCGATTAAATATAATAAACTATGCGTTTAATAGACTAGCTGTGATACCTTGAACCAACACGCATGCACTACGTTCAATGGAACAACGCGGAATGAAAAGTATCAAAATATGCGACAGAACTCTAAGCATCAAATGTATTGAAATAACACATTTCGTTTTCACACTCCACACACACGCACGTAAGCATATGGCTGCAATAATTTGTTATGAGGCACCTTTGAGGCAATTTTAAAGGCCCTAGTTATTTAGTCTTCAATGGCCCTCGGTAGCAAAGTGTGGCCGGCCACTGATGGCCCATGTGAGGCTAGGACCTTAATAAAGTTAGGGAAAATTAAAATGGGCGTGATCAAAGTCCGAACTCAATTTCCGCATGGGTTATTTCTCATGCAAGGTACTTCCATAGTCAGTACACCATCACCTATTCCTCGTCACTTCGCAGCAATTTTTCGATCTCTTTTCTCGTCAATTTCCGGCCAACTCCCGGAACAGGGAACGGCGCATCAGGGTCTGACATAAGAATCTGAGCCACGTTGAAAGGCCTGGCCATGGCCTGATATTATCTAGGCAAGGCAGATTAGACTTAAATTTCTACACGGGCGATTTCCTACTCTTTTTCCGCTTTCGCTCTCAATTCTTCGACATTGCACCGTGGCGAACGGCAGAAAAAAAAGCTCGTGCGTACGGGAAAAAAAATGCGTATGTACTATATTTTGGACGCCGTCGCAGTTGCCATACACGGGACGTAGAGTGTCGCGTCTCGCGGAGGGTTCGCCCTGGCCGAGAGAACCGCGTCTGCGTTTGGTCGTGCGTGTATGGATACCTCCCTCGGAACGCGCGACGAGAGACGAAGAGAGAGAGAGAGAGAGAGGGAGAGAGCAAGAGAGAGAGAGAGAGAGAGAGAGAGAGAGAGAGAGGCGAGGCGAAAGGGGAAGACAAGATCGACGAAGAGGAGTGCGCCATGAACAAAGAATAGGGTGAAAGACGAGGCGGGTGGTGCGACGATAAGCCCCGCGTGTACGTCGAGATCTCGGGCGGAGTGTAAGAAAAGAAAACTGCACCGTCGCGGCGCAGTAAAGGAGACAAAAAAAAAACAAGAAGAAGAAGAAACGAAGAAGGAAAGCGAATCTCCAGCGCCACTCAAGGCAAAGACCCGAGGACGTTTACCTACGTAAGACGCGACCTTGATCTTAAACGTTTCTCGCACACACCACGCGCTCGCAACGAACGCGTCGTCGGTGCATTCTTCAGCCGGCTTCACAACTACGCACATCGCCCAAGGTCGACTAGCAAAAGAGTATCGGGATCGATGAAAATCTTGAATTTTTTATTCATCGCCGACGTGTATCCCGTTCTTCACTAGGACCGTCTGGAAAATATTCAAAAGTGTTGCGCATAAAAGACAAGTACGTTACGCATATTCCGAACGTACCTTTATTCGCAAAGTATCGCTACGAGACGAACGTGCAGTCATCCTCAGTCTCGCACACACGCGCTGGATTGTCCGCGTCTACGAATACGCAAAGACGTAATTCATCGACTGCCACCTGTGAGTTGGGTCGATTAAATTCTCGTACACCCCGCGAGACTGCTAATGCGAAGTACACGTGTGACGCCTCGGGACAAGTCATCAGTGGCTAGCCAAATAGATAAAACGTCCGGGTTGTCTCATTGTCGAAGGGCGGGTCATTTTGTCACGTCTTGAAGGTAGTACAAGTCCGCAATTTATTGTTAGATGGCTGCTGGAAGGCTTTTTTTTTTATATATGCTACGCGTGAGTCTGGAAACCTCAAGCAAGGTTACTGGCTATTTTTGCTGTGCTAGTAAATTCGAAGTCAGCAGGTTTTCTTTCCGGAAGGCCGAGCCGAGGATCTGACCAATACACAGCACCCTATCATGTAAAGTGGGTTTGACAAAAGCGTGTACGGCTACATTTTTCCACCGGAAAGCATTAGGGCCCTTCCGCCAAGATGCTTTGCATAGAAAGTGTCAACTCGTCGTCCAACCGTCGTCACAGATGAACCGCTATTGTCCGAAAAAAACGTCGAAAAAACAACTCACTTGCGGGCGAAAGAAAGTTTGTACCGCGATTGGGATATCGTAATTTTTTCAGACGAAGCGTCGTTTTGGGCACGTTCTCCCATCAATCATACCTGATCTACCCACACCAATAGACACCAAAGGTCGGAACCGAGAACAATTATTTCGACAGATATGGAGTCATATGGAGGCCTTTGTCACCAAATTATACCATGATATTAGTGGAAAGCCTTAGTGAAGTTTATAATAATTAGTGGAAATATTATTATTTATATTAATTATACCTAATCAAGTTTTCAGCACCCGTAAACCATGTTATTGTGTAAGGAAAAATCTGAAAAAATGCATGGGTCTTCTTTGGACTCTTAACTATACGATAAACCTTTTGTCATTTTATGGTTTTATGGTTTCGCCATATTTTATGGTTTCGCTGGGGAAAAAAAAAACTACAAAATGTGCCCTTTTTTGCCTCTAAAGTGGCCTAAGCCTTAAAAGAAGTTTGGTGGGTGATTTCAAACGGAATTCATCCGATAATTAGGGTGTTCAGTATCGCCTTTCCTCGACGCTGTCACGCCCGAGTGAAAATGAAGCTGGCGTTATCGTCGTATGCCGATAGTGCGCATAATCGTCGACAAGAATACGAGACCTCCAGCTGTGTCACGCGTAACGACGATATCGGTTAAGTGACCGTAGTCGATAGGCTGGCCCGTTTGCAGCGAGGCTACGTTGACGCAATGTAATCGTGAATGCTCGTTAGGGAGGGCTTACGTGTCGGAGTGCATAGCTCACTGGTTCGGCATGCGTGTAAGCGCTAGATACGCTTTTGTCCATCATCGTTTCACTCCAATCGTCTTGCAGTCGTCGTCATGGACGGTGATCGCTGCATCTGCTTCGTTACGTGCGATCACCTGACCGCTTCATAGCTCACACTCTTTTCGCACGTGGCAGAAGATTGGTCATCGAACTATCGTTTCGAAGCCAAAACAATCATCGAGATACTTCGCCAATGACGCAAGTGTCAATAATGTTCTCCCCGAAGAACTATTGTCTTTAAAGATTCACAATTGTTACGAAAAAGGAATTCGTGTGTGAACAATTGCGGAGGGATGATATACGGTGTTTTTCCAATTGACACCTCGGGGGTGTTTAATTTTGACCCGAACTGAAATTTCATGACATTTAAAGATTTTTAAGGCAAGGAATAGGGATTTTTTTCATTACTTTTAGTATGACTTTCTGGTATTATAGTTTATAATTCTTTAGTGCTACCAATTTTCTAAATTTTTATATTTATGTTCTGCTCTTTGAAACAGATGTGTGTTGTATGCCAATAAAAAGTATACGAAATAAACGAAAAGTGACTAAACTATCTAATTCCATGTGTAGTAAAAAAATGTGAGACAAACATAATTTCGAGTTTGCTGTGAAGAAATATATTTTGGGAACATCTGGAAAAATACTACATACATTTAGGAACTTTGAGTAATATCATCTAGTCGCTTTACACGAATAACAAAGAAAAACTAATATGTTGAGAGAACGAATCATTTTTTTTTCTACTACCTTTTTTTTTGCTAATACCGTAGATTGTCGCGAACCCGCGAAAATTTGAAATTATTTTGGATAAAGTAATACAAAAATCGGCCATGATAATGAGCGCTGCAGAGATCTTTAAAAAAAATCAGGTAGACTGGTAATTTTTCATGACATTTCATGACTTTTTCAGGGTCGAGTGTAATTTCATGACATTTAAGACTTTTCATGTCTTTTCAGGTCGGTAGACATCTTGGCCTCTTGAATCCTCCATGACCGAGATTTTTATCCTCTTTCCCTAAAAATGCCTTCTTTTATTCCCTCTCTCGTAATCGCGAACCTTCGTGGCGAGCTTTTCGCTTATCTGTATCGTAAAATTGATTCGTCGCGGAGGTTCTAGGCGAGGTTGTTTTATTGGCGGAAACTGGTCACGCGTTATCTCTCTCTCTCTTTCTCTCGTCGTTGCAAACGAGATTCCAATGTCAACAGCCCTTTCGATCGTTCGCGACACTTCTAAAAGTTGAGCTTCGCGTCGCTGAAGATAAGAAAAGAAAAAAAAAATTGTCTTGGAGCAATTCGCGAGTTGACTCTTCGCATGGAAAGCTGTTAAAAGACGCCTACGAGTGTATCTTGTTCTCGGGGCCCAATAAAATGAATCATTTCCGTTTATCAAAGCAGGGCGTGCCTTCCTCTGCCGGAAAGGCCGGAGGTTCTCACCGCGACGAAAGCCCCCGTCGTCTTTTCGTCTCCTTCGCAAAACGAGTCAATTATGACCGCACTTTCGCTCAAGTGGCTCCGGAATTACGGTAAAAAGAATTTTCTACGTCGGAGAAAAATGGATGACTGGACTTCCCCACAAGAAGATGTAACCACTCGCAGCCTCGATTGGATTGCCCCAATGCTTTTTTCGGGGGTAATTATTGATAATAATAAGATCATCTGAACGTATTAATTAAATTGAAAAATTGAGAAACTTTTTTGTTGCACAGTTGAGACAGATGTATAGTCACTGACAAAACCTCAGTCAAGCACACGCCAATATCGTCGAATATGACAGCAATTATTATTAAAAGTGGAAAATTAACATTTCTAAGTGTTAATTTATTATTAAATTAGCTATTTGTAAAGCTAAACATGTACGACATGATCTAGACTTATAAATCCACGATTCGCCTATTTTGGACTAACTTTTTGCTCGACCGTCCATCCAGTAATAACTTAAATCGCACGTTGTCTTTGGAAAATACGAGAAGAGCAGACTGTCAGATTTCTACCGTTGCTTCTTTTCCTCGGCAAAAGTTCAGTATCTTGGAAATATTGCCACAATCACATTACCATATCTATCTAATGGAAAATCTGGTTGTTCCTTCGGCGCGTTTAGAATTCAGATTGTGAAATGGACTCTTACGAGGTACTTGAATCACTTGATAAATGACTTCTGCAAGAAGTCTCTCAGTGTCTACATTTCATCGTGCACGTGTATCACATACTTTCTCTCAAAATGTTCCCGTAATATTTCGTGCTTTGCAAGTAATGTGATTTCAAGGAACACTAAGATTTTGATTAGGCTGACATTCCGATGAGCAGTCTTCCGCTCCTTAGACATCGTCGTTATGGCAATCAGGACAATAAGTGGAGGCAAGAAACGAGCCGCTTCGAATAAAAACAACATTAATAATGTACAAAGCACTGTATTGTGCGGCTTGCAGAGGAATACGAGTAAACGCTGAAAAGAAAAAGGAAGCCGCACGAGAGAGAAAGAACGATCGGTAGTGATGAAGAGCAATTTTCTCGTTATCTACGGACTCGTAACTCAGCTCGTGACTATCTCTATTCGTGAATAAAATCATGGACACGATACGCAAATGATTTCGCGTTTTTTTCATCGACGTCACGCAAAAATGAACGTACGCAAGAACAAGGACAATGAACTTGCTACTTGTTCCCGTCTTATTGCACATTGTGCGGCTGTCGAAGTATCATCACATCTTTTTCTAGTGACGCATAGCCGATCATTAATTCTTTTTTTGTTGCGTATTAACGATAAGCTGATTTCTCTCAGGGGACAACGAACGGTGAATGACTGGATTGTGAGCGTGTTGGATAGTAAAAATAATTGTAACGATAATAAAGATAAGTGCACTTTACGCGTCTAGCAACGAAAATTGTTTTTTTTTTTACGGGAGAGTGAACTTGACTGTGGAAACCTAAATTGCCACCATACACTGGTTTTTTTTTAGCAATCCTCGTCGCATAGGAGAGAGTGGGGCGCAACGTGTCACGGGGCACTCTAAGCCACATGCGTTTTCTCGGACGTTTGTAGCTCGTAAATTCCGAAATTTTATGTGTCAGACCACGATTTATTTTTGGTTTCGTCAGGCCTAAAAGAAAGTCAATAGCAGCTGACAAAGAATTATTAAAAGTACAAAATTAATTTGAGCCTCGAAAAAAAAATTTCGCGTGCCGGGAAAATTTCAAATATTGTGGGACAATTGTTGTGGGGCACAATGTGTCATCGAATTGTTGAGCACAATGAGTCGACTCCCAATGTTATTGGCAAATAATACCCGTTGTGAAATTATCGGTATATATCAAAATCTGTTATCTGTGTTAGGAAAATAAAAGAGTTTCAACCGGCTCGTTGTATCCTACGTTTCGTAGCACTTGACACACTGTACCCACCTATCTGACACATTGTACCCCGCCCGTGGGGCACAATGAGCCAATGCGCAATTTTTTTTTCGATCCCATTATTTTATGATTTTTAATCTTTTTGCAAAAAATATGGTACCTTTATTGTACGCCCAAAGGTCTATATAATCGGTTATGACCTTTTTTATTCTAATCAGACTACTATGGTAGGACTAAAAATTCGTTCGAAAAAAAGTGACACACTGTGCCCCCCACCTGCCCCTATGGCAGTGCTGCAAAAGCACGTAACGTGCAGCAAAATCGTGCCAAATGTTATTGCTTACTTTTCATATTTACGTACGTCCACCTTTATTGGCGAACGTTGAAACATTCCATGTCAGCGAGACAAGCCTAAGTTATCTCTTCAGTCTTGCTTGCATCCTCTCTCGTTTCCCATTCGAGTACAGCCAGAGGTGCGAGCTTTTGCGTGAGATGAGATTCTAAATTTCGTCTAGATTTAAAACTTCTCCGGCTATACGTTGATCGTTTCTTTTTTTTTTGTTTTCGTTCATTCAAGTCACCGACCACATTGGAAATAGCTATGCTGCTATTTCTTTGGAATTTTTGTTGTTTCTCTTTTATACGAATGAATTAAGAATTTGACAGGGAACTTGACGGCTCTTTCGAAACGTTCTCAATAAACGCTGCAGTTTATTTTTGCTTCGCGGAAATGATAAATCTTTACTTATAGATATTTTGGCAACGAGATCGTGCTGCGTTTCGAGTCAAGAAGCTTTACTCGATTGCGCGGTTTTGACCTCCTAAGTAATGTTCTTTTATTCTTTATTTTCCCGCAATGACTTACTTCACGTCCAAGGTTGTGATTTAGGATGAAAATTCGTCTTTTCGGGGCGAAAAAAATGGGGGCAAGTTCCGCAGCCCGTTACGCACGTAAACGGCTGTGACACTTTATTGAAAGTTAACTACTGTTTTTCGTATGTAACATTTTTTTTTTTTGGCAAAACTAATCACAGTTTTACATGAAGGCACTTAGTGAATGTTATTTTTATGAATGGTTTCAGATTTTTCAATTAAAGCGTCACAAAAGCGGATCGACGAGTGAGGACTTTCCGCTAATGACTTTGGAGTCTTATAAAGCGTGTGTGGGATGACGCGGAAATAGAAAAACTAGCGTTGACTACGATACTTAATGCCTCATCCAACGATACCTTGCTCGAAGGGATACACGAAGATTGTCTTTCGTCAACATTTTCCTTGGTTGGGAAACTATGCTGAATGGCCTATATTAACGTTATTTTTACCTCCAGTCGTTGTAGTCGAACTCGTGAAAATGTTCAATTAATACTTTTATAGAATGACGTTGAAGTTTGAATCGTCGCGATGCAACAAAAATGATTTTCTTAATTTCCAAAATTTCCTAAATTTCCTTTGGCAGATTTGAGCTGCGATAATAACGCAAACATTTTTTTTAGGATTCTTGTTTAAAGATCTAAAACACAAATCTGCAAAGTATAATTTCGGATAATAACGATATTAAGAAATTGAAAAGAATTGCATCGTTGCATTCCAACGATGCAAACTTCAGCTGATACGGATCGGTATCTTCCGGTGATTTTTACATTCATCTCTGGGATCCGATTCGAAATCGAACTATTTTTTAAAAAGTTTTACTTGCATCGTCTTTTCGGCTTTTTACAAGGCTCCACTGATATACATCGCTCCACTGTTATATATCGCTCTTTTCGACATTGTATCTTCCATTCCACAAATTGTCCCCCACCTTGCGGCCGCAGCCGACATGTCCCTCTGTATCGTATTCACCATGACATGTCTGTCATGAGCATAGGGAAACTGCGGAAAATCTATACCGATACAGCCGGTCCCAAGTTCGCCTCCCAGTCACGGAACTAATCGCCTTTTGCCGAAAAAATGTTGAAGAAAAACATTTAACGATGAAAGTAACGCGATTGGGATTCGAACCCGGGATCTCCCGATCCGCTGGCCAGTACGCTAACCACTAGACCAACGCACCGGATGATATCGAACTAGATCTTTGTTCCAGAAGTTCGGGATTCTAGCCTGGATCCTATGCAAAGTTTCCATTTGGATTCTGACTAGAGTCATTAATAGTTCCGAATTAGGATCTTGGCAGAAATCTGATTTGTGAGCGTTACATTTCGCTCTCTGATCTGATCCGATGTCCGACTGGATCCCGATTGAAAAACCAGGATCCTAGTCCGAATCGGACTGTATCCATGACAATATTTCTGCACGAGATCATGATAGTTTCTTATGTTTTACAATTGTTTCAAAGCCGAACGCCTGCATTTCTAAAGCTTCTGAGCAGAATTTATCATGGATAGATCTGCAAAAAGATTCCCCATCAATCGGTGAAAGGCTTGTGTATCGTCAAAGGTCCGCGAACGAAAATTCGGTCGATTCCCAAAAAACGCAATTATCCGAATGAACTCGGCCGACTATTATCCGATCGAGGCAGTCTGTAAAAGAGAATAGAATAGTTTTATCGTTGCAGCGTAGAATCGGGCGGTCCTTCAGGCGCATTCCGTCACGCTGATTACGACAATGCGGTTTTGCCGCTAGGCCGAGATTGCTCGTGTCGAACTTTAGCGCGCCCCAACAACGCACACACACACGAGTGTCGAGCGTACACAAAAGTCTTCAGGAAACACGAGTGTTTTGTGTCCTTCGTATGACTCGCGTACGTACGTAACTCCGTTGTATCGATGCACGCAAACGTTGTCCATTGGATGAATCGTTCTCATGCACGCAGCTTGAATTATACGCCTGTCGACGCTAATAATTGAATGTGCGCTTGTAATTTCAAAACGCCCGCGGCTTTTGCGGCAAATTTTTCCTCCCCCTTATTCGTGCCAGTCCTCTTACGTCGTTGGTTTCGAATCATCGGTTTTCCATTTAAACTCCCCGATCCGGTTCGTTCTCGCTGAACTATGACGTGGGCAAAAAAAAATCGATGTTTCACCTCCCGCGGTGTATACGCGAGGGATTAGCCCTGAGCTCTAACCACAAATATCCGAAGCTCTGGCGGTTCATCGCTCCGGGAATTTCCTTCCCTACTTTTGTTGCCCTATGCATCATATACGCGAAAGCGCCGTATAAAACGCCGGATTTCGGTTAATTAAAACAGGCAGTGGCGAACTGGGCCAAGCCACGCGGCAAAACGAGGATTTTACCGCTTCCGGTTTCGACAACGCGAGTATACGGAGAAATAACGAAGACAGAGAAAGTGATAAGCGACGGAAAAGTAGGAGATCACGGGTCGCTTCTTGATGCATGAGGTTTTTTCGAGTCCGTGTTATCTTTCCGTTATCCCACGACATATATATGAAAAATGTAAGAAAACTGCTGATACGCTTTCGACCAGTTTTTTTTTTCTTTTTCGTCGTCGAACCTTGGTTGCGGTTAACATAGGTGCATTATTTATGCAACTGTTAAAATATCAATAAGGAGTACTATATTCTTGGCAGTAACTATTGCTATAAAATATTATTGTCGGCCCAGGGAAATATAAAATATGATTGAAAACGCCATACATTTCTGCAAGTGTGCCTAAAACTCAAGTATACTGGAAGCCTACACGTGACGTTTTACTTCATTCAGACGCCTATTGCAAATGAAGTTATTTTTTTTTTTTCATCAAACTAGCCGGAGTTACCCTCGCTTCGTTCGGACAAAGTCAGCCAGCTCCTATCAAATAAGAATTTCAAAAATGAACCTTTAACCCTTTGTGGTCACCCTGGGTAAAATCGACCCATCGATCAATTTTTGGGGTAAATCTATAATAGTTCCCGGCTTCGAATGAGATTGTATTCATCATCTTACCTGGAGTTTCAGGTATCGTCATATCATAGAATTTACCCTCTTCATATGCCAGAATAAATACCTTTTTTCGGAACCTGCACTTTGCTACTATTTTTTCCCCAAAAGTAGCATATATAAGGAGTATCACGTTCAAATTTTAGGTAAAAATGTTGAAAATTCACGGAACAATGATTTTTTTAACGAAAAAGTGTCTTTTTTCCGTTTTCACCTCTTTATGCATTTTTTTTTAACTTGTCGCCATTTTATTTCTTATAAATAAATTTTTCGTACATCATTCAGAAAGTTCAAAGCATGTTCCGTAATTTTTTGAACCACTCCAGACGGATAGTTTGGTTACAATACTTTTTTTGAAAACTGACTGGGTAGAATCGACCCAAGTGTGACCACCGCGATTGAATTTGGATGTGTGACCACGAATGGTTAAATACAGAAATTATAAAGCTAAACTAAATCATCATATTCTCAATACAGTTGTATTGAGGTCGAAGGTCCAGAACCTTCTGGGACATTCTAGAACGTTCTTGAAGATCCTGGAAACATTCTAAAACATTCTCAAACTTTCTGGAACATTCTCGAACTTTCTAGAACATTTTGGAACATTCTAGAACATTGTGGAACATTCGAGAACATTTTGAAACCTTCTAGAACAATCAGGAACATTCTGGCCAGTCTCGGCTACTTCGTCGCTCGACTCCCAGCTGTTTCACCGACTTCCCATTAGAAGTCCATTGATGCGATGCCGTATTTTGACACCCATATCTCCGAACCCAACCCCTGCAGTTCCAAACCGAAATCTTTTTCATGTATGGGGGATGGAGGGCTACCATATAACCTCCATGGGGCTGCGGGGGTGGGTTGGGGAGTTATGGCCGGACGCACGGACAAACCATGCTCAATAATAACCATCTCCTAGATCCAAAAACAAACTTATCAGCGTAAACTAAATGTACGCTTCGTTGGAAACCAAATCCACCACGTATAGCTCAGAATGAAAATTTCCGTTGACCAGTCCAATCATTAATGCAACACATAGATTGGATTCAAATCTCTTCAGTGTTAGTCAAACGCCGTCCTGGAGAGAACGAGTAACGTCATGGCTCGAAGTTATCGGCAAAAACGTTGCCTTCGATCGCTCGTTTCCATTGACGGGGCGTAGAATTCGACCAGGTGATCTTTTTGATAAGCTGTGTGACTTTTGACAAAGGATCTCCAATGCCGAGGACTCTGACGTTTCTATTAGTGGCGACCGCTTCAAGTTCTCTCTCTCTCTCTCTCTCTCTCTCTCTTTCTCTCTCTCCTTTCTTTCTTGACTCTCTTTCTCGGACGTTCTTCGTCATTGCGTAACCGCGGGTGTTCGCGGCTAAGACTTCACGCGCGAGTAACGAAGACAAATGTTCCTCGAGCTGGGATGCTTCAAGTACGAAGCTACATCGCGTCTCTCGTATGCTCGAGTTGATTCCATAGTGTTTCGACGATAGGCACAAGCAGCCGGCTCCCGCTACGGGCCAACGGACAGTCCAAAGGAATCGAAGACATTTCTCAGCACCAAGTTTTTATGTCGAAACTCTAACCTCGGTCGAAATTCGTAGAGGATTATTAACGCGTATGTATTAACGGGTGACACAGCGATGTAGTTCATTTCCATTGAAGGAACGAGCTCTCGCTCGTACGAGCTTACATTACGCGCTGGAGGCAGCACCAACGTCCAGTGTAATTTACGCAATTACTTCACGTGCAAATAAAGAGGCCTCCGGATGAGAGAATATAACGTGCACGAGGATTGGTTGACATCGGCTAAAGTAACGTCTCATTTGCATGAGAACGAGTGAACAACGAATATGCTATTGCACGAGCGCACACGAGGTATCTCACTAATATCTAATTGTACTGTCCGTATAGTGGTATTGGAATTTTGCATACTTGGAATGCAACGAAGATTCTACATTCCTTTATTTTTGTTATCTTAAACCTTTTCAGAGTGTTTAATTTTCACGAGAATCGAAATTTCATGACATTTAAGGATTTTCAAGGCAAGGAATAGGGATTTTTTCATGACTTTTAGTATGACTTTCTGGTATAAAAGTATAGTTTATAATTCTTTAGTGCGTATAATTTTCTAAATTTTTATATTTATATTCTGCTCTTCGAGATGTGTGTTGTATGCCAATAAAAAGTATACGGAATAAACGAAGCCACCAAATTGTACAATTCCATGTGTGCACGGAGAGAATTAAAAAGTAATTTTTGTCGTGAATTTCACGGTAAAAATTACCGTGATATATTTCAATGTGGTGACAAGTGAGAAAAGCAGAATCATTCGTATGCGACAAGTTTTTAACTCACGTTACAGAAAATTTCAAATACTTAGCTAAAATTTTACTATACAAGAAGGGTAGCGCGCACGATAATTTTTACCGAGAGCACAATACATTTTCCTTTAACACTCATTAAATTTTATAATAAATCTTAAAATAACTGTTTTAAAGACGATACTTTTTTTATAGACATTTTTGAAAGGCATAAAATAATAAAATGCACAGTAAAATTTCGCTGATATTATATATTTTTTAAATTTAAGTTTTGCGTATTTTGTTACACATGAAAATTTACTAGAAAATCTGGTAAAATTTTCTATCTGAAGAAATTTTATTTTATTTTCGTGAAAATCTGTGTTTTACTCAGTAATAATAAGCGAAGTTCCAGGGTTGTCATTTGGTTACCGTTACTGCACGGTAATTTTTAACATTTAATTCTCTCCGTGTGCAGTAAGAAATGTGAGACAAACATAACTTCGAGTTTGCTGTGAAGAAATATATTTTGGGAACATCCGGAAAAATATTACATGCATTTAGGAACTTCGAGTAATATCATGTAGTCGCTTTACACGAATAACAAAGAAAAAATAATATGTTGAGATAACGAATCATTTTTTTTTCTACTACCTTTTTTTTTTAATACCGCAGATTGTCGCAAACCCGCAAAAATTTGAAATTATTTTGGATAAATTAATAAAAAAATCGGCTGAATACAAAAAACGCCTGAAATACGAGGCGCACGCGAAAGGATGAGTATCGCGCGCGTCTTTGATAGACATATCATTTGGGAAATTCTGTCTGTCTGATTGAGCGAACATGGCGTGACAACAGCCGAAGTGTTTTTCCTGAATCTTCGATTAACACTAAACGCAACCAAAATTTGCCTGGCCGTTGTGTTACCCGTCAAGTAAAATCTGAGGAAGTGTGGTCTACTCATCAGCGCTCATGAGAAGCTCTCCACTAAATACTCGAAGTAAGATAGCTTCATTAGCTTCAATCATTGCCAAATCATTTTTTTTTTCTGCTGATGTGAATACAAGTACGAATCGAACAGAAGAAAACAATTGTTATTCACCTACACAGAAAACATGTTTTTTCTCCAAGTACATGAAAAACGTTTTTTTCCCAATAGCCTTGGTACCTTCATACCGTGTGACCCTAATGTCCATTTCCAACATACAGACGAACCAAATTTCCGATATACACGCGATCAAAAGCCCGTATATACTTACACGCACATCCATACACGAGACGTACGAGGTAGTGATATAAAAATATGAAGAAACGAAATCGCGTGTACAATGCCACGAGTGAACGAGAGAGAACCCATAGTTCAAGCGTTTCCAGGATATTATAGTCGCGCATCCAAGGGTTGCAACACACACGGACGGATGTGGTGGCCGTGGGTTCTACGCTTTTATGACTCGCGCTACATATACCGAGGACTTTACACTCCTCACACGTCATGTGTGTCCTGTATGAAAAAAAAAAAAAAACAGCGTGTGGGGCGGGGAAACAAATAGAAGAAATATTTACGGGGGAATAGCGGCGAGGACGATTCCGAGCTAGGCAAAAATTGACAAATCTGTGAAGCCTTTTGGATAGACTTTGGTTTTTTTTTCGTTGTTTTTTTTTCGTGTGTGTGATTTTTTCCAAGGAGGCGTGGTTCGGTGGCAGTTGGAGAGAGGGAGAGAGGGGGGAGAGAGGGAGAGAGGGGGGAGAGAGGGAGAGAGGGGAGAGAGAGAGAGAGAGAGAGAGAGAGAGAGAGAGAGAGAGAGAGAGAGAGAGAGAGAGAGAGAGAGAGAGAAGTAGAGGATAAACCGGTTTATGAGTCCTTTCTTACTGTGTGTCTCTTTCTCGCTCTCTCTTCCTCTTGTACTCTGTAGCTATATGTTAAGAGTCTGTCCCATATATATATATATATATATATATATATATATATATATATATATATATATATATGCAAATATACCGGTATATTCTTCGTTTCGTTGAGTGTCGAGATCGGTGGAAGACGCATTTGGTATTTATATAAAATGTATATGCATTTGTGAGCGTGTACGGGATGAGGGCCATGAAAGAGCGTCGCTCGAAGGGGACACACCGACCTCTGTTGCCGTGTGCCATCTTCTAGCACCTGTAACACGATACGTGGAACCGGAGAAGAAGCACTTTTAGTTCTTACCAGGGGAAAGAAAGAGAATCGTTAGCTTACTTTTTTTTAACACATCTTTCACTAGCGATTGTTTCGTTTCAGACACAAAGAGAGCAAATAGAGAGAGAGAGAGAACGAGAGAGAGAGAGAGAGAGAGAGAGAGAGAGAAAGCCACGGTCTATCGTAATGTTTAAAATAGCAAAATGAGCAATTACGAATAGGTCACGGATATGAAATAACGAGGAAGCATGAAGCAAGAATATCTAAATAAAAAGATGTCTCGAGTTTTCCGTGTGCGCCTCAGGGATTCGTCACCGTGGTGTGATTAACGCAAAACCGCCGTACGTTTTTCACACAAATCTCTTTCGCGAACGCATATCCCGAATGAATATAATCGTCGGTATACTCGATTTAGCACGGGCTAATTGTCTAAGATCGCATTACGTTTAAGTCGCGGGATGTGAGATTCGTCGAGAGATGGAAGTAGAAACGGTGATGAGGGGTGATCGGATGCTGAAAAAAAAAAAACTAGTGTATCCGGTTCACGAATGTGAGTCGAAAGACGTTTCCTGCACATTTGGCGTCCGTGCGTACCTTTTGTGACACGCACGCGGTTCGGCAATATTCACGTTTTCTTTCCGAAATCGATATCACGCTCTCCCCTCTTCGCGAAGCGGGGATACAGTCTCGGGGTGAGGGCGAGGGGACCCCATCACAGAAATTCCTTCGACTTGTCAAGGGAATAGGCAAAGAGCCTGAAACTTGAAAGACTCTCGCGGACGAGGGTAAAATTGAGAGGCGCGGTCGCGAGCTGCAAATTTCGTTAATTGTCTGGCGACAATTCGTTTTTCGTCTCGTCATCGGCTCGACAACCCTTCACAGAGCTGTCCAGGACAATGAGAAGGAAAAAAAAAAAAAAAAAAACAACCGATACCGCTCGAATCAGGATTTCCGGCCACAAAAGAGCGTCGTTTTGCGAGACGAAGAATGCAAAATTAAAAGAGTAAGACATTATCGATTATCAGACGAGGGATTCGTGGTATAGGGTGAGTCAGAAGGGTTACCGTTGTGTGCAAAGCCTTACGGAGGCCGAAGGCTTGCTCCAAGGGGGGGGGGGGGGGGTTGTGTGTGGGCAAAGCGCACTGTGTTCGTCAATGAAACGTTCCTCGTTTTTTTTTTTGCTTTTTTTTTTTTTAATTCGTTCAAGTCATACTTACCCTCGGAAAGCTCGAGCTCGAGCTCGGCAAGCTTTTCGCGCACATCCTCCGGTAATTTGCTGATGTCAATGTTGAATTCGGCCATCGCTAGGCCATCCGGGCTTCACGAAAATCACAAAATTTCCAGCCGAACATTCCACTACCCGTCACCACTGTTCAGCCATCTTGCCTATCACTGATGTCGCTCGCGGACGACTGGTGGCGCGTACGAACCGTCCGCGCGCACCGTATTGTACGTGCGAGAGAGACGGACAATCCTCGAACGTCACTCACGAACAGGTGATTCATGGCGCAATTCGGGCTATGACGCTTTAAGGTGGCTTGTGTTTCGAGCTTTTTGAATTTTCTATACGCTTTTTTAATTCGCACGCACGTTATCGTATCGAGTGATGCTTTTACGTCTCGCAGATGGAACGCGTGACAATCATCGACGCACTTTTTTTTATCGAGGGCCTTTTATTTTACATTTGAAATAATACGAATATTTAGGAAAATTAGTACTCTCGCAACGATAATAAGTTATTCGCGTAGCTTTGTATCAACGGTTCGGTTAATACGGACCGGTAAAAATGTATCGTAACCTTAAGATCGTGTGAATTACCGACGGACGATAATGACTGGTCCGATGCAATTTTTGCTTCGAACGTGTCAAAAATAGACGCGATGAGCGACGATTCTCTTGAGATTTTCATCTCGATTATTTTTCTTTCATAATTGGTGGGATAATCTTTGGCGATCTCTCTTGACCAGCCCTCTGGCACTGGATGTTATTCCTATTGCGATAAAACCGCGTTTTATTCGGGTTTTCTTCGATTTTACTATAGGTTGCTTCGTAGTGTTAATAGTCGTCTGAACGGCTTGCTTCACGCATATACGCGCTCAAAAACTCGTAAACACGATTTATTTACGATATTTTTGTAAGTGTATTTTATTTGGATTATCTGTAAATAAAAAAAAAATGTCAAGTTAGTGGTTCGAGAGTGACCGCTTTTTTCAACTTTCACTTGTTACGTAGACCGAGAGAATTGTGAACTGTGAACAGCGTTTAGGTTTAATATGCCGAAGTGTATTCGGCATATTAAATTAAATCACGTCAAAGCCGGAAAGTGTATTTTTTTTTACTATTCCGAAGAATGTAGACAGTGCAAAACTGTGGAAAAGTGCTCTGAGGTGAGAGGACGGATTCGTGAAAGCTGGAGTAGCAGTTTGCGAAAAACATTTACGGAGCAATGTTTTTGGCAAAGCGAATATTTGGATCCTAATGGAAAAGTAATCGGAGTGGTAAACAAACCCAAACTCACGATAAATTCTCATTCCATAATTATTAAGCATATAAGTAATTAACAATAATAATTAGCAAGAGAAAAATCTTCATGTTTGTGCTCTTACAATCAGTTTATCGCGTATAATGCTTGCGCTGCAATATATATATATATAGTATCAGTTCAGACGACTACTAGCGCTGCATGTGACGCGATTCGGCAATAACAATGACGGACAATCCGCGAACCGTGTCTAGACGGCTGTGTCAGGCGCTGAGCAATAAACAATGGCGGCTCTACGCAGAGCTCTCATTGGATAGTCCGGTCGAGCTTTGTCGAAATTCTTCGTACTAATCTAGGGATATTTTTCAGCCAAATGTCAAATTTGTCCCGGAATCATTGAAGAGGAACGAGCTCTACTTTACCGGCCGGGGTTTGACAGTTTGACAGTTCTCGAATACGAGATGGTAAAAACATTCGAGCACAGTGCCCAGGTCTGAAAAAAGCTTCTTTTTTTGACACTTCGTGAAACATAAACAGCTGTCATTTCTTCATTGTTTTTTTTTTTGTTGTGGTTTTGTCGATCCTTCAATGCCTGAGAAAAGACCGAAAGTTATGGTCTTCGACCTAGGTTAGGAAATTGAATAACAATACGTCTGTATGCATTTAATTTTCTCAATTAACTGCACGGTATTTTTCACAGATTACACTTTATGGCCCTTTTGGGTAGACACCCACGTGACACCGCCTTTCCGCAAGGGGTACGTTTTTTTTTTTACGAGTTCACAAACAAGAGCCCAACGCGTTGAACGAATGCAAACATTTCAGGAAAGCCAACGAAGTGCTGGACGCATGTGGTAAAAAAATTAAACATTATCCAGAAGTTCCTACGGTTCTTAAAGAATTAAAAGAAGAGGGATACAAAATCGGCGTTGCCTCTAGAACTTCTGAGATCCAAGGAGCCCGTCAGCTGCTTGAATTATTCGGATGGGAACGCTACATCGAGTACAAAGAGATATATCCAGGCTGCAAAGTAAAACACTTCTCTCGGTATGTCGATCGGGTCTGCTAAGAGACGCTTCTGAGCGAGCGATTCAACACGGCGAATACGCACATTCTTCTTTCTTTCAGGATAAAAAACAGTTCCGGAGTCGATTACGAGGATATGATTTTCTTCGACGACGAGCACAGAAACATTCAAGATCTGACCAAAGTCGGCGTAATGTCGATACTAGTAGAGAACGGAGTTAACAGAAAAGTCGTGGATGACGCTTTGAAGAAATTTGCAGCTCGGTAATACTTTCTTTCTTACGTATGAGAATTCAAGGCTGCACAAGTATGTGCGCTTAATCCTTAAAGGGGACGGATGAGGCACGTAGGCCTGTCTATCTGAAAACTCAAGTACAGCTAACAGCCATTTAGGTTGAAATAAATCCAGTCGAGAGATTCAGCGCGGTTTCTTATGGAGAAGGAGTCATGATTGTTCTCTCGTCAAGTTTCTTCGTATTTTACAATAACATGAATAGAGGAACGAAAAGGATGAGCTGGTGTCCAAGATTTTGGGAATTAAAATAATATTGGAAAAAAAACAAGCAGCCACCAAATGTTTCAATGACAATTCTGTTAAGGATGGTTGGGCTACAAACGAAAATCATAATAAACTGTAGAAAATTTGATATATTCAAAAATCCAAGCTGAGTTCATGTACAAAATTTTTAAGCTATTGAACAAACATCAAAAGTTATACAATAACTAATTTAACATGCATTCTTATGAAAAATAGCACTTTCTTCGATATTTATACTATGAAAATAAAGATCAAATCATAGGAACGAGTTGTAAATTCTTCCACGTGTATATTGAGAATACATTCAAGAATCTATTCTCAAAATTTTGTACGCGTGGTCAAAGTAATTTCGGTGATATTTCATTAAAACCGGAACACAAACCCAAACAGTTTAGAAATATTATTTGATTCAGGAGCTCATTAAATGAAATGTTACAAATTTTTTGTTTTTTTTTTCGTTTCCAATTGATTCCGGTATAAGTCGCGTCCAAAAGTTCTTTCTGGCTCGGGCGAAACATTACGATTTTTCAAGTTTATCATTTTTTTTCATGTTAATAACGTCTAGGCATGTGAGTTAAATTCTAAAAGTAAAATTCCTAAAGTCGTCATTTATTGTTAAAAGTTCGGTATCTTGGCTTGAAATATCACCAGTGTATTGGGATGTATTTTTACTTAGTTGTAGACGAAAATCATTTAATCGTTAATTATTCGAGTTCGTGAAAGGAATATCTTAAAAATCCACCAACGGGAGATAGTCATCTTTAATAATTTACTGTAATATATCACAGCCAGGCGCACGATCGCAAGCGTAATAAATGTTATGTACAATAGGTATTTGCAGCCGCGCGTAAACTCATGTAATTTCGCTCGTGGCTTTCGCGTAATATTCTACGGGACTGCGAACAACGAAATCTTCGTCCTGTGGTCCGTGAACAATTTTCAAAAATTCCGAGCAGGCTGTTTCCGGCGTACGAAGTACCGTGCTGTTGAGCCATTCTTGATGCTGCGTTTCGTTCATCGAGCTACGCATTAGCGCGGTCAATTGACTCGGGTCGAATTGTTCGAAGGGACATCCGCCCTCGTACCTGAGGCCTGGCACGTCCGTCTACAACAAACCACGAAAGTTATTTCGCGATCCGCGGTACTTCTAATGTCAAAGAGAAAGATTGGTGCTAGGAAAAGAATTTGAAACGAGGTATGACGAGTACGCACGCGTATCTTCTTGCAGTTTGGAGTCTTGTAATTTTTTCGTCCACCCTCCAGGCCGTACAGATGGCGAATACTGTACAAAAACTTTTTCTCGTCTTTTTGCCAGCTGTGAGTACATCCGGACCGACAAGTATGCGGCTCCGTGTACTCTTGCCTCCAGTAGTCGATCGCGTCCTCCAGCTTCATGCCGCACTCTTTGAGGAAGAGACTCAATTGAAATCTCGCGTGATGACTCAAGCGATGCTTGTCCCGCAATATCGTGTGCAAATTTTGCATACAAAGTGGAAACTTTATCGACACTTTGTTTATATTCTTCGCCGTTATGTTTCCATTGCCCGGTAACTTTTGCTCCATCTGACCGTAAATTATTTTGCTCATGTCAAGCAACCGTGGATCGGTCAAGATCAGATTTTCCGCGCGTCCAATGAGTTTCTTTTCTTCGAGAATGAAATTTCGGTACATGCACAGAAGTGCCGCCTTCCACTCGGAGCATACGACAAATGCGTTCCCATCGCGCAAATCCACTCGTCTCTCTCCTACCAAGTCCGGTATCGCAGTGAACGGCACTGCAACACAATCGCTCTCGTATCGAATGTTTCGTTAATCGCAATATTGCGGAAACGCAGTTTACCTTCACATTTGTATTTTCGACAATCGTCCGCGTGACTTTCCTTAATTATGTGATTGAAAATCTGGACACCGAGGAAGTATCGGCTCATCGTTGTCAAAGCCTTGGAAACAGGATTGTCGTCGCAATCTCGTCTCCTCAAATGCCGTATTATGTTTCTGAATAGCCTGTGCACTTGTCTGACGGACAAATGCTCGAGACGCCGTTTCAACAGCAACTCTTCGTTTCTTAGCCAGAACGTCCATAAATCCTTCGACGCAGCGGCTATTAATCTGGAAAAAAAAATATACGTACTCGTATGTCACGTGGTACAGCTTTTAACTTTTCTTAAGGTATTTTTTTCTAGATTTAGACATTTTTACATGTTCTCTGAAAAGTTGCGGTTACGAAAATACTGATGGTCACATTTTTCTAAGTTTTATCATTAATATTTTCTTCAACCATTCAGCGATCCCTTGTTTTTATTGTCGGCACAGAATCTTCAGAATTTTTTACGTTCTTACCACCATTTATATCAGACATCTAGAGTTGTGTATATAAATTTTTAAATAGAAATGTGGCCAGTGTGGCATCTTCGTAAAGCGCCGTGTAGCTTGAACGATTTTGAAAGTCGTAATTTTCTTGTTAAGAGTCCGGTAACTTTGTTAGATGGCACAGACTGTAACTTTTGACAAACGTCCGCGTAAGGCTGATCCTCAACACAGCCTTTATCCGGAAGCCACATACTTTTGTAGTAACATAAAGAGCTGTGAAGGCTTTAAAACTAAAATCAAACGTCTACACGGAGAGGCCATTTTGGGTTTTGTTAAACACCTTTTCCAACTTGGCTTGAAATTGTACCAGTATAGTGGCATGTATTTTTACTTGTCGACGAAAATCAATTGTTGCCGATTCGTAAAAGGAATACCGTAAGGGCATGCACAAGGTCAACATAACCTCACAAATTTTCGAATCGAGTTTTCTCGTGGATTGTTATTTTTTTTTTCGGGAAGAACGAAAGATCAGACTTCGAAGAATTCCGTGACGCAGAGCTTGACGATTTTCTTTTGTCCTAAATATAATTAACCTCTGAGAAATGTCTGTACGAAAATTTCAACTATCTCTCTCGCACTCACGTCACGTTCTACACGTACTTTGTCTATTGGTTCAATTTTCAATAAATATGGAAATATAATTGACTAACCTCAGAATAAAATGCCCGATGCTGTCCAACAGTGAGTTCTCCAATAGACATTCAAAATTGCCACAAAAACTGTCAGTTTTGTCGTTGTCAAGGAGCCTCAGATATTCCAATCGAGTGAACACGCAGTTTTCCAAAACGTGCAGAGCCACTTTACCCTTCGGTGGATTAATGTAAAACATCTTTCATTTGAATTCGTCAAATGTCATTATAATTCGTCGTGTTTGTATTAAAAGAAAGGTAGCAATTGAAAAACGATTAGATAAGGGATTCACGCGAGTAAGAAATTAAGTTTCGAGGCTTGGATGAACAAAAAACTAGATGGCGTATGTCTCCACGGAGCGGCTATAAGATGGCCAATAGCAACGTTGTATGACGAGGCTGGATATTTCGAGCGGGAATTTCAAATCATCGCTATGCCATGCAAGCTTTCATAATAAAAAGTGCCAACAAAAAAAGCCACGTTTTTATTAGCTCGCTTTCTTGTCGGGCTGTTCGGTACAAATTTTGCAATCCATTTTAAACTAACTTCCTGATGAGTTAGATACTTGAACTAATGCCTATCCATCAGCAGATCACACTTGCATAGTTAAGATGCTGATAAATTTTTTTTACAATTATTTGACAACAGTTAGGAGCCAGAACTCTTTTCGAATACATCAAATAATACAAATACCATAGCATTCTACCCAGAAAGTAGCTAGAACTAACGCCTATCCATCAGCAGATCACACTTGCATAGTTAAGATACTGATAAAATATTTTGACAATTATTTGACATCAGTTAGGAGCCAGAACTCTTTTCGAATACATCAAACAATACAAATACCATAGTATCCTACCCAGAAAGTACCTAGAACTAATGCCTATCCATCAGCAGATCACACTTGCATAGTTAAGATGCAGATAAATTTTTTTTACAATTATTTGACAATAGTTAGGAGCCAGAACTCTTTTCGAATACATCAAACAATACAAATACCATAGCATTCTACCCAGAAAGTACCTAGAACTAACGCCTATCCATCAGCAGATCACACTTGCATAGTTAAGATGCTAATAAATTTTTTTTACAATTATGTGACAACAGTTAGGAGCCAGAACTCTTTTCCAATACATCAAACAATACAAATACCATAGTATCCTACCCAGAAAGTACCTAGAACTAATGCCTATCCATCAGCAGATCACACTTGCATAGTTAAGATGCTGATAAATTTTTTTTACAATTATTCGACAATAGTTATGAGCCAGAACTCTGTTCGAATACATCAAACAATACAAATACCATAGCATTCTACCCAGAAAGTACCTAGAACTAACGCCTATCCATCAGCAGATCACACTTGCATAGTTAAGATGCTGATAAATTTTTTTTACAATTATTTGACAACAGTTAGGAGCCAGAACTCTTTTCGAATACATCAAATAATACAAATACCATAGCATTCTACCCAGAAAGTACCTAGAACTAACGCCTATACATCAGCAGATCACACTTGAACAGCTAAGATGATGATAAAATATTTTTACAATTATTTGACATCAGTTAGGAGCCAGAACTCTTTTCGAATACATCAAACAATACAAATACCATAGTATCCTACCCAGAAAGTACCTAGAACTAATGCCTATCCATCAGCAGATCACACTTGTATAATTAAGATGCTGATAAATTTTTTTTACAATTATTTGACAATAGTTAGGAGCCAGAACTCTTTTCGAATACATCAAATAATACAAATACCATAGCATTCTACCCAGAAAGTACCTAGAACTAACGCCTATACATCAGCAGATCACACTTGCACAGCTAAGATGCTGATAAATTTTTTTTACAATTATTTAACAACAGTTAGGAGCCAGAACTCTTTTCGAATACATCAAACAATACAAATACCATAGTATTCTACCCAAAAAGTACCTAGAACTAACGCCTATCCATCAGCAGATCACACTTGCATAGTTAAGATACTGATAAAATATTTTTACAATTATTTGACATCAGTTAGGAGCCAGAACTCTTTTCAAATACATCAAACAATACAAATACCATAGTATCCTACCCAGCAAGTACCTAGAACTAATGCCTATCCATCAGCAGATCACACTTGCACAGTTAAGATGCTGATAAATTTTTTTTACAATTATTTGACAATAGTTAGGAGCCAGAACTCTTTTCGAATACATCAAATAATACAAATACCATAGCATTCTACCCAGAAAGTACCTAGAACTAACGCCTATACATCAGCAGATCACACTTGCACTGCTAAGATGCTGATAAATTTTTTTTACAATTATTTGACAATAGTTAGGAGCCAGAACTCTTTTCGAATACATCAAACAATACAAATACCATAGCATTCTACCCAGAAAGTACCTAGAACTAACGCCTATCCATCAGCAGATCACACTTGCATAGTTAAGATGCTGATAATTTTTTTTTACAATGATGTGACAACAGTTAGGAGCCAGAACTCTTTTCGAATACATCAAACAATACAAATACCATAGTATCCTACCCAAAAAGTACCTAGAACTAATGCCTATTCATCAGCAGATCACACTTGCATAGTTAAGATGCTGATAAAAAATGTTTACAATTATTTGACAACAGTTAGGGGCCAGAACTCTTTTCGAATACATCATACGAAACAAATACCATAGTACCCTACCCAGAAAGTACCTAGAACTAATGCCTATCCATCAGCAGATCACACTTGCATAGTTAAGATGCTGATAAATTTTTTTTACAATTATTTGACAACAGTTAGGAGCCAGAACTCTTTTCGAATACATCAAATAATACAAATACCATAGCATTCTACCCAGAAAGTACCTAAAACTAACGCCTATACATCAGTAGATCACACTTGCACAGCTAAGATGATGATAAAATATTTTTACAATTATTTGACATCAGTTAGGAGCCAGAACTCTTTTCGAATACATCAAACAATACAAATACCATAGTATCCTACCCAGAAAGTACCTAGAACTAATGCCTATCCATCAGCAGATCACACTTGTATAATTAAGATGCTGATAAATTTTTTTTACAATTATTTGACAATAGTTAGGAGCCAGAACTCTTTTCGAATACATCAAATAATACAAATACCATAGCATTCTACCCAGAAAGTACCTAGAACTAACGCCTATACATCAGCAGATCACACTTGCACAGCTAAGATGCTGATAAATTTTTTTACAATTATTTGACATCAGTTAGGAGCCAGAACTCTTTTCAAATACATCAAACAATACAAATACCATAGTATCCTACCCAGCAAGTACCTAGAACTAATGCCTATCCATCAGCAGATCACACTTGCATAGTTAAGATGCTGATAAATTTTTTTTACAATTATTTGACAATAGTTAGGAGCCAGAACTCTTTTCGAATACATCAAATAATACAAATACCATAGCATTCTACCCAGAAAGTACCTAGAACTAACGCCTATACATCAGCAGATCACACTTGCACTGCTAAGATGCTGATAAATTTTTTTTACAATTATTTGACAATAGTTAGGAGCCAGAACTCTTTTCGAATACATCAAACAATACAAATACCATAGCATTCTACCCAGAAAGTACCTAGAACTAACGCCTATCCATCAGCAGATCACACTTGCATAGTTAAGATGCTGATAATTTTTTTTTACAATGATGTGACAACAGTTAGGAGCCAGAACTCTTTTCGAATACATCAAACAATACAAATACCATAGTATCCTACCCAAAAAGTACCTAGAACTAATGCCTATTCATCAGCAGATCACACTTGCATAGTTAAGATGCTGATAAAAAATGTTTACAATTATTTGACAACAGTTAGGGGCCAGAACTCTTTTCGAATACATCATACGAAACAAATACCATAGTACCCTACCCAGAAAGTACCTAGAACTAATGCCTATCCATCAGCAGATCACACTTGCATAGTTAAGATGCTGATAAATTTTTTTTACAATTATTTGACAACAGTTAGGAGCCAGAACTCTTTTCGAATACATCAAATAATACAAATACCATAGCATTCTACCCAGAAAGTACCTAGAACTAACGCCTATACATCAGCAGATCACACTTGCACCGTTAAGATGCGGATAAAATTTTTTTACAATTATTTAACAACAGTTAGGAGCCAGAACTCTTTTCGAATACATCAAACAATACAAATACCATAGTATTCTACCCAGAAAGTACCTAGAACTAACGCCTATCCATCAGCAGATCACACTTGCATAGTTAAGATACTGATAAAATATTTTTACAATTATTTGACATCAGTTAGGAGCCAGAACTCTTTTCGAATACATCAAACAATACAAATACCATAGTATCCTACCCAGAAAGTACCTAGAACTAATGCCTATCCATCAGCAGATCACACTTGCATAGTTAAGATGCTGATAAATTTTTTTTACAATTATTTAACAACAGTTAGGAGCCAGAACTCTTTTCGAATACATCAAACAATACAAATACCATAGTATCCTACCCAAAAAGTACCTAGAACTAATGCCTATTCATCAGCAGATCA
Organism: Ophion ventricosus; assembly: GCA_963932345.1. Classification (NCBI taxonomy): domain Eukaryota; kingdom Metazoa; phylum Arthropoda; class Insecta; order Hymenoptera; family Ichneumonidae; genus Ophion; species Ophion ventricosus. The sequence continues at coordinate 13,003,886 of OZ010723.1, read as the reverse complement.
CACTTGCATAGTTAAGATGCTGATAAAAAATGTTTACAATTATTTGACAACAGTTAGGGGCCAGAACTCTTTTCGAATACATCATACGAAACAAATACCATAGTACCCTACCCAGAAAGTACCTAGAACTAATGCCTATCCATCAGCAGATCACACTTGCATAGTTAAGATGCTGATAATTTTTTTTTACAATTATTTGACAACAGTTAGGAGCCAGAACTCTTTTCGAATACATCAAATAATACAAATACCATAGCATTCTACCCAGAAAGTACCTAGAACTAACGCCTATACATCAGCAGATCACACTTGCACAGCTAAGATGCTGATAAAATTTTTTTACAATTATTTAACAACAGTTAGGAGCCAGAACTCTTTTCGAATACATCAAACAATACAAATACCATAGTATTCTACCCAAAAAGTACCTAGAACTAACGCCTATCCATCAGCAGATCACACTTGCATAGTTAAGATGCTGATGAATTTTTTTTACAATTATTTGACAATAGTTAGGAGCCAGAACTCTTTTCGAATACATCAAACAATACAAATAACATAGCTTCTCAGCTATGTTTACAATAGGATGACAATGCAATATTAACTCGCTTTCTTGTCTGTCTGTTTGTTTGTTTGTCTGTTCGGTACAAATTTTGCAATCTTTTTTAAACATCGACAGCTGATGAACATATCTCTCGTCTTGTTAGCGACGCACAAACAAGAGCGATTGAGACTATCGTTTGTTTGTCTGTTTAAGCGTGAAAGGTCAAACATAGCTCAGAACTGGATGACAAACAAACAAACTGACAGACAAGATAAATATAAATATTTTAGAAGAGTGTAAGAGAGAGAGAGAGAAAAGGAGGAAAAAAATTGTGAAAAAAATAAAGAAATAAATATAGTTTAGTGAAAGAGAAAAATAAAGAAGAAAAAAATAATCATTAATAGTGAATAGTGCATTAGTGACAATTTCTACGATGGTCAAGAAGACAGCCACCCAACTTAAGCTATTTCTATTTCAGATATGAACAGGTAAAGAAAAACTGAAGTACACCTAAAATTTGCCACGTGTCTCTGTCATAATGTCATCAAGATTTTAAAAATAGATTGCAAAATTTTACAAACACAAGACTAAAAAGCAGAGAATAATTAATTAAATAAAAAAAACTACGTTTTCAAAACGGACTAAAAAGTATAAAATAATTTCTCGTAGCCCCATACAGATTTATAACCCAATACAGATTCCTAACTCAATACAGATTGTCCTGAAAATTTGTGATTGTGCATTTTTAATAGCTATGAAAATAATTGTAAGATTTAAAACGAAAAACATGGGGCGCATCCAAAAGATAATTGATGCATGAATAGTTCACCTAAGTCACTAACAATTTTATTGCACTGCAAATGATATGAACTGTTGTGTGAGTTTTCTCAACAATAGCTACGCCCTACACTCCTCACTATTGTCTATTGCACGCGGCTCCACGTTTTTCGTTTTAAATCTTACAATTATTTTCATAGCTATCATAGCTAAAATTTGTGATTGTGAATTTTTAATTCACAATCACAAATTTTCAAGCCAATTTGTATTGGGCTATAAATCTGTATGGGGCTACGAGAAATTATTTTATACTTTTAAGTTCGTTTCAAAAACGTGGTTTTTTTTTAAATTTTTCATTCATCATCTTTCGTTTGTTTAAATTTGTCCCAATAAAAAATAATAAATCCTCGAATATTTCAGTTTTTTTTTTTCGTTTGATTAGATTCGAATTTGCGAATCGCAAGAAACGTAAGAAAATGAGAAACGATGCATTATCGGTTTGAGCGTGTGTTTTATTACTCGTTTTTATAATTATTGCAATTACAATTCATTACATATAATTATAGTATCCTACGGAGTTTACACGATTAGTGTAGGTTAACGCGCATTCTTACGGTACAATGTTGCCACGACGAAATTTATTTCTCGTAACGGTGCCACAAGTATCGAGACACGCTCAACGATACCGTAAAATTGTAAAGGATATTAAGAAACGATGGACAAACGAGTGGTAAATTGGTTAAATATATACCGAAAATTCTTCCAAATAACGCAACTATTATCACAAAATGTTCGTGCTTCGTTATTTTTTTTTTACGACTTTCGTTTTTTTTTTTTCATCGTTCGCGTTATTGCTTCGTTTCTTATTACCTGATACATCTACCATGCGCTGTCAGGTTTAACAAAATTTTTTCATTTCCGAATATATATAAAAAAAAAAATGATTACTCTCATTTTTCCGCCGTTTTCCCGATATTGTACACGACGGTGTACATGTTTCGTAAAGATTGTTGCAAATGACTAGTTTAAAAATCTACTTGCGAGTAATTTATATATACAGGCTAACGTTCGTGTAACATGTATACTCGATGATTCGTTCCTTCAAATCTCATCGCGCTTATAATACACTTTTATTCACTATCTCGTTGTACATTTTTAAATTTTAACCTTTCTATGATAAATTTTTGTAATTATACATCGTCCAATTACCACATGTATCGATCCTTTCTTGTTGCTAGCGATTAAAATATATATTATCCGTGTGTACATTCCCTCGCGGGGGAGGGGGGGGGGGGGGGGGGGGGGGGGGATTGCGGTTCGTGAATCGATGATTTGCAATCTTTCTTCGATCCTTTTGTCCTTAAATATCTAAAAGACGTTTACATAAATTCGCTCGCTATTTACAGAGATGAGATACAAAATTATAAACAGTTCTTAGTATAAAATAATTCTGTGAATACAACGACAAGGTATATCAATAGCGTAGAGAAGGTATCGTCAGCTGGGTGAGCTTCGCTACAGTCTTTGGGCAAACATGCCTCTTGCAATTCCACCCTTTTCCTTCTTTCTCTTCTCTCTTCCTTCGAAAATAAATACTTCGACGAGTATTCTCACCGTAATTCCTAATACCAAGAAAAATTATTTGCGACTGATTGAAAAAAAAAAAACGTAAGATAGTCTCGTCGAATTTTAGCAAAATCATACACACACACACACACACACACACACACGCGACACTCTTACATTCAACAACGCGGATTTATCGGAGATTCGACGTTTCTCGTCTAAATTTTCATAAGAATATCGAAAGACAAAAAAAAAAAAACAAATAATCATTCAGTCTCAAGGCGTTAAACATGATTGTCGATCATGTGGCTGCAATTATCAGACTCGAGCGAGTGGATTCAATTTTTCGAACGCTTTTGAAACAACGCACCAACGAAGTAAAATTATTCTTTGTCTTGTGAAATTTCTACGAGAGCTACTTTTTGCAGCATTCGCGTTCGTATTCGCATTCGATTATTGGTGAAAAATAAACTCGCGAATTTACGTATTTAAGGAGGTTGGAATGGTCCAGTTGACTCGAATGACGTTTTATGAGTTAAAAAATAAATAAACCTAAAAAAAAAAAGAAATGAACAGGAGGTATAGATTTATTCCGTAGATGCTGTTTTCATAAAATATATAATTAAAAGGTAAAATTATGCATTTTTATACTTTTATTACGGGAAAAAGAAAAACTTGTGTGTTACTACCAACTTGAGAAAGTATAACATTATTGATGATTATTATGCATTTGTGGTGACACATCCAAATTCAATTCCTGGTGGTCACACTTGGGTCGATTCTACCCAGTCAGTTTTCAAAAAAGTACTGTGACCAAACTATCCGTCCGAAGTGGTTCAAAAAATTACGGAACATGCTTTGAACTTTATAGATAATTTATGAAAATTTTAATTATAAGAAATAAAATGGCGACATGTTAAAAAAAAATCATAAAGAAGTGAAAACGCAAAAAAGACACTTTTTCGCTCAAAAAAATCATAGCTACGTGAATTTTCAACATTTTTACCTTAAATTTGGACGTGATACTCCTTAGATATGCTACTTTTGGAAAAAAAATATTAGCATAGTGCCCCAAAAAAGGTATTTATTCCGACATGTGAAGAGGGTGAATTTTATGGTATGAGGATACTTCAAACTCCAGGTAAGATGGTGAATACAGTCCCATTTGAAGCCAGAAACTATTATATATTTACGCCAAGAATTGATCGACGGATCGATTCTACCCAGGGTGACCACGAAGGGTTATGGAAGAGTCGTAAACTTTTATTCGATTAAAAATATTAAATATATCGAAAAGATTAAAAGATTGAAAGGATTGAAAAGATTCGTAATCTCTTATCAAACCTTGATGGTTCAATATTGAATATATATAGTTTAGATGGGCAAGATAGGATTTTTTATGGGGTTGAAGTTAGCAGCGTTGGAAACGAAAATTCTTTTAAATTTCTTATTTTTATTACTATCCAAAGTCATATTTTGCAGATTTAGGTTGTAGATCACTAAATAAGAATCCTAAAAAATGTTTGCTTGATTTATGTGGCTCAAATCTGCTCAAAGAAATTTGGAAAATAAAAGAAAAATCATTTCCGCTGTATTGCAACGATGCAAACTTCAGCGTCATGGTTTTTTCTTCTTCTAAATGTTTACAAAGTTTTTATTTACGTTAATCCGTTGTTATAAATGGTTTATCTTGATGCTAAATAGCTAAACAAATATGAGACTGAAGTTTTCAACGTTGGAATGCAACGAAAATGATTATTTTTCAATTGCTCGAATTTCTAGTGGCTGATCTTCGTTGAGAAAATCCATGAATTATTTTTTAAATCCCTCGTTTAGAGATCTATAATTTTTATCTGCAAAAAAATCATTTGTAAAATAATTAAAACGAGGAAATAAAAATATGAGAATGAATTTTTCGTTGCATTTCAACGATGCAAACTTCAAGACCATAAACAAACGACGTCACCTGTAGCGTGAATGTCTCGTTCATCTAAACGCACGTAAAATTACATACATTCAACTATTTTTAGCTCTGGTGTTTTGTGGTATTTTTTTTTTGGTAACGACTCAGTGTAGTCTGGACAACAACAAATATTTTTTTTTTCTTGGATTGTGGGTAACGCTCCAACCTCCTTAAACAAATATATGATTTAGTTTGAAAATGATTGTACGAAAAGCCATCGAGTTCAGAGCGAAAGAAAAGTCGATTTTTTTAAATGGCTATAAATTGTCTAAATTTCGATATGATTGTGAGGAGATATGAGCACTCAGATATTGCCATCTTTTCATTATATTCGATATTACGATAGTAACGAGTTATCACTGTACCAACTGATATTGATATTCTCAGCTTAAACATTTGATCGAGCGTCGAAAAAAAAAAAAAATGGAACGTTACGAACATTTTCCAACAAGATTTTGTCACTCGACCCCAATCGATTCGCAACGAAGAGGTTTTGGATTGATCATTCGAGTGGCTATCCGAATAGCGACGATACATTTGCGTAGGACAAGTTTTTTTTTTTTTTTTTTTCGAGAGAGAGTAGGGAGAAAACGAAGAAAGAGATCGAGAACGGATTTCTCGATGTGCGTGGATCGCGGTAGAATTGGGATTATAGGTACACTGACATATACAAATTATCACATGAGTAAGACAAGTAAGTTACTCGTTAGCGGTACAGGAAGAGTGGCGAGGATGGGACAGGGTGAAAATTTAGCCGAAGGCAGCGTTATGCTTAATACTTAAAGATACGTAGAGCTTATTTCTTTTCCCTTCCCTCCTCAAACACTACCTACGCTTGTGTTCACTTATTTCATGAATTATTCTTTTTTTTTCCTCCTCCTCCCTTCTCCGTATGGCTTTCGCGTTACGTCAATTATATAAATAGTACTTTGTTTTTGAATATTCGCAACGGTAACATAGTCTAATGTTAGATATGGTGCGCGCTATTTACGCGTGTACTGATATTATTAATCCAGAGATCCTTGCCAACCAGCAAGTGCACTGCTCGAGCAGCTTCACAAGAGACACATAAACCAAAAGGACAAACAAGATGTTCGAGTTAATCGATGTAAATTTTCATTTTTTTTTTACATCGTTGAACTCTTGCACGAAATTATACACGATACTTCGATCGAGTTATACACGGAGAGAATTAAAAAGTAATTTTTGTCGTGAATTTCACGGTAAAAATTACCGTGATATATTTCAATATGGTGACAAGTGAGAAAAGCATAATAATTCGTATGCGACAAGTTTTTTTTTAACTCACGTTACAGAAAATTTCAAATACGTAGCTAAAATTTTACTTTACAAGAAGGGTAGCGCGCACGATAATTTTTTACCGAGAGCACAATACATTTTCCTATAACGCTCATTAAATTTTATAATAAATCTTAAAATAACTGTTATAAAGACGATACTTTTTTTATAGACATTTTTGAAAGGCATAAAATAATAAAATGCTCAGTAAAATTTCGCTGATATTATATATTTTTTAAATTTAAGTTTTGCGTATATTGTTACACATGAAAATTTACTAGAAAATCTGGTAAAATGTTCTATCTGAAGAAGAAATTTTATTTTATTTTCGTGAAAATCTGTGTTTTACTCAGTAATAATAAGTGAAGTTTCAAAGTTGTCATCTGGTTACCGTTACTGCACGGTAATTTTTAATATTTAATTCTCTCCGTGTATTTCGTCGTAACAACTTCTCCTTTTAGATATGTCAAAATCATTCGATAATTGTTCGCGACGCTTTCTTCGTTTTCTATTTTATGCTCGACTATCGCTATAAATCATGCATTTAGGATGCAACGATTGTAACATTGCGTCTATGTACAATTCCCACGAGTGTCGTTAAACATAATTGTCATGTACAAGCACTTATGAAAATGGTTAGTGAACGAATAATCGATCACGTCACGTGGGGGGGGGGGGGGGAAATTATTACAAGAATATTTACCTCTCGATTCTTCCGAAAGCTCACTTCTTACTCTCTGATCAGCTGTGAGCAGAGAGATGGGCAGAATGAAATTCTTGAATTACACTTTAATATAGTACGAGCACTTGCTCGATCACGTTGCTGAACGTTTTTTTTTTTTTTTTTCATATGCTACAGATCATGCACACAGGAGGGTATGTTTCGAAACTCAAGCAAGCTTTTTTTTTAATTTTTCGTTATTACTTTTACCGAATAAATAAAATACTGATTTATTGCTGCTAAGAAGTTACGTGAGAACGACAAATCGGAAATACAGTGAAATCGTTAAAATTCGTGCAAGAATAAATTATTTGCAAATTCATAGTCGAACGTTAAAGTTTAGCAATAAATATTCTATGTTTAAATATATTTTGCAATTTATGTTTACGTGTCAAAAAAACTGGCTCTCTTTTAATATTTCACAGATTGCAAAATCGAGTAATTTAATGGGTGTGTGCCCAAAAAGTGTCGATTTTCAATATTTTCCAAATTCTTCATCGTCATTTAAATTGAAGAAAAGATGCTGGGTTCACATTCCTCCGTGCATATATTATTTTTTTTTCAACAGTTCATGATTAAAATGACAATTTCAACATTAATATGCAATAGGGAAATTCGATTTTGTCCATCTCTCGATGTGTACGAGCTTCAAATTCTAGTTGTCGTATAACCGAGAAAGTTTTCGCAAGCTTCGTTGTCTCACAATGAATAACGCTCCCTACCTACCGTTACGCCGCGTATATTTACAATAAATATATTAATTTTTTTTTCCAATTTATTTGTTATTGATCCCGCCTATTATATAAAGTTATGAATATGATGTGTCATAGCCATTATATATTTTTTGTAGCATTTACTACGTGTTTGAAATTCCAGGCAGAAATTCCTTCCTTTACCGCTTTATTTTTCTTTCGTCTTTTCAACTATGATTACCAATTATCATTCCTCCGTGCTCACCGATCTCGTATTTCGTTGCAAATCCGAAGGACGGTTCGCTCTTTTCTTCCTTTTCTATATTTCTTTTTTTTTTTTTAACTTTTCAACGCATTTATAACAAAATTTGAAACGACGAGTTAGGCAGTGAAGTAAAAATTGCGTTTCTGTCGACTCGTTACTTCGTCGAAGGAATGTTTTTCATTATTTTCATTCGCACATCGTCAGTGTCGCAAAAACGGCTGTTCGAATAGTAAATAGAAATGAAACGTCAAAAAAATCGACAGTCTGCGGTCTGTCGTTGCTCGATTTAAAAAAATCGACAAATAAAAGAACTTCAGATTTTTTACAAGATTAATATTTAAGAGGTTCATCATCTTGGCGCTCGGAAAATTTTGGTATAAAAATAATTAAAAAATTTGACGTGACTGTTAAAAATATAAGATAATTTTTATTTTCTACAAATACATTATAGTTTTATAAAGAAAATGAATAAAATAAAAAATGGCGGAAAAATATAGTCGTCTAGTAGGACCTTCTTTTCAAAATAGTGGACAAAATATCTCGAAATCTATTTAACCGGTTTGATGAAATTCATACCGCATATTCTTTATAATATTATGTAGAATGTAGCAAAGGATTTTTAAAAATTGGATGCTGCGTTCATTCTTTATTAATTTTTAGAACAAAATTTTCGTAAAATTCTACGTTTTTTTTTTTCAAACAGCTGTTATTTCCACCAACAAAATTTTTACATTTTCTTCCTATGCTAAACTCGAGCTATTCTTTACAAGTGAGTGTTAATTTTTATTTTCCAGACGATGCCTGAGAGAGAAAAAAATTCCACCATTGGCAGGGATTTTCAAAAGAGGGTTCTACTAGACGACTTATGTTTGGGCTATTTTTTTTATTTTTTTTTAATACGTTCATAAAATTGTAATGCATTGGTGAAAAATAAAAATAGTTTTATATATTTAATAGCCGCGTCAAAATTTTTTAAGATTGTTAACCTTTTTTTCCGAGCGCCAAGTTGATGCAACGCCTTAAAAAAATTGAAAGCTCTTTTTCTATCGATACAAAAGAATATCAATTCGAAAAAAAACGTGAAAAAAAAAGAAAAACAGTGAGGTACGAAACGTCACAGCTGTCAAACTACTCGTCACTCCCTTGGGCCAACGTTGCCAATTGCTGTGTAATATAATTAGTTCGATAAACGCACTTTTTTTTCTCGCCCTCGCGCGTTCATTGACGCTCGTTTGCGCGACATATTTATATTCAGGATACTTCTACAGTCTACGTTGCAATCCGTGAGCAACGATAATACACTATCTTCGTATCAGGCCGAGGATTTAACAGTCTCGTTGAACAGTAGAGCTTGAACCGTGCACCGTACACGTGTATCCTCGGTTACAAGACGAAACCACTTGTCGCTGTCATGCGTCTCTTGATTAATACCAGCGGTGCGAGACTCTCACTGACTCGACCTCTCGTCGTGCTGAAGAAGTGTTCAACATCGCGAGTGAAGAGCGCGGAAAATTTATACGCTGGAGACAGGTGATGGCACGTTGCGAAAAATACATGTATTTTTCACACGAGGAAAAATAGCGCGAATTTTCTCGCTCACGAGCGAGCGATCTCCCTGAAATTCGTAAATTCGACACTCGCGATCGATCGATGTGAGCCGTTTTTTTTTTTTTTATACTTGCCATGATTACCGAAGGCAATATTTTGAAAAATTTACCGAAAATTTTGTACTTTGCGACTTCTCGAAATATTAAAATCGTTTTTTTTAATCACGAATGTAGGGTAGGGAGAGGCATGTTGAGCAGTCGTGTAACACGGGACGTTTCATTATTTTTGCATCCAAAAGTAAAAAAAAAACGCGATTGAAAGATTTTCTTCTACCATTGCACGGAGAGAATTAAAAAGTAATTTTTGTCGTGAATTTCACGGTAAAAATTACCGTGATATATTTCAATGTGGTGACAAGTGAGAAAAGCATAATAATTCGTATGCGACAAGTTTTTGTTTAACTCACGTTACAGAAAATTTCAAATACGTAGCTAAAATTTTACTATACAAGAAGGGTAGCGCGGACGATAATTTTTACCGAGAGCACAATACATTTTCCTATAACACTCATTAAATTTTATAATAAATCTTAAAATAACTGTTATAAAGACGATACTTTTTTTATAGATATTTTTGAAAGGCATAAAATAATAAAATGCACAGTAAAATTTCGCTGATATTACGATAATAAAATTTACTAGAAAATCTGGTAAAATTTTCTATCCGAAGAAGAAATTTTATTTTATTTTCGTGAAAATCTGTGTTTTACTCAGTAATAATAAGCGAAGTTTCCGGGTTGTCATCTGGTTACCGTTACTGCACGGTAATTTTTAACATTTAATTCTCTCTGTGTGTATGAGAAAAAATATTTCAAAGTTCATTGCAATTAATGTTAATGTATCAAAATCCAACTAATTAAGAAGCAACTGTTGGTTCATTACTGCATTGTAAAAAATCACGTTGCATACGTCTGATTTTTTTTTATGCAATTCTTACTTTGCCCAACTTACCTCATACTTATGCTCAACTTAGCCCACTATCGGTGCAGGTTGAGCAAATATGGCTTTAGTCATTTGAGTACGATTATCTGTGAAACAATAAGGATAACAGGAATTTCGTCTACAGACTTTTTTTTCCCAGATAAGTTTCCTATTGACCAAAGTAGGTTTCGTTATTATACGGCAGACTGTTAAGGAATTACAGGGCGATAATTCCAAACTTGCTCAACATAGCCCTCCCTACCCTACGTAAGAAAAAAGTGATAAGAAGCTCTGGAACAGATCGGTCATAGGAGTATTGATAACGAATCCCTCGGGGTAGATCTTGAACATCTCGATTGAGCGAAAGTCAAATGTTAAGTCAAACCAAATCGCACTTCTTTTGACCACGTCGGGGCAAGTTGTTTTTTTTTTCCCGCTGGATGATGATTGATCTCCCATCTATCGAATCACTGCACCATCCACGTACAACAATTCTACGCTCGAGTATCGCGATCGCCAGACCAGCTAGACTCACTCCCCTCGAATGATCGAAGCGTGATTATTTCTTGAAACATTCAATCGCCCAAATCACCCTGTCTCAAGCTCGCAAACGCTCGCAAAGCCTCAGCTCCGAAGATCCCTTCATTCCATTAGTATCAGGACGTGGGGGCGTAACCTAAATTTTTTCTCTGTAGGAAGAGTGATATCTCACGGAAGGTCGGTCTCTCGCAGTCCTCGCGTCGCCAACATTCGAGCATCAGATCGTAAATGTCCTTTGACGATGCGGTTGGTCGCGGCAGATAATCGAAAAGCGCCCTCACCTCGTCCTTCGTATCCTCGGCGTTGCTCGCCCCGGCGTCGCCACGATGTAGTTGCCGAAGACTCTCGACGACCTCGCCATCCGAGAGATTCTCGTAAGGTATTCGCCTGCCGAGATTCAAAATCTCCCAAAGGGTTACAGCGAACGACCAAACGTCGCTCTTCGTCGTATATTTTCCCTGTGTGACAACGAAGAGAAATTGTCATTTATTTTAATGACGTTCCGACCAGCCGGCATGAAAATTTGATTGAAAAGACGAAGAATTTAGCCTGGCTCTCGTGTATGGAAAAGTCCTTACACTTTTTCATTTCGTATAAAGGCTTTTTATACATTGATGACTGGGAAAAAAAGCGTCACGTGTGCCTCTATTTCTCGGTTAGAGCGTGACAAAACAAAGAATGCGAGTATTGGATCGTAATTTTGTCATTTCTATACGACTCACCAAGAATATCGATTCCCATGCCATCCATCGTACCGGAAGTGGAACGCTACCGTCGACTTTGTAATAATCCGACGAATATAACTCGTTGTCCGTGCCAAAATCCGATATTTTTATGTGATACGCCTTGCCAACCAGACAGTTCCTGAACACATGGAAGCAAATGTCCAATTTAGTCAAACAAACCCAATTAAAAGTTATTTTTAATAGGTGTTAAAAGAAAGAAATGGGACGAGACCTGTAAAACTCTTTTACCATTTTTATATTCTCGTAGTCTTCGCTTTCAAGGAATTTTAATAAATCCATATATATATATATATATATATATATATATATATATAATATCGTGATCCCTCGCATAAGCGCGTTGCAACTTCATATCGAAGTATATAGCACCGCGAACAATCATATACATGTGAACATTGGTTCGATTTCACCGGGTCAATCATGCGATATTTTTCTATTCACTCGACAACCGTTATTGTCGAATTTTACGAATATTTTGTGGAACAAGTTATCTACGTACCAGGATTTACCCGAATTTCGTATAGCTCCTGTGAATTCCGCAAATTCGACAGAGCGAAATTTGTGAATCTTTCTATAGATACGCATTCACGAATGCATATGGTATAACTCAATTTCGAAGTATTGGTATACGAGTGGCGGAAATATATCCATCGAAATATTCGCGTTATTTCATTAAATGTTTAACCGCAGGGTGCAATTGTTTTTCGAAAATGTATGTACGTCAATATATAATATTGCTAGATAATTCAAGACAGCAGAGTCTAGCGATATAACATTCATTATATAACATTCATTATGCTCATATTCAACCAACTTCGTTATTGCAAATTTCACTTAATCTAAGAGTGATATCAATTAAATCAAAGTCGAAAAGAAATTTAATTTTGTCATACATTTAAACGATTTTTACGACTGCACTCGTGACAACTATACCACATTAATTTGCTCATCCGATTGTAACGCTTAACCAATGATAGCGATGATATTGTAGATTCGCGTATGTCATTCGATTATCAATATTAGAGTTCGATGAAACAATTAGAAATTCATATCACGTGAAACTGAAAATTACCCCAAGGGATGTGCTGGCTAAAAGCGTTTTCTAGTAGTGGGATCCTGTTTACAGGCCCGCGCATATTTCGCATTGTGTAGTAATCGGATACTAAGTGAAGAGAGAATCACTATTGATTCGAACTGAAATTGGGTGTACGCGATATCGACTAACGCAGTCCCAATTTTGAGATTCTGTGAGACAGTCATAGATCACGAATGTGAGAGTGAGAGAGAGAGAGAGAGAGAGAGAGAGAGAGAGAGAGAGAGAGAGAAGCAGAGCTGGGTAATTAGCGTTCCTTTGTCAATCATTCTGATTGGTCTTTGATGCGGGTTTGCAGTACTGAACGGATACAGGAACTGGCAATATATAGTGGATTCCTAGCGCACAGTCACCCAAGTGCATATCGAGCGTTGTTGTCCGAAAAGGCGTAGCGCGCCGATTGTACAATGTGTTACACCGTATCGATTACGCCCCTTTCTATCGCAACATTCCACACGCTCGTAACCCCCTGATATATATTAACGTGTGTATACGAGGTACAGGAATCGCAAGAGCAAACGCAATGTGTCGTGTGGCGCTGTACAGGGCTGGAGGAATTTCGTCGAAAGCCTCTCGTATGTACAGGAGCCTCTGGTTGAAGAGCTTTCAGGGATCGTTGATTAGGTGGTCTCGTGCGGTTTCCCCCATGGGTAGAAGCCGAGGGGAAGACCGAGGAGGGGGGGGGGGGGGGGGGGGGGGGTGGGCCTCATTGTATTAACGTCGAAACTCGAGAAATTGTTAACCACCGAATATATATTCCGGTCCATTGTTTGCGGCCAAGTTCGTGCCAGATTTCCACATTAATATACATCATTGTGCTTTCCGGTGGAGAGACCGATGTGCTTTCTCGGCTATATTCCGCGCGTGTTATCGACGCCCACGTATATACACACACACACAACCAAGCGCGTCGCTGACAACGAAGTTAACTGACAACCGAGTTAGCTAGTCAGCCGCCCCGCCCCCGCCCCGCAGGCGTTACAGCCGGCAATGCGATCCTATAACGGTCATTTGACACTGTTCAAGCTGCTAACAACGTCAAAGGGATATTCGGAACTTGAGCACGCTCGTCCTTGAATATTATCCCTCGATGTATCGATTCCTTCCATTTATTATTTTGATTCAGGCTACTTGCATCTATTGCTCTGTCAATACCTGTGTTAGAATTTGTTGGGGAGTCCCCAGATCCTACCACATGTCTATAGGAATGTGATATGGACACTGAAGGTTAGGGAGTCCACATTAGAAATCCATGTGGATACCGCGATATTTCCCTATCAGGGTCGTTTGAGAATTTGTTTATTAAAAATTCTCAAACGGAAATTGTTGATTGAAAAAAAAAATATCCTCTCGTGATCCTGTGCACAAATTGTGTTCGGGAGTCCCGAGATGTAGGGTAGGGCATGTTGAGCAGTTGGGTAAGTTGGACAATCGAAATATCTGGAACGTTGCATACGTCTGACTTTTTAAAATGCTATTCTTACTTTGCTTAACTTACCACATACTCAAGCTCAACTTAGCCTACTAACGGGTCAGGTTGAGCAAATATGGCCTTAGTCATTTGAGAGCGATTATCTGTGAAACGATAAGGATAACAGGAATTTCGTCTAGAGACTTTTTTTTTCCAGATAAATTTCCTGTTGACCAAAGTAGGTTTCATTTTTCTACGGCAGACTGTTAAGGATTTACGGGGCGATAATTCCAAACTTGCTCAACATGTCCATCCCAACCGTACCCACATCTCTATAGGGATTTGTTAGGTGGCACCGCACATAGTGAGTCCTCATTGGGATCCAATTGAATTCCGTAAGGCCATATTTGCTCACTCTGCCCTGATAGTAGGGTAAGTTGAGTATGAGTATGAGGTAAGTTGGACAAAGTAAGAATTGCATAAAAATAGACGTATGCAACATGCTTTGGTACAATGCAGTAATAAACCAACAGTTGCTTTTTAATTAATTAGGTTATGAAACATTAACGTTAATTGCAATGAACTTTGGAATATTTTTTCTCATACAATGGTCGAAGAAAATCTTTCAATAACGTTTTTTTTTTACTTTTGCATGCAAAAATAATGAAACGTCCCGTGTTACCGTCTCGTGCGCCGCATGGCAACGGGCGATGGCGTGATGTGTTCCCCCTCACCCATACCTCTCTTTCGATTGCCCAACTTTCCCGACTGCTCGACATGCCCCTCCTTACCCTACTTATTTATTCAAATCGAGATCTATTTAATATCGTTCGATAAATAAATATTTTATTCATTCCTACGCAATAATGCATAGACCCGATAGAAAAATGTCTAGGATTCGATGTCTAACGGAAGCTCGGCACCGAAATCCCCATACGTATATATACATCGCATTCACTTCATACCCTCTTGGTTCTGCAGCTTGAGAGAGCGTATTCGAACTCCCCTTGCTGTGCCCTTTACTTCAAGCTCTCTTCCCCCTTTAGCAACTTCGCCCAACACGCCGATCTTTTATCCTCCCGAGCGTAAAAGTGAAGTAACGCGGCTCAAGTGTGCGTAATACCTGACAACCGAATAATACGGGAAGTGTATATGCACGTAGATAGAGCGAGGTTGGACGGTATGAGGGACGCAGCATCCCGACGCGAGTGGCATACAATCGCAACGTGGATACGAAATCCTACACCGGTCCACAACCGGAGAGTTACACGCACACAACTGTGGCACAGCAAGGACGGGTGGAATGCTCTCCAGTGTTCATTATTATGCAGTACTATGAATATTTGAGGCCTTTCCATCCGAATACGGAATCGCAGTCCGTTGGCTCTTTTGGTACGCAATTTAAAACGAGGGCAAAAAAACCGAGCGCAAGATTCTACGTCGAGGGTACAAAAGAAAGAAGCCAAAAATTCTGACATTCCCGGGCTGTGACGTCCGCAGTTATCTATGCACGTGAAGTGTTCCTGAGTACTGAAAAAATTGACAGCCGGACTGACGGCGTCGCCGGTCGGTAACTTGCTGCGAAAGTAGCGCCAATGGAAAAAGTTTGCGCGAACAAAAGAAGAAAAAAAAACGCAAAAAGAATTTTGCATCAGGCTATTTTCAACCTGCTCTTTTTGTTAGCATCAACGGTGACTGGTGTCTCCCACAGTTTGGAAGGATTGATTAAGATTGATTGATTGATTGATTAACAAGGATGTATTGAAATTGGTTGATTAATTAAAAAGAATCTATTTAAATTGATTGATTGATTAAAAAGGATCTATTTAAATCAAATAGAATTTTTCCTTGTCTCGTGGCCCACTACGACCCTATTTGTTTCAAATATATATTTTTTATTTGTTCAAGCTATTCTTTTTACATATTAAATATATTCAAATTAAATAAATGAAGATTAGGTTCAAATTAAATGAATAAAGATAAAACACGATATATCGCATGAATACGAAAAAAAGGAATATAGGTTCATGACATAAAAGTGCGGCGAAAAAAAGTTAAATTATTTCTGTTCTTTTTTCACTACCGAGGCTGTTATTTGGGGAAAAAAAGAAAGGTATCGTCGTGCCTTTTAATAACAGGCGCGACTATTTATGTATAGCAAGACTAACGATTTTCCTCAACTGCAGAATGTTACAACATCGTCTTCTAATGAAAAAAAAGCCATGAGATTTTTGAGAGACTGAATCGTGTACCATTTTTCGTATCCGTCTCTTTTGCCTCGTACTACCAGATGAAACCAAATCACAGATTTATTAGGAATAAATAAATTATTTATTCACTAGATGATATTAGATAAATCTTGATTTCAATAAATAAATGTATTTAAAATAAATAATTTTAATAATGAAATGCAATAGGAAAAATTTGATTTCACGAAAAATCTATTTGATCCAAATAAATAAATCAAATAGACGCATCTAGTTAAGGCCTTAGGCCACTCGAGGATTTTCCAAAAATCGTTTTTTTTTCGTTAAAAATGTACCTTAGTACCTATAAAATTATGTTTCAAAAGATTATGGCTGTGAAAAATCTCTAATTGTAAGTACTCGATTTTCGAATTCTAGCGCAACCCCTCTTGATTCATGTCGTGACTTTTTACTAACTTTAAACGCGTTTATCTCAAAACTACATTTTTCACGTCGGCCGGACTCATAACTCAAACAAATTTCAACCGAATCACTTGAAATTTTAACTGTATATTTACAATTACATTTTCTGAGACACTACGTAGGATTTTTTAAAATTATATTGCATAGTTTCTTTTTTATAAACAATTTTCTGACGATTTTATCATGGCACTTTATATTTTTTGTTTTAGAAATGCGCCATTTTGACAAAAAACAATATATCAAAAAAAATTCTACGTACTTCTATAGTTATTCTTATATATAATCGAAAAAACTTTAGTGTCTCATCATAACTCAAAAATTATAGGAGCTGTTGGTCCGGCCGTTGACCTTCCAGAAATAAAGGCGTCATCGGAAAAATGCTGCACAGTCGCCATTTTGACATGTATCGCTGTGAAAAAATAATTTTTTTATAGTCAATTGCGTGTATAATAAAACCCCTATTTTTCAACTCCAATGGATTTTATGGTTTCGCTGAAAAAAAAAATCACAAAATATACTTGTTTTTTTGGTCTCTAGAGTGGCCTAAGGCCTTAATATCAAAAGAATTTTTCTGTCAGTGCAGGAAAGAAGCGCTGACTTCATCACCCTGTATCACAACTGGGCTATCAGAAGACACCAAAAACGCGATATGATCATGAAGGATGGCCGAGTAGGCATTGAATACCTCGTATGGAGTTGAAGTACAGCTAGGAACGGTGGAGAACGATGGTTTCGGTACGACGGACGAGGGATGAAACCACGGTGGTAGGCTTAAGCAAGTGAACACCAGTCGGCAAAGGTACGTGCATGTGCGAGTGCCTCTTGTACCCTTATACGTACACACTTGCACTCATATGCGATGAAACCGAATCGGCTTGTGCCGTTCTTTACATTTGTAACCGAAATAGGAACAAAGGCCCCGGCGCTCTTGGTACCCTTTCTACACGGCTGTTTCCTCGAGAGCTTGAGTGTTACATCGCGCGAACCAGATACACACATACACACACGCAGTCACTGTCCGCAACTCAGCCATTGACTGTTCCAATTGAAATTGCCGAGAAAGATCGTGGCTGAGAAAGAGCCAGGGTAGGGTGGCCAATGAGCGAGCCAGAAATGCCAATGGCTGTACGGGGTTACGTCGATGGTTACGCGTTTTGCGGTATGCTCGAATATATCACTTCAGCCAGTTTTGCCCATTCCTTGCATCTTTCCAACCCTATACTTTACATTTTTTTTGTCTTCCTCTTTTTCCTTTTTACGTAGGACTCTCTTGAAGCGAGCCAATTGAATTGCATTACCGTTTGATCAGCAGTCGATCTCTTTTCACCTACCCTTATCGCTATTCGCACCCTATTTTCTCCTTTTTCTTTTCTTCCTCACGCCACTTCCGCAGAGCCGTCTGTATTCGATTCGCACATACGAAGGGCTGTTTTTTTTTTCTTTCGCTTCGGACCACTGGTCCGTCGTCTGATCCACCGACTGGATGCACTTTTTGGGAAATATCGATTGGCCGTTGGTGGATTTAGCCTGGGCTCTGGAATCGCGCCGTCTTTCTTTACATATGTCGTTATCGCGAGGGTACGGGAAAAGTTGGGATTGCTTGTGCGATAGCTGGCAAAGTTTTTTTTTCTTCTTTTTTTCTCGATTGAACGTTCCTACGAGCGTGCATGGAGCACCAAGTGTACTTAAAAGATGGTGCACTTCGAAGCTTCCTTCGGGAAGGTAGTTAACCCAGAATAACAAAGACCGAGACAGAGAGAGAGAGAGAGAGATACGGCAAAGTACTCTTTGTCGTTGAGAGCCTGGAGATTTTTTTTTGAAATTTGTTAAGTTCTTCTTTTCCATCCCGGGCTATCCACGAAAGGATGATCTGTACGCATAAAACATTTCCGTGACTGACTGACGAACTGAATGACTGAGTGACATACAGACAACGCACGGCCTAAACCGCTGACGAAAGAAATATGAAATTTTGAAGATATGTTCTTTAGAAGGTGTATAGGTGCACTAAAATCGTATTTTTTACAAATTCACTCCTAAGGCGGTAAAATGGGGTGTAAAACTTTGTATAGAAAATTCCTTGCGTGTATCCGCTCGAAGCTTGGTAAAATATATTCTTCAAAACAAATAATAGAACGCATATTCTAGAATGTTTTTAAACCAATTTCTAATAAGGGGTGTAAGTGGTGATGAAGTTTCTATGAGGCAAATTTCACGTTGGCGAAGCCGCGGGCGGAAGCTAGTTCTGTATACAATGCCAAAAAACATATATATTTAATATATTTAAATAGAATCAATTTAAATCAAATAGGTTTTTTCCTTGTCTCGCGGCTTACTACAACCCTATTTGTTTCAAATATATTTTTTTATTTGCTCCAGCTATTTCTTTTTAAATATTAAATATATTCAAATTAAATAAATAAAGATAAAATACGATATATCGCACTAATACGAGAAAGGAATATAGGTTCATGACATAAAAGTGCGATAAAAAAAGTTAAATTTATTTCCTTTGTTTTCCACTAACAAGGCTACTATTTGAAAAAAAAACGAACCGTATCGTTGTGCCTTTTATCAACAGGCGCGACTATTTATGTATAAAAAGATTAACGATTTTCCTCAACTGCAAAATGTTTACAACAGTCTTCTAATGAAAACGAAGCCATAAGATTTTTGAGAGACTGAATCGTGTACCATTCTTCCGTCTCTCTCTCTTTTGTCTTATACTACCAGATGAAACCAAATCACAAATTTATTGAGAATAAATAAATTATTTACTTATTAGACGATATTACATAGATCTTGATTTGAATAAACAAATATATTTAAAATAAATAATTTTAATCATGGAATGCAATAAGAAAAATTTTATTTCACGAAAAATCTAGTTAATTAAAAAAAAAAAATCAAATAGACGCATCTAGTTAATATGAAAAGAATTTTTCTGTCAGTGTAATGTTCGTTCCATAGCCGGCTGGGTCGTGGGTATTACCGGTTTGAGATCACACGACATGCCATGTTTACAGCTAGATGTACGTTTTATTCGATCCATATACGTCAATATGCGCGTGCATATGCATTCGGCCATATATATCTAACGATGTGCATATCCTCTCCCGTATAACCTTGTTCGTAGTTTCCATCAAGATTTACGACGTCTGGTTTGAGAGACACTGCACGGAAACCGGGAAACTCGACGGTTTCACGCTGAAGAATGGAGAACGGTAAGCTTGACGATACTATGTAGATAATGCAATGTGTGTGTGTGTGTGCGTTTGTACGTGCGTGGGAGTGAGATGGAGAGACGGACGCGTAGAAGGTCTATGGATCCTTTAGATACAGGTATAAACCGGTGTGTCGGGTTGCACCAGTAGTATCGATTCAACGAGAGACGAGCTCTACATTTCAATAACCCGGAACGTTTCACCTTGCTCCGACTGCCAGGGATTTTCCTACCCCGTTCCGTTTTTGTGCACTGGTCCGTTTGGGAAAGTTTCCTCTTCATATCGTTGCTTCCTCCCATCTCCCTTTGCCCCTTTCTGCCTTTCGACTCGCTCGTTACCCCGCTTGGTACTTCCAAGCGCAGTAATGACCATGTCTCTCTCTCTCTCTCTCTCTCTCTCTCTCTCTCTCTCTCTCTCTCTCTTACTCCCTCGCACGTACTATATTTTCGATCACGTCCGCATAAAGATCCAACAAAACCGTGTCAATGCTAGAAAATTCGCGAGATAAAATACCGTATGCGTCAAAGAAGTTCAATTGCAATTTCCAATTTTTCAATATCCGGTTGATTGGTTTACGTGTATCCGGTTACTTCATAGGAAGCAAACGATGTTTGCACGAAAATGGACAACGTGTTGGTGAAGTTGTCCATTTTTTTCTTCTTCTTGTTTTCACTTCGGTGCCCTCGTTCGATAAAGCTTCATTTCTTTTTTTTTCTCTCTCTCGAAATATGACTGTTTTTAGGCAAGCACGGGTTGCCGTATGCTCGATTGAATGTACAGTAACGGACACGGGAGCAATAACTCCCGTGGGAGCCTCGCGGCGATATGTAACCCAAATAGGAAGCTGGACTCGTCGTTGGCCACGGGTGCAATATTCCGTACCTCTCGTGTTCGCCAAACGTGTACTATCGAACGCAGACTCACGCACGTCTAATTACGTATGGTCCTGATGTATCGGGGACTCGTGAGAGCGGTGCGTGGGATGAACAGAAGAGAGAAAGAGAGAGAGACAGAGAGAGAGAGAGAGAGAGAGAGAGAGAGGGGGTTAACGTATACGTGTTAGCGGAGACACCCAGAGAGGGAAGGAGACACCCAGAGAGGGACCGATGATTTCCCATGCGATTCGTACACCCTGCCTAATATCCCGGTAGAAAAAGACAGCGGGGGAAGGAAGTTGCCATTCATATCCCTATATACGGCAATTCCATGTGTGTAAATGCTTATACACAACTTAAAACAACGCACTTACGTGTGTTATAGAGAATTCAAACACACTTTATGTGTATTTTTTAATTCTTGAACCGCATTAAATTTTAACACGTTATTGCTGTCTTATTAAAAATATGCAAAATGTGTAAATGCAGAAATATACACGTTTAGACATCAAACGTGTCTTAAACCATGCATTTATGTGTGTTACAGTAAAATTAAGCACGTTTCGTGCGTATTTGTAAACAGTGGATTCGCATTGAGTATATTAAAATTAACATATCAAGTTTAAGATACTTGATACTAAAGTGACATGTCAGGTATAAGATACTTAAACTTACAATTCATGACATTTTTTTACCGTCATACGCATGGCTGGGGTGTATACGCACCCCGTGCTTTTTCTTTATCACAAAACCGGTGCTACGGGGATAAATGGACTTTATTTATATCTCAATTTCTTCGTATTTTCATAAGAAAGTAAATGCTGTGCGAGCCATCTGTTTGAATTAACATTCCATTAGTGAAAAATCCATTAAATACTGAAGAAAAGAGAAAAAATCAGCATAAACTTCATTTTTTGAATAAAAATAGGGTGCGAACGGACCCCAGTCATGATTTATAGGGTTAATACTTATTTAAATAGATTTAATTGAACAAGGCTTGTTCATTTAAATATGGCGAATAAAAAGACCATTATCCAGTTAACATCTCTCTCTCTCTCTCTCTCTCTCTCTCTCTCTCTCTCTCTCCCGCTCACCCCCCTCTCTCTCTATTTCACGTATAAAATCTTTCGAACATCTGTCTATTGTCTTATAAATATATATATATATATATATATAGGGTGTCTCAAAATAGCCTGACATTTTCATTTATTGATAAAACGTATTATTTATTTAAAAAGGACGAATATTTTTATTTTAATATAAGGTACAAACATAGAGGTTATATGTGAAACACAATATCCGATAAATAGCCGCCTCGTCCCTGTTTGCAAACGTTCACTCTTTTCACGAAATTTTCAATAACATTTTGGCATAATTTCGGACTAATTTCATTACTGGTGCGTCCAATTGCTTCCTTGAGCTCCGGAATGGTCTGTGGATCATTGGCGTACAATTTTCCTTTCAGACAACCCCAAAGAAAGAAGTTCAATGGCGTCAAATCGTAACGCAGTGAATTTTCACAATTTCTATGCTTTGCTCGATCGTCTAATTCTCCATGACCAAACCTCAATACTTCCTGATGCCAGTTGTCAAAGATTACTACTCTATGTTTGCCACAAAAAAAAAAATGACACGGCATTTAAAGTGTCAGGTGATTTTGAGACAATATTTATGAAATATTGTATGCATTCAGTAGACGGGTTGCAATGCCTTGAACCAACATGCACGTAATGTTTAAAAAATAATTAAACAACACACCAAATATGCATCGAAATAAATAAACTCGAGTGTGCAATACAAACCGCATGAAGCGAATGTCGAAATGACAAACTCGGAAACGTGTAAAAAGTAACAACAGACTTGGATTTGCAGTGTATTAGATCGCGGGGCGGGGGGAGTGGATACCTTTGGAGGGCTTGTGTTCTCGGTTTATGGAAATTTACGATGAAACTGAAATAATTCGATTTTGCGTGTAGGAAACGATACCCGCAGCTCTCTTTTTCGTCACCCTCGTTTTTCACAGGTCTACGCGTCATCCCCCTCTAGCTCATTGAATGAAATAGCTGGTGTAAGTGATAGAGATGCAGCGCGGTGAGTTTTTCTCTCCCTTTTTATCTCTGGAGGATAACACTTTGCAAGTGCGGCGAAGGGGGGGACCGAAGACGAGGCAAGAAAAGCGACAAGGGAGAAAGAGCAAAGGATCCCCGTCGGTTTTCACGAAGTTTCGCGGTTGGAGACTCTCTAGGGATGTTAGGGGGGGGGGGGGGGGGGTGCGGGGTTGAAAGGATCTTGCGGTGGGTCCTGGTTAAAAATTCGTGCTACTAAGGGATGAAACGTAGAGTCAAGAGGGCAAAGGGAATGGCCGGAAACGTTTAACTCTGCGTGACTCACCTTGTAGCCAGGTCACGGTGTACGAAATTCAAGTTCTCGAGATAACGCATACCCGAGGCTATCTGGGCTGCCATGTAGATGAGACAGTTGAAGCTGTGAAAATCAATTTACAAAGAGAGTTCCATCTTAGATCAATATTTCGTTTCCCATGTATTTGAATATCGAGGGCTCGATGGTGGCGCAAAAGCTTCTTACCTCAGAGTCTTGACGCCGATCGGCATCGAGTGCGCATCCTCGGCAGTGATATGGGTCTTCAAGAATTGACAGAGATCACCGTGCTCGAGATACTCCATCACTACGCAGTAGGGCTCCTCGCGACAGCAAACACCGAGCACTCTGGCGATGTTGCGATCCTCGAGGGCTGCCAGAATTCTGACGTCTCGTTGAAAGTCCAACCTGATCGTTGCAACAACCAAATATTAATTACGTTCAATCGCGACAACGTAAGGTACAATGACCCATAGGCGAATGAAAAAATCGGCACCACCGATTTAGGTAGTTTTTTTGTGCAATGAATGGCCGCCAGGGGAAAAAAAGACTGCACGAAGATTTATTTCGATTATTCAATCGGCTTCATTTTCTCTCGACTCTTCTATGTCTTTTTATCACTTGAGTATTCAAAGTACAGAGAGGGTGATTTGTTATTCATTGAAAATTTTGTCGGGTGCGCGGTCGTCTTCTCGTCCCTGGTGTACAGTGTAACGAAACATTGGAATTGGTAGTCGTAGAATTCTCGGTCTCTTTTATTGGGTAATTCGACTCGCGAGATCGGGACCAATTTCGCGTTTCCATTTAGCTATTTTCTTCTATATGCTCCCGTTGGCTTTATACCGATCGAGGGGTTTAGAAGTGGACGTCTGTTCACCTTCGGATTTCTTTCTCTCTCTCTCTCTCTCTCTCTCTCTCTCTCTCTCTCTCTCTTTCTGTCTTGCTCACTCCCTTTTCCCCCGTTTTTTACGTACATCTCCGTTCATGTATTATAGTACGTATTCAACGTTTCTGCTAGCTCCGCCACCCTTATACAATCTTCCCTATTGGACTCTACTTACGATCGACTTCGGGTAATGGTACTCTCGCGTGATAGCTTAATGCCGTTGTTAACAAAACTACGGCTCTATCGATTTGCCATAAAAGGTGAAATCTTGGTGGAATTATAGTCCTGGTGGAAAGATCCTTGGCCGGGGATATCCGCGTGGCCGTGAGACTGCTAATATAATATCGGCACGTTGCCGATTTTACTACCTCGATTCGCTCTAGCTTTCTATGGGATCCAACATAGCTATAGAGATTCAAAACGTGAAGCGGTGCAGCTTGCGTGTTCAGTCTCGTCATTCGAGTCGTCTCTTTGCGTCGGATCCTAAATGCTTGGAATTATACGGCTCGGAATTGCAAAGCGGTGCTTGCCCAAATATTTCACGACCGTCGCTCATACGCTTCTCGTCACTTTTTTTTTTTTTTCTTTCCACGACGCAGGATTGCTATTTTTACGAAACGGAAGTGGTGACAGCGAGGCGAGCGACGCTTCGAGCTGGGGGGAAAAAAAACGCGGCCAAGGAGAAGGCTCCACTGAATCAGCTGTCAAGCATACGTCCATTTGGTGGAGGGCGTCCAAGTGTTATAGGTAAAATTTCTACCTAGCGAGCTGCAATTCGTCACACGTTTAGAATAATGACTCATCATTGTTTTACTTTGTTACTTTCGTGAGAGTCGTTGCAGTCATTTTGCTTTTATAAAATGTGGAATTTTCAAAACATTCTCTGAGGTCCCGCTGGCTTTCGTAAATTTGAAGATAGCGAGCTGAGATTTTTTTACGCATGTACGCTGGGGGCCAAGCATTTTTTGGTTCCGTGCCCACAGGGCCAAACGGAGCCCTATTTCTGTCATTCTGCTGTCTGTCCGTCTATCCCTCCGCATGTCACGGGTCTAGCTCAAGGAATGAGTTACAGACCTGAAATTTGGATATTTTGTGTAGAATGTTGTCCCAAAAACGAATATTAAATTAGAAATTCACTTAAATTATTTTTCATGGAGTGTCCCATACTTGAAAAAGGAGCCGAAAAAAATGCTTACTCTGGCATGTGGGGTGTCACTGTCCAAAGCTCATTGAGTAGAGTACAAATATATTTTTTATTCTTTTTTATCTTGAAAAATAAAGATATGACCGGCCGTCAAAGTTGTTAGTTTTAGACCATTATCGCTCTGTAATTCCTTAACAGTCTGCCGTATAAAAATGAAACCTACTTTGGTCAATAGGAAATTTATCTGGGAAGAAAAGTCTGTAGACGAAATTTCTGTTAACCTTATTGTTTAACAGATAATCGCTCTCAAATGACTAAGGTCATATTTGCTCAACCTGCGCCGATAGTGCGGTAAGTTGAGCATGAGTATGAGGTAAGTTAGGCAAAGTAAGAATTGCATTAAAAAATCAGACGTATGCAACATGATCCGGTACAATGCAGTAATAAACCAACAGTTGCTTGTTAATTAGGTTTTCAAACATTAACATTAATTGCAATGAACTTTGAAACATTTTTTCTCATACCATGGTAGAAGAAAATCTTTCAATCACGTTTTTTTTTTACTTTTGGGTGCAAAAATAATGAAACGTCCCGTGTTACCGTCTCGTGCGCCGCATGACAACGGGCAATGGCGTGATTTGTTCCCCTCCCCCATACATCTCTTTCCGCTACTTGATGCACCCGCGTGCGGTGCTTCGTTTTCCAGATATTTCGATGCTCAACTTACCCGACTGCTCAACATCCTGCCCTCCCTATCCTACCTGTACTATTGTTAGCCGAAGCTCTTTCCCAAATACATGTGATATAAATGTTGTCAATTTGAGGGATCAAAGCTTCCGCGATGTTTAATTCGTAATCTGCAAAGGAGACGTTCAATCGATCTAATGGAATCCACCGAAGGTAACTGAAGACAGCGCGAGCGGGAGGCAACAACCTGAATGCCGAGCAAAGTATACACGCAACGATACGGGACTAAAAGAGGCTTTGTCGTTTTTTGAAGGATTCCTCCAATGTCGAATCCGTTCCGCGCTCAATCCTTTGGTGGCTCCGCTCCTTTTTATTTTTTTTTTTCCCGCCAACTTTTCTCTCCTCCTCGTCCCTCAGTGTCGACGTATAGGCACAGAGGCTGTGACTGTCGTCGAAGTCGCGCACACCAGCGTTCCCTATCTCCCCGGTCATTGTATGCAAATCTATTCGGCGCTGGGTGCCCGTTTCCTCGAAAGAAATTCAACGAGGCCTTTTTCTGATGTCTAGCCCGATAATAGAAGCTCGCGGCGTCTCGGCGTGCATACGCGCTCGAATAATCCGCCAGGTTACAGTCATATACGTATACATAACGCTGCGTCGAGAGTAACCTTGCACGTTCGCAAATCGGACGCGGCGAGCGTCTGTTGCTGAAACTTCTTATATGCATCGTGTGCTTCTCGTTGCTCCTGGCAGGATTCTTTGCTCCTTCCTATCTTGCATCTTCGTCTTTCACTTCTCCTATCATCCTTTCTCACTCCCGCTCTCTTGTTGGCGCAATGAGAAAGCGAGGATTTCACCAACGAACTCAAAGAAGATGGGTCTGTTGAACGAGAGAGGAGTGTGTGTGTGTGTGTGTGTGTGTGAGTGTGTGTGTGTGTGTGTGTGTGTGTGTGTGAGAGAGAGAGAGAGAGAGAGAGAGAGAGAGAGAGAGAGAGAGAGAGAGAGAGAGAGATTGGCTGCATCAAAGTTTCCTACGCTGCTGCTTCAAAGGCCTACTCTTAAATTTGTTTGATAAGAAAACAAGCTGGTATCGGGTCGTCAAAGTTTCCACTTTGGCCGGATCCTGTCTGGTAGAGAAAACAACGCAAGGATATTTGATATCAAGATGACGAGGCCCTTAACAAGGGTAGTATGGCGCATGCCTTCCTAGCTCTAAATTTTAGAATTGCTAGTCCAGAGCCCGGAAAAAGGTGAATATCGAGAATTTTTAATGGACGCTCGAGTGAGAGAATGAAAATTCTGTTAAGGTAGTAGTCTCGCCACAGTCACGTTGAAAAATTTATTCTCCGCTCAATCGATGCAAGCTTCGAAATATTGCGAAATACCCCTATAATGTAGCTTGTACATCTTATCGGGATGTAAAAACTTATAAACATTCTATCACCAATTACCAATTGACTTAAAATGGCTTTTTGAACCTGATAACATTTCGCATCAAAGTGCTCAAGGGATTTTTGATAAGTCAATTCTTTCCAAATTAAATTATTTTTAGCGATTTTTTTTACTAAAAAACATTTTTTTCCTCAAACATTCACAATTTTATCAAAAAAACGATATTTTTCGATTTCCTTACGTACTTCTACGGCCAATCTTATCTAGAACTCAAATTATTTTGAATTATCGGTCTAAGTGAAAAATTGAAGGAGAAGTCTAGCTGACCTTAGGATCAGACAAAAAGATCCCTAAAGATGTAGTCGTTCCAAATGTGGTAATTCCTAATGTGGCAGTTACATAGCTAAATACTTCCGAAAGATGCATCTCCATTGATCCGTCCACGTGAGTCCTGAAGCGGATCAATAGACAACTTTTTTTAAGGGTGGTAGCTTTGATGCCGAAGAAGCCACGGTCAATGAGCACTCTGTATTTATCGGGGATTGGGGATAAGAGCACGAGAGCCAGACGCGCGAGCGCATCATCGCCTGAGGCTGCCAAAATCAGATACACAAACGATTCAACTATTTGCCGCTGTGATCGACGCTTTGATAGGTCCTGAATGCTTGGCTCAGCTTTTCGTGCCGTCTGACCTGATCCGTCGAAAACACGATTCACGAATGGCCTTTAACTCTCTAGCTTCGGATATACATGGGGATCGGTGGCTCCGACAGCCGATCCGGTGGTTCGCTCTGCGCAAATTCGTTTTGCATATAGGCAAGCGGTCAAACCTGGACTAACGATATAGACCAAGAGAGAGATAGAGAGAGAGAGAGAGAGATAGAGAATTGGTTGGAGATCCGAACTAAATTACTGAGAGCATCAAAGTCGAGGTTGAGCCTCACGCACGTTTCATTATAATTCACGCGCGACCATTTTCATGCCACACCATTCAAATTCACCCTTGATGACTTGACTAAAATGGAGTCTTCGCACGTTCCACGTGATTTAAGGCAGTATTGTTGTCTGGAAATTTGGAATGATCGTTTTCTTTTGTTAATTCTATTTTATTATTCTACAGACCTTTTTGAATAAGTCTGTGAAAACCGTTTAATGACACTTATAAAACTAGGAGGGTTACAGATATAATCCCGAGTCAAAATTTATAGTCTCCTCTGAACACTCGCAGGACCCATTTTTTTTTTCTAATACACAAACCGCCAGTCTTGGTTGAACCTACCAAACCCCATTTGTCGAGTTCAGTGCCACGAAGAGGCCTCCATTAGGTGAAGTGTAGCCTCTGTTATTCCTCCCAAACCTTCTTTCAACCCCCCGTTTCAGTGAAACATGCAGAATACAGGCCTCCTTAATCTGCTTTCGATCTCAAGTCGAATATCTCCTCCATCAACACTCCATTGTGGCCTGATCGGTAACCCGTTCGATGACGAAATAAATACGTTTTCGCTGAATGAAGGGTCCGGAGGGGCTACAGTGCGTCTAGAGTAGGCTGAATGGTGGGTCCAGAGGGTCTACATTGCGCCTACAGTAGGTTGAAAGAAGGGGCCAGTAGGTTCTGCGGGGGCGCTCGAAGTCGACCCACCTGGGGTTTCTCAGGTTCAGTTGCCCTCTGCATTGGCCTCATTTGAGTGACAATGTCCAGTTTCTGCCATTCGGGGGATTCATCGGAGACCCTAACGTATCGGTATTCCAAACATTGTACCCTTGTTTAGGTAAACGATAATCCACTATCGCCGATCTCTGCTCGAGGAAGGAGGCCTTTATTGTGCGGGTTGAACGCACCTCGAAAATTTTGACTCGGGATTACGTTGCTGCAACGTTTGATTCGAAGTTTCCGTCTCGATTTAAAAGATAAGGCAATTGTAATTCTATTCTCTATCCACTTGTCATCATTCGTTTGCTATACTTTTTATGTTAATGTTACGTAAGAAAACTGTGAAAAAAATGGGATAATTTTCTTCAAGGATAACAAAAAATTGTGACTTCACTCAATAACCACGTACGAAGGGTCGCTGATTAAAATGGATAAATCAGGGTCGTGAGTTTCGAACTTGTTCATCATCACCGATATCTTCATACGAAATTCTGCGACCAAGAGTCGACCTAGGAGGGCCTCGGCGGCGCTACTTTGCGATTCTATTAGCATGCACAGCACGCCGATTGATCGTACACGGTGCGCGGATATTGCACAATGCAAACAGCAAATCGTAGTGGGTGTACCATATACGACGGTTAATGGCAACAAAAAGAGATGCAAATCGCCTTCAACTACATTATATTCCATTCCCTATAGTACACACAATGTTGTCGTGTTTTTTTTTCTTCTTTCTTTCTTCTTTGTTTCATTATTAGGTATACATGTGTATATGGATATACTCACTTTTCCTTCTCGGTTGCTTCAGGCAGTAAAAACTTGACGGCAACGAGCCTCTTGCCGAGGGTGGTCGTTGTTCCATACTCCGGAATCCCTTCGGCTTCCGCCACGTATACCTTTATTAGCATAATTTGTTTTCCTTAGAAATCGTTCGCAGATAAGATCTTTTCTTTCTCCATCTACTTTTTTCCTCTCCCTTGCTCTTTCACCGTGTTTTATCCGTCGTCTTGCGTATTCCTTTTCGCGAAGGAGCTTTCCGCATGCAAAGCAGCGAAACCGGGCAAACCAATCCAGAGCCGAGATTCTCGTATTGCTCGCCATACTTCTTTTTTTTTTTCTCTCTTTTTTAATACACGTACACACCATGGCGGCATGAGCGAGGCAATCTCTTTCTCAATCTTATTGTCATATTTCATCCCCCTGCCTAGCTCCACCCCCCTAGCTCCACCCCCCGTCCCTACCCTCCCCCGTGGGCAAACAATGCGGGGATTTGCGAGACAGGTGAATGACAAAGGAATGGTGTATTGTACGCGTCTTCCGGTTCGTCGATCCAATTTTAAGCTCTGGATATTTACGTGCATATAACCATTTTTTTTACTCTCTGCCTCGGGTGAACGTGTCGAGAATCTAACGGGCAAATTCTCGACATGTTTAACCGCCACCTCGACAATCAATTATATTATGCATTGATATCACATATATCGAGGGAACAAAATTGCTGGAAATTCAGGCAGAGCGTAGTTTATAACATTTTCTATCGTACAGCCGAATGGTTTTTTTTTGTTATATGTGTATTCATTTATTAATAACAAATGATCAAAGATGTTAATTTTTTTTAATGAAAATTCAACGTTTTTTTTAAATATAACTTGCCATTTTCGTAATTATCAAAAATTCCATTGAAGTGAACATTTTTAGCTCGCAAAAAAAAAATAGAATCTGCGAAGAATTATTGACTAAAGCTCTCAAACGTAAAACGAGTGGTCCAAAAGTGACGTGAAAGCGGAAGCAAAGTAGTGAAGATCCTCCGAAGAAAGACACACGTGGAAAAAATATCAAAACGGCGCCAAAGGATGCGGAAAATTCTGTGCTAAAGAAGGCCGAGCCGTCCCAACCCAAACCCAAATTGTCTAACACGGAGCAATGATAAGTATCGGAAGATATCAAAGACAAGACAAAGGAATTAAGAATATTCGAACCAAAGACGGCCAAGCCAAAAGAAAGATCAGCAAAAAATAAGACGTTCCTGTAATGTTACTGATTTTATACTGATACTGATATAGTGATTTTGTTTGGATTCGTACTGTTATGTGTAAAAATCTGCTATCTACGTTAGGAAAATTTAAGAGTTTCAACCGCCTTATTGTAGGTACCCTACGTTTTGCGGTAATTGACACACTGTACCCACCTATATGAAACATTGTGCCCGACCCATGGGGCACATTGAGCCAATACGCAATTTTTTTTGCAAAAAATATGGCAGCTTCGTTGTACGACTAAAGGTCTATAAAATCGGTGCTGACCCTTTTTTTTTACTAATCAGACTACTTTGATTAGAGTAAAAAGTGACACACTGTACCCCTCCTTCCCTTATCTATCCCAGTCATGTGTTAGAAGGTAGAAAAAATAATACATGAGTTCCAGGGTTAAGTATTTCATTGAAGTATCAGTTAAACTTCATTGTTTATGAATATTTTTCAATAAAAAAAAAACTCAAGCTTGTCAATTCTACGTATCAATCGTGTGTAATCCCCGACCTCTTTACGTCAATACTCTCGTCAGAAAATCTTGAAAATCTAACTGTTTTTTGGGCCTCAAGCTTACGCAGACACTGTTTGACTGTCGTCGAAAACAGAAAAGGCTCAATATCCCCACCGATAAAAAAAAAAAAAACAAAATAAAACCTTTCGTAAGAATATCGAATGGAAATTGTACGCCCATGTGACTCTCGCTACGTGTGAATTGTACGCGTACCGATGTGGGGGATTGAAGTAGAGGATAAATTGTGTGGAAGTGCAAACCTGCGGAGTTGTGCATTTTCGTGGTATAGGATGGAAAGTGCGCGTTGGCACCAATGGTGAATGGGTGTTGATGGTGATGGTCGTGTGGAGGTAGACGGGAGTCGGTCGAGTTGCATTCACCCCCTCCCGCCCCTCCCGTATTCTCCCTGCCCCCCTCCCACCCTTCCTGCCGCGGGTATCATTAGCGACGAGGGTGGTGCACTGCAACCCTGGCAACCCTGGACTACTCGACGTGAGCAAAACAAAGGGGGTATTATTAGCGGCATTAGCGCATTCCCGACAGCGTTCACCGCTCCCAGAATGCTGGCGTTGCGAGTGTTGTTGTACGACGAAGAATGCTCGCTTCTGTATTTCGTTAATCGACGTATTGTTGTTGCAATCGTATACCTCGATGTGCACGTGTACTCTTATTCGGTGAAAGTATGGACCAGGCTGTAAATGTCTACTTCGTCGTGGCTTTTACGATCCAAGTTTTACTCAATTACGTGTGTGCGTTTCCGCATTGTACTTGAGAGAGGAAGAAAAAAAAAAGGAAAATGATCAAAACTGCATGTTCCCTTGACATTCGACTATTCATTTTTTCATCCATTTTGCCAGATGTATAAGGGTTGTTATAAAAAAAAGTTTAGTGACAACTACACCCATCACGTGCGTGCCGCTCCTCGGCAATGCTCGAGGCCAATGTGTATTTGTATTAAAAGAAAGAAAAAAAAAAAGAAAAAAAAATTAACCATTGGTTCAACTCCCGTCATTTGAAATCGAGAGGTTTGCACGAAGCACGTAGAGCTCTGGTGGCTCGAGTGCGATAACGAAATCACACGCGAACGGTTGGTCGACTCGAAAACGTCAATTAAACGCACGAGAAAATTATATGTTATTTTGGAAAAGCTCGTAAACTTCGTGCAAGGAAAATTAAAAAAAAAAAACGGAGAGTCGTGAGGTCAGAATACAAATTAATAGTATAGGCGAGCTTTTAAGCTGGTGATTGAGGAGGGTGTACATGTAGATAGTTCAAAACTATACACATACACCCACGTATATGTATTCAGACATACAGGGTCTGCGCATGGACCGACACAATTTTTTGGGAGATTGGATGGATCATTTGCTAATATTTTCACCCTTAGACCTTATGTCCTAAGTGTCACGGTAATCGAGATATGATTTTTTTTTTCGTTTTTTTTTCAATTACCCGAAATTTTGCCTTTAAAACGTCATAACTTTTTTGTTTGTAGTTGCAATAGTATGAAATAACTTTTGTTGGATTCTGCAATGTATGTTTATTATAAATAAATCATTGCTTGATACAATTGGTTTCAAGAAAATGACTCATGAGCTTGCAAAGTCTTAAAAATGTGTAAATGTATGAAACATTTCAACTTCTAAATTCATTATAAAAAATAATTACAAGCTATTTTGAACTTAGCTTTGTTTTAAAAAGTTCCCTAGTTCATACCCTTTCCAACGGTATGCCACATGTCATAGAAATCATTAATTATGTGGTCAAAACAAGAGATACTAGTTTGCCAGGGTCACGGTTAAGTAAATACTTTTTATGTTTCCGATATTTTTATTAAACTTGGGTAATAAATTTTGCTCAAATTGACCTCCTTTACTCCGTATGCATGTAACAATAGTACATTATGACACGAGGACGAAAAAACTTTTTCTAACGAGTGTAAGTTTGCAGCACGAGCCAAAGGCGAGTGTTGCAATTGCACGAGGTTAGAAAAAGTTTTTTTTTCGTCGAGTATTATACGAAATTTTATTGTACGCGGTGCGTAAAACGTCCATTATCGTACCGAGTGGAATAAAAGTTATTTCGTGCTACTACAATCACAAACAAAAAAGTTATGACGATTTAAAAGCGAAATTACGGCCAATAGAAAAAAACGAAAAAAATTATATCTCAATTACCGTGACACTTAGGACATAGGGTCTGATGATGAAAAAACTAGCAAGTGACCCTCCCCCCCCAATCTCTCAAAAAAATGTATCGATCCATGCGCTTGTGTATACATTTATATATGTGTGTGCTTCAGATTGGAATTAACAAGTTTTTCGTTCAGTTTTTTCTTTCCTCATCTCGATCCTGATTCAATATCGCAAAGTGTGCTCTTCGCGTGTGCCACGAGCGATTCTCGATGAAATTGATGGCAGATATATTTCGAGCTGGCTGACCAGCAATCCCTACTCACGTATATATATATTTTTTTTGAGTCTTCAGAGGCTGCCTTTAGTCGTTTTTCCCTCTATCTTATTGCAAATTAATTTTTTCACTGATTATTTTTTTTTCGATCTTTCAGATATAGCGACGAGAGGGTCGGTTTTGTAATTGAATTGGAAGGTGATCTCGGTTGGAATTCTGTGTCTTACCGTTCCGAATGCCCCCTCGGCGAGTTTCGACAGCATGCGGAGACGATGCCGTGGGAAGAGGGGCACGCTCGTTTGCTCCAGGCGTCTCTTAAGGGCCGATAGCACCTCCTGTTGCGTCGGTGACTGAAACATGAAAATGCTCGCGTGTAATCGCGAATATCCACCTACTATACGTTATAATACGTCTGGTGAAAATAATCTACGATAAGGCAGCACGATGTGAGGCACGATCGAGAATCACGCGACTTGTATACGAGACTCGAGGGAGAACGATCCGGAGCCTCTTGGGGGGTTGCACGTTGGGTGTATCGCGAGATAGAATCGTTTTTTTTTTTCCCTCCCGTCGGACGATTCACTCCAGCTACAATACCATATTTTCGCAAACTGATGAAAACTCGAAATCTCATTCTATACGATACCTCCGATCTTCAACTTATCTCGGCTTCTCGAGTCAACGAGAATATCATCGAATGTTCGATTTTAAGGTATTCCTTTCGCGGTGTATTTTGTATTTTGTGGGCGCATAGGCCAGGGCCGTTTTGCAACATTGGTCGATTACGGTGGCGCTTAATAAAAATACATTACAATTAATACATAACGATGAACTGGAATGAAAAATTTCGCATAAACTTTGAAGATTTAGACATTTTTAGATGTTCTCTGAAAAGTCGCGGTTACGAAAATTCTTCTGCCAGTCACATTTTTCTAAGTTTTATCATTAATATTTTCTTTAAACATTCGGTCCCTGTTTTCAATGTCGTTACGGAATATTCCATTTTTTTTATTTCCTCAGCGCAGTTCATATCAAACATCTAGAGTTATTTACTACACTGCCAAAAAAAAAATTAAATTTAAATAGGATCTATTTAAATCAAATCGGTTTTATGAGTCTACTAGAGCGTACTATGACCCTATTTGTTTCAAATATATATTTTTTATTTGTTCAAGCTATTATTTTTAAATATTAAATATATTCAAATTAAATAAGTAAAGATAAAACACGATATATCGCATGAATACGAGAAAGGAATATAGGTTTTTGACATAAAAGTGCAGTGAAAAAACGTTAAGTTGTTTTTCTTTTTTTTTCACTAACAAGGCTATTAATTGGAAAAAAAGGTTTCGTCGTGCCTTTTATTAACAGGCGCGACTATTTATGTATAGAAAGATTAACCCTTTTCCGCAACTGCAGAATGTTGCAACAGTCTTCAAATAAAAACAAAGCCATGACATTTATGAGAGACTGAATCGTGTACCATTTTTCCGGCTGTCTCTTTTGTCTTATACTACCAGATGAAACAAAATCACAGATTTATTAGGAATAAATAAAATATTTCGTTATTAGACGATATTAAATAGATCGTTATTTTAATAAATAAGTATATTTAAAATAAATAATTTTAATAATGGAATGCAATAGGAAAATTTTGATTTCACGAAACATCTAGTTAATTTAAATAAAATAAAAAATCAAATAGACACATGTAGTTAATATCAAAAGAATGTTTCTGTCAGTCTATATAAATGTGGCCAGCATGACATCTTGATAAAGTGTTGCATAAATAAAACGATTTTTGAAGTCATTTTTTGTTAAAATCTCAATAACCTCGTTATTAAGATTTTAACGAAATTTTACTAGTATACACGGATTTATTTTAACTTAATTGTAAGCGAAAATTAATTAATTGTTAAGTATTCGGTTTCGTGAAAGGAATACGTTAAGAAGCGGTATCAAAAAGTATAATAAAAATAAGGAAAAAAGGGGGAAAGTAGGTAATAAAATTATCACAGCTAGAAGTTGTACTTAGTACACAATAATTACAAGTAACCTGTCTGTAAGACGAATGTTCGTCGATAGCTGTACCAACTCCATCCCACGCAGAGGCGCCCCCACCCTCTCTCTCTCTCTCTCTCTCTCTCTCTCTCTCTCTCGGAGAACAGAAATATGTAAACGCAATTTTCATAACGAATATTATAACAGGCTTGGAAATAATATTCCTATGATATCATTAACATGTCACTATAAATTTATATTCGCCTCGGGCGAAAGGTCAGACCGCGTATTTCGTGCATTAAATTCCGACGAGACAACAGCAAGCAGCAGCAGCAGCAGCACAGGTTGCTTATAAATGGCGTGGGTAGACTGGATTTCAGCAGGGGTTCTTTCCATTGGGATCTCGATATTACGATAAACATATCGATTAGTTCCCTGGATCTTTTGATATATAGACGTAAGTAGAGGCTATTTATTCGCGAGAAAAAAAAAGTAGAAGAAAAAAGTTAATAGTCGTGTCGGCCGAACTAAATACATTTCAGAGAGAATGTTATCTCACCCAGGTATATCGAGGTAATCCGAGAGGCGATAATAAGACCGTAATTAAAGATACTTTTCCGGGTGATTTAATTATCGAAATTATTGGATACTTCAGTATGATCAAGGGAGGAGAGATTCTTGGCTTCAACGACTGAAGGCTTTCTCTCTCTCTCTCTCTCTCTCTCTCTCTCTCTCTCTCTCTCTCTCCTTCTCTCTCTCCTTCTCTTGATTTACCGTGCATCGATTCGTCTCTTCCTCTCCCCTCGTGCGGAGGCAGCTATTTATCGAAAGCCTTTTGCATTCTATACAGAAGTCTCACTTGTTAAGAGGAACCCTCTACTCACCAGAGTTCTCACAATTAAAACCCTTTTGTGAAGATACGCTTCGATTCAAAGAGATACTGGAACTTAAGGACGCATGGAAAATACAATCTCAGGAAAAGATAGTCGAAGTTTGTAATTCTCAAATATATGTCGTATGTATAAATTGAATTCATTCGTAACACGAAGACCAACCCTTGCATTTCCATTTGCTGACTTTTTGACGATGATTTGACCATTTGTTAATATTCATCTTTATTTAGGTAAAATTCTCGAGAGTGAACTGAGTTTTGATCATCCTTCACGTTTTATTGTGAACATATAATGTAAGGATGTTTAGCTATCGATTATTCTCAAAGATTTTTGAGAATAATCGGTAGCTTCGCCCTACCTTTCTAACACTACAATTTTTCAGAACTGTAGACTCTCTAATTATGGGAAGTTAATAGTTGTTTTATGTGCTGTATTTTCATGACGACGCTTTATCAGTCGGTCCCATGATTATTATTATTTAATTCCTTAGTGTACTATTATTTTCGGTTATATGATAATTCTGTTTACAAAATTCTGGAATTATAAATTTGCAGAAGTATTGAGTACCAGCTAATAAATTCGGAATTTTGAGCGTTCTGATCATTCAAAGTTCGGAATTTCAACCCGGCACCGATAAAACTTAGAAAAATGTGACTAGCAGAAGAATTTTCGTAATCGCGACTTCTCAGATAGCATGTTAAAATGTCTAAATCTACAAGATTTATTCCAGTTCACCGTTGGGTATAATAATTAATTATAACGTATTTTTATTAAGCTCCACTGTAATCTATTAATGACTCGCGTATTTTTATTAAGCTCCACTGTAATCTATTAATGTCTCGGCTTTGCGCGAAAGGAATACCTCAATCGGTGAAGTTTCAGCTAACATTCCACGAGCGATTCGTTGCCCAAAGACACTCCGAAGTGGCAAACAAAAAAGTAGCAGCGTAAAATGAAGAGATTTGATTTGGAAAAAAATGAAGATCTGAAAGTAAGAGAGCCGTGTCTTCTGTCCGATAATACCCAAAGTTCCCCGACATACGCCTCTTTGACTCTGAGCTGGCGATGTTACGCACGCCCGTGCTGTATATCCCGCACTTATGGGATATATACATGTATTAATCGCGGTGGCTCAAGCGCGGCTGAGGCAGTCCCTCAAAGTGAAATGTTTTGACTGTTTCGAGTAGAGCCGTCGGGCGTCAATCACGAACAGACCGTTGCGACGTAGACGAGTAATTTTGGTTGTGCACAGGAATCGGGGGGACTCCCTCTGGCTATCGATTATTGTTATTCGTATCTACGCCCTCTCTCGTTCCCTTTGTCTCACGTTCGATGTTTACAGGCCCACGGTTAGTTCAATTCTAAACGTGGATAATTAAAGATCTACCACCCCCACTTTCCTCCCTGGAAAATTTCGATCATTTGACACTTACTTTTCGTAAAAGTTACAGGCTCGACCTGAATACCTCACGTTTTATATTTTTTGCAGAATATTTGAAAAAGGTGAGAAAAAAGTACAGGTAATAGATTTTTTATTTGTTTTTTTTTTTATGTTCTTACACGTTGGATCGCTCGGGATAAAATTGTCGATAATTATTGGATGGTGTAATTTGCAAAAAAAAAAAAAAAATGTGGAGTGTAAAAGGGTACGATTAGGCACAGCAATTAATTCGTAAATTCTCCCTTCGTCCATTAAAGCTTGCCTGGTGGGAAGAGCCGCAAGTAGTAAAAGCCAGAAATGATCGGACACATTAACTGCACTCCCCTCGAGGATTAATGAAGCAACGAAGCCTCGAGTTTCGTGGAGTCGCTCGATACAACTCTTTCCTTTCTTCACCCTCCTATGTATGGGTAAAGCAAAAGGCGACAAAAATATCCGATGACATAATTTTAGCAATCTCCTCGCTCGTGACTCTCGGAGGGAGTGCAACTGCAACGTTGGAAAAATGAGAAGGGTGCTAGCGGGGAAAGCGAGCACGATGATGTTGCAACTCTGTGTATTTTCTCTTCCGCAATTAACGTTGCTGCTCTTTGGGGAATCGGAGGGGTAGAAATCCATGAAGCGTGTAATCACGGTGATATTTCGCGAGGGTGCTTCGCGAATCGCTTACGTTTCACTACGTGATCCAGTATGTGTGCGCAATGCTCTCACGGAATCAGTACGGATAACTTTTTTTTGTTGTTTTATGAAATAGAAATCCTTTGCTCAAACTGTTTTGGAAAATTCAGACAAAAATAGGGTAGACTCGCCTGGATCGTGATCCTTAAGGACTTTTGTTGTTATTTCCAACATCGTTAATTGTAACAAATACTCGCATAATATCGTGAGTTAATTTTTGTTTTTTTTTTTCGTGTACGTGGCGAGCTCACAATGAAGTTTTCACGCAGGCATAACGCATGGACATTTAAAAAAAATATATTTTAGAGTTACGATTTATGAATATCTTTTCTCAAGGGACTGGCATAAGCTTGAAATGTCATAAATATTCGATTTTTTCATTGCATACATTTAATTTTAATTGTTAAAACATTTTTAAAATAATAGCACCATTGCTATTATATAATAAAAAAAAATTAGCGAAATTTTTGATTCCAGTTAACTGGTGGGTGTAATAATTGATATTAACTTATTTTTATTAAGCGCCACTGCAATCTACTACACTGCCAAGAAAAAAAATTAATTCAAATAGAATCTATTCATAGAAAACAGATATTTTTTCTTATCTCACGGCCTACTACGATCCTATTTGTTTCAAATATATATTTTTATTTGTTCCAGCTATTCTTGTTGAATATTAAATATATTTAAATTGAATAAATGAACATTAGAATCAAGCACATTCTTTCTTTGAGCGTATGGTAGATATCTTTGTATCAAATATATCTTTATCAGTTTATTTCTGTCGACCCAAACAAACCCAAACGTTGGTCAATAGCCTGAATCAAATAAGAAAGTCTTTGTTGCAATAAAGACAGACCGTCAATTCAATCAAATAAAAAATAGTTTGACTCTACAAAAGTTCTATTTCATTTAAATAAAAAAAATTTAATAGATACATTCGGTGGATATAACTCAATTGTTCTTTGAACAAATGAAACTGGATCACAGATTTATTAGGAATAAATAATATATTTGGTTATTAGACCATATTAAATAGATCTCGATATGAATAAACAAATATATTCGAAATTAATCATTTCAATAATGGAATGCAATATGAAAAATTTGATTTCACGAAAAATCTAGTTAATTCAAATAACAAAAATCACATAGACGCATCATTGATAGCACAATTTAATAGCAATATTTTTCAATAAGAAAAACTGAAGCGTTGAAAGACTATGTATAAATCTTGTGTAAAATCCCAACCTTGTCATCTCAATACTTTCATCAGAAAAAAAAAATTGAAAACCGACCTCCTTTTTTGGCTTTAAGCTTACACAGACGTACTTCTCGTGCCGAGCTTACCCAAAAGAAAAAAAAAAACTTGAACAAAACACTTGACAGAGTACATGGATTTGGGCACAACCCCCCCTCCCCCAATTTCTCAAATTTCCGATTCCCACTTTTTTATTATTCTCCGTGCACTAGAAACGCGGTACTAATGTTTCAAACAAATTCTTCCATTTTCGCATTCGATACGCGTTGTATAATCTGCGAGAGTGTTCTATTTGAACAGACATGAATGGAGAGCATGTTCGGTACGTGTATATAATATTTTCACGATGTTATTGCGGACTCGTTTTCCGCATCACGTATGCTCTCGGTGTATTTCCGTGTTTGCGGGAGTCGAAGGGAGGGAGGGATGGGAGTTGATACGACTGGTACAGGGAATAGAGGACCCGTGGGAGATGTATCATCCGCGCCCTACCAAAACCTCCATGCTCGTCCCACCATATTGATTTTAATTATTAATTGGGGAGCTGCCTAGCTCTCTACGTTCATCGTGTACGAGTGCAACGCACGTTTAAGGGTTACTACCCCGTTGTGGAAAGTGTAACTTGCTGTACAACAGTGAGGGGGCGGGGAGCTGGTGTAGGAGAAGCGAAAGAGAGAGAGAGAGAGAGAGAGAGAGAGAGACTCGTATATTTATGATAGCTCAGTGCCATTGGTCGGGCGTGTTAGTCGCCCGGTTCACTCACGAGAACGAGAACCGCGTGGGAGGGTTATATGGGGTAGGTTTGTATATCGTACTGCTCAAATATTAACAAACCTTCGGCTCTTTTTTTTTATTTGCGAAACATTCTCTACTAAATGTATATGTAACGAGCGAGGAGAAGAAAAGGGGCCAAAGATCATGCCACTGGCTTGAAAACTGATTACGATTAGGCCCTTCTATCTCTCATTACTCGACACTACGCTAAGTGCGAGTGTATACGTGTATTTTGCTCACTTCGGTAGACCACGCGGTTGCTTCGCATTCTATTACTTCTCTGGAACGAGACACGAAAAAAAAAAAAAAAACGTCTCTCACCGTTACGTGGCTACGTGCAGCCAATTAGGGGATTGATCCTAGGCAACTTAGGAAAGCTTCTACGTCAATTACAGCGGTCTCCCATTATCAATTGTCCCTGGGCTACAGCTTGAACGAAAATACGTTAGAAGGCCATTCGACTTTTGTCTTCCTTTGCCATTTCGTGCTCGAGGCTGAAATTTTAACGTGCAATAATCGTTCGTCGCGTTGACTACTTGCTTCCGGGTTTTTTTTTTAGCGAATTACAGGTGAAGTTCGTTTCATGTTTCCTGGAATACAACTACAGGAGAAAAAGAAAGGTTTCCCCTGGAAAAAAAACTCCCACGAAATGGTGTTCCTGGTTAAAAATGTACGCAAAGAAACTTTCTACTGACTGGGGAAACAATGAGTGTGGAATATTCAGATTTGATTGACAGGATTGAGATAATGAATAAACGGATCGCGGAGAATAATAATGTTCAAGATGAAATATTTATTTGAAAAAAAAAACCGTTGATGATTGCTCTTAACCAGCGTCAAATTTAAGGTATTACTGGATGGACCGTCGGGTAAAAAGTTAGTCCACAATGGGTGAATCGTGGATTTACAAGTGGCGTACATGTTTAGCCTTACAAATAGCTAATTTAATAATAAATTAACACTTGGAAATGTTAATTTTCCATTTTTAATAAAAATTAAAAATTAACATTTCAATTGAGGCAATGTTTTGGAGGCAATGTTTTGGAGCGAATCACTATGGGGGAATCTTATGTCTGATATGAGGGAATTTCCACCAAGAAATAGACATCGCTCATTATCTGTGTGCAACAAAATATGTTGTAATAATTCTAAAGAATTCGTACCTTTTTATCCTCCGTTCTACTCCGTGAGGATCCCTTTGAGAAGACGCTCTCCTGATCGCTCGTACTCGTGCCCGAAGCTGTAACAGCGCATCTCGAGGATGCGGGCCCGGGACAGCTTTCCTGATTCAAGAGAGGCACCGTGCCGAGTTCCGGTACCGCATAATCGTAGGATGTGTCAACTGCACCGTTCGCGTAAACCGCTGCACGACAGGATTATGTGTACACGTGAAATCTCGGTCTGTATTGGTACATGTACGCATGCACATATCGATCGTTTGTCAGAGTCCACGAGAGATACGCTTTGTTGACGAGAAAATGAGGAGTGCACCGAGGAAACACCTTCGTAGGGAGTCTTCCGCATAACTTTACTTTATTTGGCCCTTTCAATAATTGAATAATGTCATAGAAACAACACTAAAGAGGCAAATTATTTTTAACCCTTCGTGGTCACATATCCAAATTCAATCGCCGTGGTCACAATTGTGTCGATTTTACCCAGTCAGTTTTCAAAAAAAAGTATTTTGACCAAACTATCCGCCCGAAGTGGTTCAAAAAATTAGGGAACATGCTTTGAACTTTCTAGATGATGTAGGAAAAATTTATTTATAAGAAATAAAATGGCGACACGTTAAGAAAAATTCATAAAGAGGTGAAAACGCATAAAAGACACTTTTTCGCTAAACAAAAATCATACTTTCGTGAATTTTCAACATTTTTTATCTAAAATTTGGACGTGATACTCCTTAACTATGCTACTTTTGGGAAAAAATAGTAGCATAGTGCGCGTTCCGAAAAAAGTATTTATTCCGACATGTGAGAGGGTAAATTTTATGGTATGAGGATACTTCAAACTCCAGGTAAGTTGGTGAATAAAGTCCCATTCGAAGCCGGGAACTATTACATATTTACGCTAAAAATTGATCGACGAGTCGATTCTACCCAGGGTGACTACGAGGGGGTAATATCACTATTTTAAAAACATCAAAAATTGCGTCTACCCAAATGTGTTTTTCGCAACAAGTTGCATTTCCGTCAGACGATATCAATTTTCGATTGAATCTCAATTGAATCATTTCCAGCTGAAAAAGTGTTGGACCGACTTGCAGAAAAAAAAAATAAAAAACTAAGTTTTATTTGATTGAGTACTTGCTGAAAGTGAAGTTTAAAGACTGGTAAATAGATTGAAGAATGATAAAAAATAGTTTATTTTTTTCAAGCATTGCAAGAGTTTGATATTAATGTTAACATAGACGTGTGACTGAAGCAAGTTTTATGTTGCATCTTTGTTGCGTGGTTATCGACTATTATGTAAATTTTATTTTAAAAAGAAAAATGATTGTGATCAAAACGAGTTTTTGTCAGACTCGTCCTAGCCCCCTTCCTCAGAAAAAATGCTGGCTACGCCAATACCTGTGAGATTGGTGCACGTCTACCAGGGTCCCGCAGTCATCACTATATCAAAGGGAACATCCAGCCCTTATCCTAACTGCTCGTCACCAAAGCCATTTCTCGGAGTCTCCGATTAGGCAATATGCTCGTCTCATACCTGTCGGATGATTGATACTGGCACCCTTGTTGTTCAACATGTCTTTCATCTCCATGACCACTGTACTGTAGCTGTAATACGGTGCGTACTTGAGAGCCTGATAGGGCTCCTGATAATCGTCCAATTTGTTGACAATGTCGAGCAAACGATTGCCCAAGTCTCGTGGAAGCGTTGGCAGTGAACCTCCGGCGTATCTGCATCCATTAATTCATAGATATTCAAATCAGGCTACGATCAATGATCGGAACGATGCCTTGTCATGTGTACTCGAGTAATTTCATTCAACAGCTTGGTCACGGAATATTTTTCGTTTATTTATATTTTTCGCGCAGGATCCAATTGAGGATGTTCGAAGAGTTGTTGTTTCAAACGTTATCGAATTGAAGGTTTTCTGCAATGTTGGATGATAATTAAATTGTTGTGAAGTTCCTTCAGTAATATGTATAAATGCATGTGCGGTTGCTGCTGTTAAAGGTTTCTTCGAGAAAGTCACGAAGTATTGCATTTACTAAGAAGTTGTATAAATATATTTATACTTTAAAACTTTAATATAAAAATATTCGCACTTTTCAAACAAATAATATGTTTCATTGATAAATAAAAATGTCAGGTCATTTTGAGACACCGTGTATGAAGAAAACGAAATCACGAAGATGGCTCCCGTTGTCGCCATTGTCCAATGCTTCCATTTCCTCATTTATTGAGTACATACACACACACACACTCCAACCCACGAGTCTACTCTCACTGGACCTTCGTACTAACAAGAGATAGAAAACTTTATTAGAAACCAGTTTTCGGCAACTACCAACCGCGCAACGAAGACTCTCGTACTCGGTGAGGACTGAAAGTTTTCGCTATTCGTCGCGGGAAAGATCGCGAGTAAAGTTTTGTGCCGGAAGATTCGAGAGTCCAGACGTGATTCATGTAATAGTCGGGTGGCAATTCCGCCGGAAAGAAAAATTCGACGCTAACGATATAAAAGA
This sequence comes from Ophion ventricosus, assembly GCA_963932345.1. Taxonomy (NCBI): domain Eukaryota; kingdom Metazoa; phylum Arthropoda; class Insecta; order Hymenoptera; family Ichneumonidae; genus Ophion; species Ophion ventricosus. Next base: position 12,959,141 of record OZ010723.1, on the reverse strand, counting down.
ATTGGTGCTAATTAGAACCATAGTTCAAGTTACGTTTCTTGAAAAAAAAAAAAAAAAAAAAAAAAAAAATGAACGACAGGAAAATAAACGATGCACGTATTGCGTTAGTTATTATTTTTCAATATTTCCCTGCGGTTTGTCGGGTTTTTGGGTCCATGCCTAAATAACGTTATAAAAAATAACTTCGATGTAAAAAGCGCTGTAGAAAATAACTTTTAACGAAACAAGTCCGGAAAAATATCTTGTTGGAATACGTACGTGGATTTTCGAAAAATCGTAAGAAACTCAAACTGTTGAAGGTTTTTTTAGAAGTTTAAAAAAATTAAATTTACTGAGACGTGCCATCAGATATTCCGGGCAATTTGGCAAAATCCTTTTATTTTAATTGCAGATTTTCTTTTTCCCAATCGACAAAAAAACAAAAATGAATTGTGTATGAAATTACACAATGTGAAATATGGGCTGCTGATGAAGAATTTCGTCAATTCAATTATCAGAATTGGTTATTAAGGCTTGGTCGCCTTGCGGGATGCATACAAATATCCGTAATAATACGCGTGTACACACGAGCAATTTATCGAAATTCTGTTTTGCGGTGCTGTAACTCCCGAGGCATGAACCGAACGGACAGGAATAATAACGTTGGATCCGCACGAATGTAGTGTTCAGTATTGTGGGAGAATAAATTCTCCTCGCTACAACAGTGATAGAGAGTACAAATAATCGTACAAACGGGGGAAAATACGTAAATGTTCGGTTTCCCGGAAATGGCAAATACATTGTGGATATTGCGGATGATTATTCGTGGAAAAGTGAATGGGATGAGCCTCGAAGTTTTTGACCGCTAGTCCCCGTCGAATGTAGATGTTTCGATGTATCGCGAGGTAGTTTATTAATTAAACGTTTCAATATCGAATGCAAATTTGGCTTGTCTAGAATTACGCCTCATTTAATTTAGTCTCTTATTTTAAGTCTCTTATTTTTAAATTTAATTTAGTCGTTGGTAAACAAGGTTTGTCAAATTATAAAATAAACATGGACATTCAGCGTTAAAAAAAATCATCTAGCAAGATGAGACTGACGTTTGCATCGTTGGAATGCAACGAAAATGATTATTTTTCAATTGCTCGAATTTCTCGTGGCTAATCGTCGTTACGAAAATCTATCAATCATTTTTTAAATCGCTTATTTAGACATCTATAATTTTTATCTGTAAGAAAATCATTCGTAAAATAATCTTAACGAAGAAATAAAAATATGATTAAAGTATTTTTGTTGCATGCCAACGATGCAATCTTCAAGACCATTTAGCAAGGGCATTATCGAATATTCACGATAATAATTATGCCACAAATTCTTCAGTCAAGCAATTTATACTTATTTTTAATACCAAAGCCTGGTAGTATTAGGGAAGCCGCTACTAGGAAATCTACAACTACACCCCTTAAAGGTCCTTAATTAGTCTCCGTAATTAGACCATAGTTTTAGTCAACCCAACTACCCTACCATTCCCTAATAAGGGCCTGGTCCGGCTTTTTTACGGAAAACCCAACTATGGAATCCACAAACAATCCCTTGAAGGCCCCGACTCGTGTTAGGGATGCTCTGCCAATTTTCCGCACGGGAGGTAAACGTTGAGTGAAAAAAGGAAGTACGTGACAGACGGGAAAAGGTCGTCGTCCATTAGTTACCTTTCGTCGTCCTCGAGGGTGTAAGCCATAAGAGCTGCTCCTTTCTCGACGGTTGCACAGGTGGAGCCAAGATGAGAAGGCGCTTTACCCGTCATGGGACTCGCGAAGCACTTGCGTTGACGGTGTCGCGAGACTATGAGAAATATCGCGACAGCGAGCAACAGAATAACAGCGGTGAGCACGCCGATCACGACCGCCATGTAGGTCGGGTCGTCGTGTTTCGCCGTTGATACCGGAAGTCCACCGCTATCCGAGGATCCATCCTTTCCGACGAAAACGTCACTTTGAGCTGGTGCCTCCGTCGTTGGAGCTTCCTCGACGGTGAAATTGCCGTGTGCCACGTCTGTGCGATCGTAAAATACGAAAATTTTCCAGTCACTTATCGCCAAGCTAGTTTTATGTTAAAAAATAATTTTACTTTTTCAGGAATCTGATTAGATATCTGTTGCCTGAACTTTGGAGAAAAAGATTTTGCATTATAAGAAGAAAAAAAAAATCATCGTTGCTATTGATGTAGCCAGAGGAAGATGGGGGTGGGCACCCACCCCTCCCTGCAGAAAAAAATCGTTCCAAAATAATTAAAGCCAAATAATCGATTAATTTTATTTGAGTTTCACCCGAGCAGGCATAAAGGAATAATTCAAGAAAACTTGAAATACTGCCTTCGTCGTAATTTTGTAATTTTTATAAAAAGTAACTATTTCATCATATAAATGAAATAGATATTCAATTTTTACAATTGTGAGCTCTTTTGTTTTTATTTTGTTTCGTCAATGCTATCGTTACTACATTAGAAAAGTTTGTCTTTTAAGGTTTCTTAAGGTCTTAAGGTTAAACAGCTTGAGAAAAAAAAAACACCGAAGTGATGAAAAAATTGCACAACAATTAGATTTGAGCTGTGTCTTCAACAGAGTCGTACATCAGCAAACTGTGAGTCTATTGAAGTGACAATTAGTGAAGAGTTTCTCATTTTCTTTTGATTTCTTCAGAGTTTGAGAAAATTAAGGGAAGGTTACCGTCAAGGGGCATGAAAAATGCATGAACTTCGGGATTTTTTTTAAATATAAAATAATTATTTTTGGAAATGGCTTTCAGCGTATTTGATTCTTCTATCAATGGAAAGTGAATTAGTTTATTAGTTACGAGATTAGCCATTAGTTACGAGATGTGATAATTTCGCACGATCGTGGATACTCTGTAATTTTTTTTTTTTCATTCATGAACCAAAAACTTTTCCTCAAACTTCAGAAATTTTTTATTACGGTGTCTATCACTGATAAATAAAAGCTTCTTTTCGTTGACTACAATTTCTGATTCTTAAAATGAAGATACTCTCTCTCTCTCGAAGGTAGCCTAAAAATAAATCGAACAATTAGCAGCTCGTAAGGAGCCGGTAGATCCAACGATGCGCACGATGCATCAAAATAATAACGTCATTTCGTGGATCTCGCGGGGCGAAGAAAATTGAGTCGAGCTCCTTCGTGTTGCGTGTATTAATATTGCGGGAAGAGAAACGAGCGGCGATTTACGAAGGGTCGTAAGCACGCGTGTTGAGCCAAAACGGGGTATGCGGGGGTGGAAGACACGCGAGCATCTGCTCCGTTTTATCAAGGCCGCGCGTAGTGTGCAACGGTAAAATACCACACACACATACTTACACACACACATGTACACTCGCATAATCATTTCTCTCGAGTGCGCTCGTCCTCCGCGTCTCATTTGCGCGCATTATTCATTTGCTTGCGTTTCACGAGCGCGTGAAAAAAGATGAAAAAAAAAAATTGAAGAAACCTAGTAAAATCCCAGCGGGGGAATACGGGAGGATCGCGGAGATTCACGACTGCGTGTCTCTCGGGCGAGCATCGCATAAGCAACGGGAAGATCCGCGCTGTGATTCACGAAAGCGAAACGTGCTTGGATTGGTGGGAGAAATCTCCTCTCTCTCTCTCTCCCTCCCTCTCTCTCTCTTTCTCTCTCTCTCTCTCTTTCGTTTTCCATTTCTCTCCTCTCATTTCCTTCGGTGTCGAGACTTATGGTGTCAGAGGGTTGGGGGACCCTCAGTGAAAGACCGGAAAGCGTGTAGAACAGGAGCAAGAGGTGCGGGATAAATTAAGCGTCGCACAGTCATTGGCCACTCACTGATATAATTGGCAGACTCTCTGTGCTCTCGCGGCACGAAAAGAAGAGCAAAAAAAAAAAAATGAAACAAATAAGCCCACCGACCACGAAAATAGTTCTGTATCTCATTAGTCAAGTATTTAACTATTTCAGCTTGGCAACGTTTCTTCATTATTAATCGTCTTCTAATTATCGCTGCCAAAAGTTTTCTGACACTGAGCACTCTCATCGTGACTAGTGCCATTTTTCAACCAGCGATACTCTGGACAAGTTTCTACAAACGGATAAATAAAAGAAAAAGAAAAAGTATCTCGTTTTCGTTGAAGCGATGATATTTTTGGTCCGAGGTGAAACTGCTACTCGGCCAATAGCTGCGGCCTTCCAGTGGGAAAATGATAGCAGCCAGACGGAAGGGGATACAGTCGGTATGAAACAGACAACGAAGAAACCAGCAGTCGTGGCTTGGAGGGATGAGAGGATGGCAGAAAAGGGTTGAAGCGAAAGAACTCAATGTCATCGTCGTTGTGGAACATCTAGTTATGCTTATATATATATATATCTATATGTATAATATACAAAAAGGGATAAGCACATATGCGGCTCCGGTGAATTCCCGACAGGATTATCTCGTGGAGAAACAAAGCTTTTCGTCGTCAGTGTTTGATATGGGCTTTTACGTTTTAGCCCCCCCCCCTATTCCCCTTTACCCGTCGTTTTCGTGATGTTTCATGTACCAGCAGTGTCAGGAGTGAGAGGCCAACGCAGTACTGCGAATTTCCTCTCCCGTATGAAATCTGATATTAAACATTCTTTGCACGCTGCGGGTATAGCGAAGGGGCTACGAGGGCACGTATATACGTATGGGTTCATTTATATGTCGTACCGGGTGTAGGATGTTACGCGGAGATCACAGAATTTTACTTCCAGACTCTTGATCTGTGCTGGCCCGTAAGCTTACTGCTGCTCACAATATTTTTTCGCTCGGCTTGCAGCCAATATAAACTTTAAAAAAAAATGCACTCGCTGCACCGACTTTCCACTTATTCTCTTTATTGGTCTTCTATTTTCTTGAGATCCTCTCTAGGAAGATGACGCGTGCTCGATAAAGATCAAACGTTAATTATGGAATGTAAGGGGAGGATTGGTTTTTCCAACGGCTCGCTACGAGATAATGCTCTCTTAAGGTATTACGTTCACGAACTCGAATATTTAACAATTAACTGATTTTCGTCTACAATTAAATAAAAATACATCTGGTGAAATTTCAAGCCAAGTTACCGAACTTTTGACAAAATTACGAATTTAAAAATCGTGTAATTCATGCAGGACTTCATGGAGATGTCATGCTGGCTATATTTCTAAAGAGTGTCTCAAAATGACCTGATATTTTTATTTATTAATGAAACGTATTATTTATTTGAAAAGTCCGAATATTTTTGTATAAGGTAGAAACATGGAGGTTATGTGTGGAACACAATATCCGATAAATGGCCGCCTCGTCCCTGTTTGCAAACGTTCACTCTTTTCACGAAATTTTCAATAACATTTTGGCATAATTGCGGACTAATTTCATTAATGGTGCGTTCAATTGCTTCCTGGAGCTCCGGAATGATCTGTGGATCATTGGCATGAACTTTTCCTTTCAGAAAATCCGATTCTGTATCGTAACATCGCCAACAGGATATATCGTAAGATATTAAAATGAATGCATTTTTATCGAATTTAAACGGAAACAGGGAACGATGCATGTAAGACTGGTTTTACGACTGCGGCCGGGCAATTTAATATAGTTTTTCGTTCGCGGTGTTGATAAAAATACACGATCCAAGCGCGATACCAGTTTCCGCCAGGCATCGAAATTCCACGACTTTGTGATATCGGATTTTTGTACGGCATTGCAATATCCGTTTTTTCATCCATCCGCAAATAAAAAAAAAAAGATCTTCTTGCCGCTGTCTACGAAAGCTCGGAGGTTACATGCACCGTGTACGAAATGTTTCCAGCCGAGTGAAACGAGAGGGAAAAAAAGTTGACGGCTTTTTGCACCCGCACCTGCACTACGGATCAACCGTTCGCATTGTGAAGAATATTGTACGTGAAAAACGTATACACACACACACATATACATAGCGCAAATGCCTTGTCGTACAGCAAATACGAGCTCGAGAGTAAACTCAGGAGTTTGAAAAAGTAAAAAGTTTGCGCAACTATGAGACTTCAAATATTCAACTCCTTCTCTCTCTCTCTCTCTCTCTCTCTCTCTCTCTCTCTCTCTCTCTGTCTCTCTCTCTCTGTCTGTCTGCCTCTCTCTCTCTCTCTCTCTCTCTCTCTCTCTCTCTCTCTCTCTCTCTCTCTCTCTCTCTCTCCCTCTCTCTCTTTCTATTTCCCATTGCGTATGTCATGCAGACTTTTCATTCTAGACCTACAACAGAATGATCCATGTGGCACGGGTATATAGATTATCACTGTTCGAAAAGATCGTTGAATTTTGACATATGTCAGTGTTTCATCATTTGACGGATCCTCTTTCTTAATCGCTCATTCAATTTACGGCTAATTAATTAATACAGTGCACTGGATAATTAATTTAAAAAAAATAACATCAATTTCATATAATTTGAGGTTATCGAGTCGTTTCATACGCCTCAACGAAGGCGCAAAATGAAATAATAATAGTCCAAAGAGCTGTACGTGTGGAAAAAAATATCGACCATTCGAAAGTTTCGCTTTTACGAACGAACATCTAGGTTTTATATATACAGATGTATTGATCAGCGGTATCGTAGCCAGGTAAGGCTTAATCGTTAATGGCGTAACTTATTTCATTTCTGCTGGCTATAAAGCCGAGAAAAAAGCGAACAAACTGAGTTGGATACATAGGGAAGAAAAAAAAAGTTGTTACAGGCTGCGAGCGTTTGTTCCGTGACGAGTGCTGGTCCACTCTGTACTGCTCGTATAACGTTGAAACTGATGGAAAACTAGGTAGTGAAACTTCGAGGAATTCCTGAAATCGCTATTGTTCCTTTTTTCAATGTTATACTTACAGTGTAAAAAAAAATTAATTTAAATAGGATCTATTTAAATCAAATAGGTTTTGATCCTATTTGTTTCAAATATATATTTTTATTTGTCCCAGCTATTCTTGTTAAATATTAAATATATTTAATATCAAATAAATAAATATTAGAATCAAGAACATTCTTTCTTTGAACGTATGCGAGACATTTTTGAAGAAAAAATATTTTTATTAGCGCGACTATCAACGCAAACAAACCCAAACGTTGGTCTATTGACCTCATGAGTCTATTGCGTCAAAAAAATGTCAATTTAAATAAATCAATGGTCTGCCTTTATTGCAACAAATAAGCAAATCAAATGAGTAAAGTAAAAGCTATTGCTTGAATTAAATAAGTAAATATTTGTTGCAATAAAGGCAGACCAATTAATTCAATCAAATAGAAAAATGTTCGACTCTACGAAAATTCTATTTAGTTGAAATTAGACATAATTAAATAGATATATTCAGTGGGTTCATCTAAATTGTGTTTTTTGACAGATGAAATCGAATCACATATTTATTGGGAATAAATAAAATATTTACTTATTAAACGATATTAAATAGATCTCGATTTGAATAGATAAATATATTCAATATAAATTCAATAATGGAATGCAATAGGAAAAATTTGATTTCACGAAAAATCTAGTTAATTCAAATGAAAATAAATCAAATAAACGCATCTAGTTAATATCAATAGAATTTTTCGGTCAATGTACACTGCCCCTACGATGAAAGTTTGTACATTGTGTAATGATTTTATCAAGAAATTATATTAAAAGAATTTCGCATTCAAAGAGCGGTTCAGCCGGCTGACATGACCCAGTGCACGCGATGGTGGTCCAGAAGGATCACAAGGGAATTAGCAGTTAAATTATATTCTTGCCAGTACAGATGAACTTTATTTGATTCTTTTTCCGTATTTCGTGTGACAAGACTTCGTGTTTCTGGCCATGCCATGTTGCTCTTCACTCTCATTTATATCTCTTTTATTTTTATTTTCCTTTATTCTCCATCGTCGTTTTGCATTTACAGGAGCTTGTACGGTAGATCGTCTGAGAGACATCGTCGACGTCGTTCTTTTCGCGCACTTGTCTCGCTCTCTCTCTCTCTCTCGCTCGCTCTCTCTCTCGCTCTCTCTCTCTCTCTCTCTCTCTCTCTCTCTCTCTCTCTCTCTCTCTCTCTCTCTCTCTCTCTCTCTCTCTCTTTCTTCCCCTCGTTCATCTCGTGTACAGTGGAGTGAAGAGGGGAACGGGATCGCGTCTCTTTCCTGTCGCACGTGCAGCCGCAGCTGACGCTCAACGTCAAATGCAACTAATGTACTCCTTGATCTCGGAACCGCGACGCGCTTGGCGTTTTCGTCGTTCGCTTCCCCGTTGATTTTCTCCCTCTCTTTCCGCCTCCCTCAATCTCTGTCTCTCGGTTATTCCCTGATTCTTTACATCTCACCATCTCACTCTTTCTTTCCTCGAGTTGCCAATTTTAAGCTCTTTGATTTACCGCCCGAAATGGAAATGTACCGTGAACTTCGTTTGCACCGAACACTTGCCCCACCCCCCGCCTCTTACCCTGACCGATCTTCTCCGGCGAGCCCTTTTTCCCAAGCTTAATCAAAAGCCACGTCCGTGTATATGTGTCCGCGAAAAAGCGAAACGCCACAGCACTATGGAGCTCGCTGGCTGTCTCGCGGTTTCATTGTGACTCCGAGAAACCCCATCAACTATTATCATTTGCAGGATCTTTTTCGTCCAGTTTCGTTGCGCTGATTACATTTTTCGAACATTTGGAAAATTGGTTTTACAAGTGGCGAATTTCTGTAGGGCTAGGGAGGGGCATGTTGAGCAGTCGGGTAAATTGAGCAATCGAAATATCTGGAAAACTAAGCACCGCACGGGGGTGCATCAAATGGCAGAAAGAGGGGTATGGGGGAGGGGAACACATCACGCCATCGTCCGTTGCCATGCATCCCACGAGAGGTGGTACCACAGGACATTTCATTATTTTTGCACCCAAAAGTAAAAAAAAAACGTGATTGAAAGATTTTCTTCTACCATTGTATGAGAAAAAATATGTCAAAGTTCATTGCAATTAATGTTAATGTGTCAAAACCTAACTAATTAACAAGCAACTGTTGGTTCATTATTGCAGTGTACCAAATCATGTTGCATAGGTCTGATTTTTTTATGCAATTCTTACTTTGACCAACTTACCTCATACTCATGCTCAACTTACCCTACTGTCGGGGCAGGTTGAGCAAATATGGCCTTAGTCATTTAAGAGCGATTAGCTGTAAAACAATAAGGATAACAGGAATTTCGTCCACAGACTTTTTTCCCCAGATAAATTTCCTATTGACCAAAGTAGGTTTCATCTTTATACGGCAGACTGTTAAGGAATTACAGAGCGATAATTCCAAACTTGCTCAACATGCCCCTCCCTCCTCGTCTTTTTACTCCTCTTCTTTTGTCGTCCCTGCCTTTGGCACGAGAAATAGGATCTCGTTGATGCCTGCCCGTGTGTATTTGTACGAAGAAAAGAGAGGTACAATTTATTCTCGTATTGTTTTCTGGCAGAAACGATTCACCGGATTCCCCACCGGAGACAAATGATCCTTGTTGGATCTGTCAGCATTCGTGTGAAAATACATCCAGCACGATCATTATTCATCTCGCAGCTTGGATAAATCGTTTGTCTTCGGATCATTGAAAAGTTTCTTTGCGAAGGAAAACAGCTGTCATCAACGTCGAGACACTTAACGATTTCTCTTTAACTTTCGACCGTGCTCCATTCGAGGATCCATTCTCCCCGTTTTCCTTCGTCATCATGAGCCACTGTCTTGAAAAATGGAAGCTCGCGTAATTATTTCTTCTTCCCCTCGTGTTTACCCTTCACTCGATAAAATCCAATAGAGCCCAAAACTATCAATAAATGAATTCCGGAATACGATTCATCCCATTGTCAATGATCGTTTTTTATTTTTATTTCTACAATATTAACCTCCCCTCGACCGCAAAACTTGGCCGTGAGCGCGTTTCGCTAAAGGGGTTCAACCCTCCTGTAAAAGGGAGACGAGAGCGATACGTCAGAGTGAAAGGGACAATATTTCGAAGTTTCGGGGTCCAGCGAGCCAAGGCTTACAAATCATATAACGTTTATACATCGCACAATATAGGGCACAGCGGTGTGCGTAGGCTAAACCGGGCGGGCTTTCCGTCTCGGTCGTACTGAATCATTTTTACGACAGGCCTCTTTTCGTGGGACGTCGAGTACGACGAGGCGGTAACCAGAGAGGCGGAGAACTAAGCGCAACCGAAGGAACGAAAAATGCATTGGCGTAGGGTGGTCACCTCCCCCGCCCCCCCAGAAAGTCCAGTACCTCACCAGAAAACAATCATTCCAAATTAATTCAAGTCGAATAATCGATTTATTTTCTAAATTTATTTTCTAAATATTTCCAAATCGACCCAAGTGTGAGCACCGCGATTGAATTTGGAAGGGTGAACACGAAGGGTTAAAAAAAAATCCAACTGAAAAAGTGTTGGGCCGACTCGCAGAAAAAATAGAATACTAAGGTCTATTTTTTTAGTACCTACTGAAAGTGAAGTTCAAATACTGGTAACTAAATTAAAGGCTAATGAGAAAATAGTTGCTTTTTTTTTTTAAGCATTGCTAGAGTATGATATTGATGTTAACATGAACGTGTGATTAAAGTAAGTTTAATTTTCATGTGTGTTGAGTGATTACCGACTATTATGTAAATTTTATTTGAAAACAGATGATTGTGATCCAAACCCTCCGGGGCCCCTCCGCCCCCCTCCTCCTTCCCCGAAAAAATCCTGACTACGCCAATGAAAAAATATAGAAGAAAGTCAAAAGAAATAGAGAGAGAGAGAGAGACAGAGAGAGAGAGAAGGAAAAGCTGCAAAAAAGCTTTTCTAACTCTGGAACGTCATCACTGGAGCTAGCATGTCCTGTATGTACGCGACGCCGGATCTGCTGCGTACCGTATGACGGTAGCACACTGAACCAAACTACGTCGAATGAGACATATATATAAATATATATATATATATATATATATATATATATATCGTTAGTCTTTCGCCCCGTGTTCTCGTATTTCCCTGTCCAATTATGTCCGCCTCAGAATAAAGGGAAAGACGGGTGACTTTCAATGCACAGTGCTTCTCGTGGAGAAACTAACCGGATGAATGGAGGAATGAAATAGAGAGAATGGAAAGGAGGCACCACGAGCTTATTCTATCTCGGCAAGTCCTTTTTCATCTTCCTTTCTCTCTCTTTATCTTTCGATCACCCTTCCTCTCTTTCGCTGTCTTTCATTCGTTCCAGCAATGTTGAAAGAACTTTGGCACGCTTTCACAACGTCGAGGCATTATTTTACTATCTCGGTTATTAACGGGAAGTCGAGAGAATCGCGGGGGCGTATAGCGTAAGGGCGTGCAAGGATCAGATGGTCCTACTGCCGGATGGAAAACAGGCAAATGGTATTGGGAAATAAGAGCTCCTATACAGGGTCTTATCACTTGGGCTGGTCATGCTGCGAGACGAATTTTCTCGTCCACAACTCTTCGAGGATATGTGTAATGAAATGAAATTTCGAGTTTGTTTGGGTTTTGGATGCCTGATTGCAAATTTTCCCGTACTTGGTTGGCTCTCGTAGAGTTGGCGAATTTTGTCGGGCTCTTGAAAATGCGACTACCGAGAGTCGCGGGAATTCACGAAGAATAAGGGTTGACGAGGAAGAGAATTTGTTGGCGGTCGTGAAACGTGAATCCAATTAAAAGATTTTGCGGTGCCTCGACGCGTTGGAGGCTATCGCGAACTCGATGCTGTATTTTCTTTTGTTCATTGCCGCAGAGACTTGATGGGATTGGATATCATTTGGCAATTTTCTGTGGGGAAAATCCACGCGGGCACCAATCTCTTCTTCATTGCAATGTTCTCCGCGGCAAACCGCAGAATGATTTCCGTTCACTTGACAGGATTTGTCCCGCGGAAAACTCATCTGATGAGCTTTGTCCGTACGATCTCTTTCTTATCTTTTACAAATTTCCATTTTACATCGTATTTGCGATGGATCAGTGATTGACATTTTTATTAACTCTTCCTGGTCACACTGGGTAGAATAGATCCGTGAATCAACTTTTCGCGTAAATATATAATAGTTCCCGGCTTCGAATGGGACTGTATCCACCATCTTACCTGGAGTTTGAAGTATCCTCATACCATAAAATCGACCCTCTTCACATGTCGGAATAAATACCTATTTTTGGAACGCGCACTATGCTACTATTTTTTCCTAAAAGTAGCATATCAAAGGAGTATCACGTCCAAATTTTAGGTAAAAATGTTGAAAATTCACGGAACTATGCTTTTTTAACTGAAAGTGTTTTTTTTTTTGCGTTTTCACATCTTTATGATTTTTTTTCAACATGTCGCCATTTTATTTCTTATAAACAAATTTTTCGTATATCATCTAGAAAGTTCAAATCATATTCCGTAATTTTTTGAACCACTTCGGACGGATAGTTTGGTCGCAATAAGTTTTTTCAAAACTGACTGGATAGAATCGACCCAGTGCGACCACGAAGAATTAAACGGTTAGACTAGTCGACAAATTTGGAAAACTGGACAAAACAAATTTGGATTCAAAGGTGCCTAAGGGTCTTAAAAATCATATAACAAAATATTATGGGCGGTCAAAGTCTCTAAGTACCCCGTGCAGCTATAATCTATGCGAGGAAGCGGACGCGCAGCGCATCAAGTTTTCCAAAAAATTGCTGCCTGCAGTTGCAAAAGAGACACGTATCAGCTTCAAGAATGCTGTGCAGCCACCACTTTGTTATTAAACACTACGAAAAAAAAATGATTTTTTAGTTCATTAGTAATATAATAAAGACCTGTGCACGGAATTTCGATTTATTTTATTATTTCGCTAAAAACTTGTTCCAAAAATATACTTATTTTTTTTTCTTGCTCTGGAGTGGCTCAACTCCTTAATTCGCATGAATATTGTTGCAATCGCACAATACTCGGTCGCGCCGCAACGCTGCACGAAAATTTAAGGATTTTTTTACCCCCGATACCTGCGCTGTCTCCCACTCCGCAAAACTCTTTGATACTTTTTTTTTCCCGACTTGTATGTATGTATTCGACGCTCACTTCGCGGCTGCTGGAGGGAGGACTGAATTGACGCGCGAGCGGTACGAAGCCCGCAGTAGATATAAAACACTTTGAAGATTCCGAGCGGTTCCCGAGCGACTGGCGTAGTGCGGGGAGAGAAAAAAAAAAAGAAATTTACCAAACGAAACTGCTCTGCAGCTCTTGTGTCGTGTATAAAGAATCGCGAAGTTCATTTCACGGCGAGAGCGTCGCCAGAATCATTGTGCTATTCATGCGACGATATTTATTCATATGAATTCTCGTTTCGTCTCGGCATGGACGCTTTTAATAGAAATTTTTACGACTTTATTGAATAAATGTCATGGTCTGCTTTTTTCTTGCAACTTCATCTTCCAATACTTTCGGGATTATTTTGGAATTTCGTAAATGTTTTGTACGCAGGATTCAAAGCAATATTGGATCATATGGGAGATAATAACGCTGGGAGTATTAATTAATATTTATATTAGTCCGCATTTTTATCCAATCATTCACGTTGAACCATTGGCTCATCGGGGAAGAGCTTTTTTTTCGATAAAAAAAAGAGACGTCATATAGAGTCGATTAAGGGGGGGGGGGGGGGGGGGGGGGGACCGTTTACAATATTCAAAAAATCGATTTATTTCACATATTTCGAAAGTATAATATATTGAGAGTATACTGGAAAATCGAGAAATTGAAATATGAGATATTTACAAAGTTACAGCACATAGTCGAGAGCGCGCCGGCACCATATGCTGCGAACTAGGCAAACTTTAAACGCGATTATCTCAAAACTGCATTTTAAAACTGCTCATGTTATAGTTCAAAAAGTTATTGATCGATCTGGCTGAAATTTTCGGAGGCTTTGTTATCTCACTAGAACATTATCGGAAGGATATAGCTACAGTTTTAAGGTTATCGCGTAAATAAATTACTTTTTTGGGGTAAAAACTGTCGAGAGAATGGTCGAAAATATGAAAATGTGATTATAAAGCCTACATAATTTTTAATTTTATACTTTTTTATATTTTTATAGGTATATCCTTCCCCTACACATGTCAATAATCGAAAAATATTTTCGATTTCTGTTTCAGATCAATAGAAAAAATCAGACAAATAGAGCACTTTTCGATATCACGCAAAAGACACCTACAGGAATACCGAATAACGGGGGCATTTTGTTTTGTTTAAAAAAAAATTTAACACTTAAAGTGGTAATAAGATAATGTCAAAATTTTTAAATGATGCGATTATTTAATCACCTTTCAAAAAATTTCCTGAAAAATGACTTGTTTTCGGGCGTCTAAAGGATTGATTCCCCCCTTAAACGTTGATTATTGAATACGCACAGGTAGGTGCGTTTGAATAAAAATGACGTTTGGACATTGCTCTCGTGATTTTGGCACAGCTAATTGAGAATTGAATGATCAGTGAAATCCTCCCACACGATGGAAAAAAAAAACTTGTTCCAGCATCAAAGATCCGCACTCACCGATCGTTCATGGGCCCTACGTTTTGCCGAAAAACCTGTTTTTCCCTCAGCAATAAAAAATTGATTGACGAATGCTTTGGCTTGCCGAAATGCTTTAAAAAAAGCGATATTGGAAACGCCGATAAAAAAAAAATCTCATCAGTTTCGGAATTGGCAATTGCACGAAATCATCAATTCCATCCAATCATCAACGGCTCATCTACTCCAATTAATTTCCATACGTTCGATTGAGCCGAAATGTATTCATACGGAATGGAAGGAAGGTGTAAAAAAAAAGTTATTTCAGTATCCGTGATTTTTCGATGCAGAGTGCAGAGTTTTGTCAGCCGTTCGTGAAAAAGGCTGAAACGCGTAAAATACACATCCAGTTTAAATTCTTTATGCGCATTCGGGCCGGCGATTCTTTACGCTTAATTTTTTCCATCGTTCTACGTATAGTTTTATCACCGTGCACGGGGGCCAGTATCGAAGTAACGTGCAAACTGGACTGGACGAAAGCGCAGCGTGGAAGCGAGTCACCGGATTGGAGAGCGCATCACGTTAATATAAAAAATCCGTAGCGTCGATAAATCGAGTATCGTTTCATTCAAATCATTGAGCTGACAGATCCTCGATAAGCCAATGTCAATTACCCTGTATCAATTTAACTCTCCGCGGCAGCTGCGGACTTCATTTTTTCCGTGATTGACGTACGTTTGGGAATCAGCGACGAGGCCGGGTGTATCAGGGGGAAAAAAACGAGGTACTCCTCGCGGTTATTCTCTCGCTTCCTCGTGTATCTCCATCGCGTAACCAATGGTCTGGGAATGAACGCCGATTTCCGACTCACAAAGAGAGGATTTATAAAAAAAAAATAAAAAATAAAAGAATAAACGAGAAAACGTGGAGGAACCTTGCAATTGACACATCGGACTATTCGTACTTCAAACGTATGACGATACACGTGCGTTTCAGGAGTCCGTAGCAGACCTCTATTTGTACAAAGTTCAGTGTCAAAATTTCTATCTATACGTTTGTCCGTCTATCCCATCCACGCTGATACAACTATATATATATATTGGGAATACGTATAGATCGTTTAAGCCTTCGTTTTTTTTTCAATCCGGCAAATATATTTACAGTGAAACCTCCTTTATACGTTTTGCACTTATACGCTTTTATCATTTATACGTCAAATTTCTTACCTCGGCAGATTTTGCCTATAAAGAATCTAACAAAGTTTCGTTTATACGTTTTTCGCGATTAGACGTTATTAATTGAGTTCCATAGCATCCGCTTTTGAGCTCTGCTTTTTCTTAGTTACCCGTGCAGAAATTTCTTAGGGATACCTAAGTTCCGATCAGATCCCGATCGGGATATGATACGGATTCTCTAGAAGGAATAGCCTCATCAGAATCCAGATGGTGCCCACTACGTAGCCGGCGGAGACGTGGTGGCAAGAATTTGAAATACGTATTAAATACATTTTTCTTAGAAAATTAAATACATATTTTCTTAGTTCGCACGATCTCCATTTAATTTAAATATAATTGCTTAGAATAAATAACCTATATCACTTTTCTCCAGGAAATAAAAGTCGTTGAAGGTCTATATATTGTTTTTTCGAAAAATGTTATCAAATGTAAAGAATTTTGTTCGAAATTCTTTTATTAAAATATATATTCTAGCCTGAATCATATGCAAAGTTTCTATTTGGATTCTGTCTAGAGTCCTTACTAGTTCCGGATTAGGATCCTGGCTGGAATTCGATTTGCGAGCATTACATTTCGCTCCCGGATCCGATCCGATGTCCGACTGGATCCCGATTGAGAAACCAGGATCCTGGTCCGAATCGGACTGTATCCTTGACAATATATCTGCACGGGTAAACGTCTATCAGTGTTCTGTGACACAAAAAAAAACAGACAAGCATGAAACAATTTTTACAATCCGTACTTTGATTTTTTCCACTGTAAAACTCTGGGATCGTACTATGTATGCATGTACTATACTGTAATTACATATCTCTTATTAATACTAACATATCTGTTTATCACTAGTCTAAAACGTCAACGCTTCAATGTTACAAACTCCCCTTAAATAAAAATTCTAAACGAAAATAAAAAAAAAAAATTGCGTCGGCTCATTACTTCATTACTCCCATTCAAATTTTCAATTGGAAAACCAAACATTAGTATAAAAGATGTACTGCTATTAAAAAACATCGCGAATTATGCATCAGCTGCCATTGGCAAATGCTAAAGGGTTTCTGATACATACTGTATTTCACTTTTACGTTATTTTCATTTATACGTCATACTTGTTGTACTCCTTGAAAAACGTATAACTGAAGTTTCACCGTACAATGTTAACTTTAAATTAAGTTGAGTGAAAAAAACAGCGGAATAATGATTATTTTATTGGTCTGAGGTCTCACTTACCCGAATAATAATTATTATTCGTTAAAAAACAATGATAAAAATCTTTTTTTTATTAAGCTGACTCACCTGAATCGAAGGTGATCTCGCTCACCATGATCCATCTGAGTGAAAAGTGCAATCTCAGCTTCACAAATTTTCCAACTCTGTGATGAAGCTTTATGGTGATATTTCGCGAAGATTCGAATAGCTTGTCCTCCATGTAATTGTAAGTTATCGGATCGCCGGTATAATATTTTCCGCCGATGCTGAAGAGTATGTCGGCCTGGGAGAAAACCTAAGAGTGAATAAGCAGAGAAGCACGAAGTGAATTAGTACAGAAGAAACGTAATAAAAACGTTTAACAATTTTATACGACGGGTTCATCCTGGCTGCATAATATATCGTCGGTTTCGATCGACACTTTGATTTGTGGAAATCTCCCGATTCGTTTTCTCGCGGTGGCGAATGGAAAGAAATGGAAATCGTTGAATTTCCATCGTCGCGCTGAGCCGACGATGGAAAAGGAAAGAAACGTCGGAAGGAGAAGAAGAAGAAGAGCGAGGGAAAGGACGAGCATGAGAAATGAAGAAAAAAAAAGTTTAATATGCCTCTAAAGTTCGATAGAGTATGTGATCCGGTTATAAATCTACTCTCGGTGTTATCCGAATCCGTCCATTGGCAGTCGTTCTTTCTGTTTCTTTTTTCCTTCTCTCTTTCCCTGTCTCTATCGTATATTAGCTTACTGCAGACGCCCCCACGTTTTCATGCCAGAGATACTATATTCGCCCAAGGATTCCTTTTGATACGGTGCTTCACACGAGAGCAATCTATGTCTCGCTCTTTTTTCAGGCAGGTGCAAGAGAGATGCTAGACTCTCTCTCTCTCTCTCTCTCTCTCTCTCTTTGTACTCAATACATGCATCGTACGTTCACGTCACGCAGCTTGATGCACGTCTGCATTTCTCCGTTTGTATGGCTGGAAGAGGCCAGATTATTCGTTCACGCTTTTATATTGCGAGCTTTTACATTTAACTGTATACATATAGGGAGAGCGTGCGGTGCGGTTCGCAAAGTACGCTTCTGTTGGTAATGCACTCACAAAACGCGAGATTAAATAGAGCGGTTCCGGGAGATTCTCGCAGTCGATAAAGCGCGTGCAATCTGAACGATTGATTCTTCGCAATCAGATGAGGGTGCGAGAGTCTATCGCACCCTCGAGTCTCGCAATCTTTGCGTGGAAAAGAAAGTGTTGAGGAAAATTTTGGCGAATAAGCTTAAGGATTTACGGGAGCTACAAATTTAGGCAAGAGTAGCCAAAATAAAAATTCTCTGATGTGTGTCCGACACTTCCAAAAAAAATACTTCATTTAAATAGGATCTATTTAAATCAAATAGGTTTTTTTCGTGTCTCACGGTCTACTACGAGCCTATTTGTTTCAATTTTTTTTTATATTTATTTAAGCTATTCTTTTTAAATATTAAATATATTCAAATTAAATAAATAAAGATAAAGCACGATATATCGCATGAATATTCATGCGATGTCATGCCTTTTATTAACAGGCGCGACTATTTATGTATAGAAAGACTAACCCTTTTCCTCAACTGCAGAATGTTACAACAGTCTTCTAATGAAAACAAAGCCATGAGATTTTTAAGTGACTGAATCGTGTACTATTTTTCCGTCTGTCTCTTTTTTCTTATACTACCAGTTGAAACCAAATCACAGATTTATTACGAATATATCAAATATTTAGTTATTAGACGATATTAAATAGATCTTGATTTTAATAAATAAATATATTTAAAATAATTTTAATAATGTAATGCAATAGGAAAAATTTGATTTCACGAAAAATCTAGTTAAATCAAATAAAAAAAAATTAAATAGACGCATCTAGTTAATATCAAAAGAATTTTTCTGTCATTGTAGATGTGAAGTAGAATTAGGTCCAAGTGGCATAACGCGTAGGCCGAGCCCTGAATTTCCAGTTGAAGGCGTTTTTTTCTGGCGATGGTCTGACCTATGATTTTTAATATTCAAAGTCATTAGGGCAAAGATATATGGGAGAGTCGAACGTGAAATCAAGCAGAACTTCAGTACGTTACAATCAATTAAATTACTTCCGTACTTACTTCAGTACGTTACAATTGATTAAGTTACTTCCGTACTAACTTCAGTACGATACAGTTAGTTAAGCTACGATCAATTAAGTTACAACTAATTAAGCTGCAGTAAATTAAGCTGCTATTAAATAATCTACATTTGTAATAACTCCAGTACGTTACGATTAATTACAATCAATCATGTTACAATTAACTGATGAAGTTTTAATTAATTAAGTTAAAATGAGTTAAGCTACGTCAGTGATAACTTCAGTTACAATTAATTACAATCAATCAATTAAGTTATAATTAATCAAGCTACTTCATTACCAACTTCAGTACGTTATAATTAACGATCTAATTTTCGGTCTCCTAAAGCGGTTGCCCGCTTTAAAAATCTTCTACTCTTCAATCGCCTTCCACTTTCCACGTATAGCAATTCTGCAGTGACGATGAAATAAAGTGTCAAGTCATTGGCGCGGCAACAAACATTCGAGTTGGGATTAATATCTCCTACGGGAATAGAGAAATACTGCACGTTACTGCAGTATGCTATATACATTTATGTCTCAATCCTTGTAACGAATAATACGTAAGCGTGAGAAGGATATTTGGTGGCGTGTAGTGGAAATTGCCAGTTTCGTTGTATACTCGAAGAGGGACCGTCGAGTGGATTTTCCTACATCAACGACAGAATTTAATGTCACTGTCGCAGAATTCTGTATGCTCAGGGATACGACGATTATAAACCAACAAATTCGAAACTGTTTCGCTCGACTCGCTTCGATCCACAGGCCAAAACGCGTCATAACGGCTGTCCACAACAGAGAAATGGAACGGAGTTTGTGATATGAAATCTGAAGAAAGGAGTTTCGTGTGCCAACAATAGACATTTATACATATATATGTATATATATGTGAATCAACGAATGGTTGAACATATTTGTAGGCAGTTACGGTATAGTTGGTTCGTTCGTGTATGGTCAAACATCCGGGAAGAGCCTCAGCGCATCACAGATGTGCCGGCTATATTTATAGCGAATAAAACCCGTCCATATCACGAGGAAATCTCATGATATGGCACTTGGCAGTTGCGGTAGTCTCGTCGCGTTTGTCGAAAGTCGGTCGAGCCGAGTGGTTGAAAATGCCAGGTCGATCGCTTAACCACAGCTTCCTGAGCTGGAGTGAGAAAGCCAGATGGAGAGAGTAACGGAGAGAGCAAGATACTGATTAAGGGGAAGAGCGCTGTACTCTATTGTCTGCTGATGACGATTCTGTTACCGAAGCGTTCCTCATCGATCGTGGAACAAATCGGCCACAACGCTCAACGCAATCCAACGACAAATGGCAAAGAATAGAAAGATCTTCATTTTTTTCTTCAATCAAGGGGGGAAATACTTGTAGCGGCATCGATTTTTTTTTCTATGTGAAATATAAACATCTCAAGATATGGTGGTGAAGTAAAGAATTAGCCGGTAAGCCACTTAAATCATTGAGTTTTCATAGTTCGAAACTTTGAACACTTTTTTACGTTTGTGGGAAACATAAATTTAAAAAGAGTTGGCCCAGCATGATAAAATTGTACACACAACTCGATAACAATATTACCTTGAATTTGTACCTACTTATTTATGAAAATCACTTTTGAAAAGTCCTTTTTTATTGCGAAAAAGAACGAAAATTTTGTGTAAAATTTTTATTTTTTTTCCAGAGTCCAATTTTTCAAATTTAAAATTTTTAAAATGTTTCCTAGGTATAATTTCACCATTGGGATGTTAAAATATTAAAACAAATTGTTTCATGTTTTTTTCGATCAATATTGAAGTCGTTGGATTTCCGACAAACGGACAATTGCCGCCCAAAACCTTCCTGGAAGACCATGCTATAATGTCGCCATTTTGCAATATTTTTGTATGAAAAAAAATTATTTAAGGTATAACTGGATGGACCGTCCGGCAAAAAGTGGGTTCAAAATGGGCAAATCGTGGATTTACAAGTCTAGATCATGTCGTACATGTTTAGCCTTACAAATAGTCAATTTAATAATAAATTAACACTTAGAAATGTTAATTTTCCACTTATAATAATAATTGAAGTCAAATTCGAGTCCAATAAAAAAATTCTCAATTTTTAAGTTTAATTAATACGTTCAGTTCATCTTATTATTATCAATAATTACCCAAAAACTCAATATATATTGAATTTTCCAATGATATCTATTCAGTCATCGTTAAAAAAGGCGATACTCCTCATTACTTTAATTAATCTCACGACAATTACTCAGTCGATTTATTTGAAACTTAGCATAATCAATCGCTTGATCCTTAATCTTGATGATATAATATTTTCAGAATTTACGGCGATTTAGATTCATTCGTTTTGCAACTATTAACGTCTGCAGAAGTTGTTTTTCCATAAGTGACCGTATTAAATTCATATGTCTATAACTACTAAATTATTTCGTGAAAAATTATAAAATAATTCATGTATTATTATTCTATCAAGAACTATCATTCCTCAAATTTTCAAGAATTTTGGGCGATTTTTTATTATCCATTTAGCAATACCTTAAACAGTTTATGTAATGAATTGTATCGAAAGTTTCATAAAAGTGAAAAGTTTTGCACTTAAAAAAAAATATCAAAATTCGTCATTTTTTCGTCGCCTACATATATTATTAGATCGCTGCGCCATATTTTTTATATGCTGCAAAGTTTTCTCTCAGCTAATAATAATGTAAATAAAAACTGGTTTAGCATCAAGGATTCACAGACTGCGATGCACAGAATCAAGTGATCGCGTGCGCACTCATACTTGATCATCATACGATTTTTTTAGTATTGCAATAGGGGTGATTCGTGATTTTCACCCTGTAACTCTCTTTTGACTATCAAAACTGTGCACGTACTGGCTTGATTCGTCAGCTCTTCATGGAAATCACTCGACTCCCATTCTTTTTTTCTCTCATAGAATCGATTTATTCCAACTCTCGACCATTGGCTTATCTCCTCCCGAACTTTTGTCGGGTTAATCTGACATCCCTCGGCATTATTAACCCACTTCGTTTGACTCGACAATGCAAGTGTCTTTTTGCGGAAAAAAACCCCATCTGCTCTTGGGACCACACGAGGGATTAATATTCAAGTCGCGATTATTAATCGTCGTTGGACGATCGTATGCTGCGAGTGAGTCAATTTGCATGGAAAACACAACGGGGATTATAGCAAACGTTTTCATCGCGAGAGCAAGTGAGACGATGATTAAAAGTGGATGCGAGTATGAGTGAGAGATGTGGAACAAACCGCACGTGGAAATGAGGGAGGATTTGCGGTAGAAGCACAGCGCGGTGATATACAGAGAGTGCAAACGATCGAATTATAAAGCACCCACATTCTTCGATGATAGAACCGATAGTCATGGAAATCCCGCAGGTTTCTGCCCTCTGAATATGAGTGCATGTGCGTGTAGTATACGTGTCTCCATCGCGCGCATGCCGGGCAGTCGGCTTGTCCCTCGTAATTCCATTCGTGGCTATAATTTCCGGCCCTTCCGGTTCGGCCAGAAACGTCACGACGAGACCCTCGCTCTCATCACACACACACACACACACACACACACACACCACACACATATACGAAGTTACACCCACGCTCACACGTTTGTGTTCTCACTGCTGAAAGTCACACGCACGTACATGACGCGATCTTCCTACCATTTTGCGATGGACGATACGCCCTTTTGTCTATTACTATTATATATACCAGCACTCAAGCACCTATACAGATTCGAATATAGCTGTACGAGCGATGAGTTCGACAACGTTCTATGCACTATGCATCGGAGTGTGTTCGCTCACCTCTTCGATCGTTCAAGGGTTCGCGTCTGCTGTTCCAACCCCCCTCAGGCCAGGGCACATAGCGCGTGAGGCTTCTGGCACATGTGGAATTTTACACGAGTACGAGCATTATTATTTTCCCATATTGGCGAAGTCATACTCATGTGCGTGACGAGAGTGTCTATTCGTATCGGCGCGAAGGACCACGTTGGGTGTTTTCGTATATATATGTGTGTGTGTGTGTATGTGTGTGTGTGTGGGTGTATACACGAACATGTACGCTTTACTATAGGATACCGATTTAAGTGGTTCCTGGCTTTCGATGTCCTCGATGGATATTGACGATGTCCCGAGCGACGTGTCCATAACTGAGGGTGCGTGGGGCATTTCCCCCCATTCTTGTTTTTTCATTCTCGATATAGGAGTGACGTATTCATCGGCTCGATAAAATTAATGGGAAGCAATAGAGTACCGCATAGGCGAGCTTTCGAGTGTCTCGTTCAAGGTAGATGAAAGTGAAAGAAAAATTGTGTTCTCATTTGCCAATCATGACGACGTTAATCGTGGATGTCGATTAATTGTGCAGTTTGATGGTAATTTATTCGATGTTTGAGACTCGAGAGTCGCGGTAAAGAGGCAAGTGCCGAATGAAGAGATACGTGGTGTGTTGACGCGCATCCATGCTGGCATCGGTAGGAATAAGTCTATTGGAATTCGGCGGGCGTTCTTGTGATAACGCCTTGGTTGGAATATTGAATGGGCAGGGACGAGGGGGCGGGAAGGATGCGAAGTCTGTATATTATGTAGCGATGGAAAAAAGCTCGCTAGAGAGAGAAACGAAAAATCTGGAACGTTGTACCGACGACACGTCGAAAGCTCGGCGGGCCTTCGTAAAAATGGATTCAAGAGTGTGCGAACGGAGCGACGAAAGCACGAAGATCAGACCTCACACGGGCGACCTGTATCCAAAGTGCTCGTGTAAAGGGTGTCCCATTTTTATCTTTCCACGCGATTACCTCGAAAATTATCGGTGCTACAACAACGACGATGAATACTGTACAGACCGCGAGAGCTTCCGAGCAGAAGCGCTTCCCCACCGAGTCAAAATTTATAGCCTCGCAGGACCCATTTTTTTTGTATTGCACAAACTGCCAGCTTCCGTTGAACCTACCAAAGCCCATTTGTCGAGTGCAGTGCCATTAAGAGGCCTCTATTTGGTCCAGTTGAGCCTCTGTTAGAACTCCCAAACCTTCTTTCGGCCTCCAGTTTCAGTGAAACGTGCAGAACACAGGCCTCCTTAACCTGCTTTCGATCTCAAGCCCGTTGCCTGGACCCCACCTAACCTGCTTTCAGCCCAAATGCGATATCTCCTTCATCAACACTCCACTGTGACCTGATCGGTAACCCGTTCGATGACGAAATAAATACGTTTTTGCTGAATGGAGGATCCGGAGGGTCTACAGTGCGCCTACAGTAGGCTGTATGGTGGGTCCAGAGGGTCTACAGTGCGCCTGCAGTAAGCCGAAATGGGGGCCAGTTGGTTCTGCGGGAGCGCTCGGAATAGACCCACCTAGCGTTTCGCAGGTTCAGTTGCGCTCTGCATTGCTCTCCTTTGAGTAACAATGTCCAGTCTCTGCCATTCGGGAGGTTCATCGTAACTTAATCGAAAGCATATTGTCAAAATGGCTTCCGTGACTGTAGGAATTATTTATCTACCGTGATAAGTTTTTTTGATGATTTTATTTGCTGGAATGCCGGGTGATTTTAAATGATTTTGACTCGTGGAAATGGGACACCCTGTATATTTGTGTATGTAGATAAAGAGAAAGAGGAGAGCCTCGAGCCTGTTGATCGCCACACCAGGTACGTATCCTTCCTATCCCTGCAACATTGCCAATTCCACTTGCGTATTCACAACGTGACGTCTACGTCGACCGTCTCACTCGCAGCTCTCCACCAAACTAAGCAGAAATCATTCTGTAAAGACCTGCGGAGTGGACGGAGAGACAGAGAGAGAGAGAACGATCCAAAAGAACTGGAAAATCCTAAAGGCGCTTTCAATGCTCGTCTTTGCAATCAACTCTTTTTTTTTACTTTCTATCCATTTTCGTCCTTTCGCGCAGTATTTAATCCCCGGCTGGTCCTTTCTGTTGCAATGAGATGTTGCCGGTGAAAATTTCGAGCCATTCGCCCCAGCCGTTTTTCACAGAATTTAGAAAAAACGTTCCACCGATTCCTTACCAGCGGAATCGAGGGTCATTTCGCTAAAGACCCTTCTTATCATACAATTACGAGATACGCGAATGGCACTTACCTGAACATCGTGGCTGAACTGATTGTTGCAGTAGATATGAACAGCCGAGAATTCTCTGATTCTGTCGAATTCGAATTTGATTTCGACGGGTTGTCCACTTCTCGTGTCGTTGCGCCATCCGACCCATCCCTGGCCGCGATCACCATCGTAATAGCTCGTCTTGAAGTTCTCCGGGCCTATCTTGCCGTCGGTCAATTGACCGAGACCGCGGCGCAATTCGGACTCCCAGTGGCCGTCGTAAGTAGCGTCGAAGAATTCCCAATCCTTGCCACGCTTGTCGCCTTGGGGCATCGAGTACGAGACTACACCGTCTGTCGAACGAAAAGACCTTCATAATTGGCTGCGCCTTTATCGAGTCTCAGTTCATCCTCACATAATCCGCTATTAATTGTCATCAACGATCAATTTTTTCAAATTTCATTCGAAAATAACAATGCAAACATACCGCTCCAGTAGCAACCGTAGATTTCGACCCTCATGCAAACCGTACGGGGATGAAGGCTGTAAGGTAGGAATCTTATCTTGCTCGCCCAGAACGGAGGCGACAAATTGTGCATTGACTCGATGTACGTGTTTGTGTTTCCTTTGATAACCTGGAAAATACCAAAAAAATCGCGAAAATAAGTTTCGACGTGCCAAAAATCGCGTTGGCATGTTGTTTTGACACAGCTGCATGTGTTATTACTTTGTGGTTACTACACTTTTTCGAGTGTATCATGTCAAGATTCGCTTAATTTGCTTTGTATTACACACTTAAGTTTGTTATCTCTATGCATATTTGGTGTGTTATTTGATTATTTTTTTTACACACTGCATGTGTGTTAGTGCAAGGCATCACAGCCCGTCTACTAAATGCATAGAATATTTCATAAATCCAAAATAAAATGAAATACTCGACTGAGAATTCGACATCAATGATTTTTTATTATAATTCGACATTCCCAAACGTCCAAAATGATTTTTTTTTTTTCGAAGAAAACATTCTGCCTGCACATGGAATAAAACCTTACAACCTACCAACTTATACCACGCACGCTGTCCCTACGTCATCGAATGCTTGCATCATTTTATTGTTCAATCGAAAACATGGCATAACAGATAAAAAAAATCCTATAATTATTTGTTGTATTGTATTGTATTTGTTCCTAAATGGGTCCTCGAAATTAAAAAAAAATCTATAGAAAAACGCATTGGCAAGACTACTACCTCAATACGGATCCACTCTTTACAAATACGCACAAAGTGTGCTTAATTTTACTTTAACATACATAAATACATTGTTTAAGACACGTTTGATATCTAAACGTGTAAATGCAGACATTGACACGTTTTGCAGGTTTGGAACAAGACAGCAATAACGTGGTAAAATTAAATGTGTTTCAAGCGTTCGAAAATACACATCATATGTGTTTCAATTCTCCATAACGCACCTAAGTGCATTGTTTTAAATTGTGTATGACATTTACGTGTGTTAATTCCTAAAATTGAACACCTCACGTGTAACAGATAACACACATGAATTTGCATTGTGTCGTGTGCTGTTAAAGGATGATGAATCGATGTTTTGGCTTCCCGAGGAAAGTGCGGAGTGGAGAGAAAGAGCTGTGCGTTATAAATATTGGAATATGAACGACATATTCTCGATTGAAGATCAAACATTACGAGCAGCGAATGGTACGAGCGCCTCCCGAGTGAAAAGGGTTCGCAAACATCGGATCTATATACACGTGTCTCGAGTTTTTCGCTGCTCCTACTTCTACGATCGATTGCACGCTCCGTTCAAGCTTCATGAATAAAATAAACGATGTATTTGACTCACGGGGAATACACACACGAGCTCTGTATATCAACAGACACATATTATTGTGGATCTGAAAACGCAGCCCTTTGCCTCGATTTGGGAGCCGCGGGATCACGCGAAGCTTTCCTGCTGTGCTTTTATCGACGCGAAATTTTACACCCTATTCGCGACGTTGTATTACAAAACGCGAACGATGTACATCCGTCTAAACCCCTGTGCGGAAACATTTTAAACGTTATCCGCTCTAGCCGACGATTGTACGGGGCTAACAAACGCGTGCCGCAAATTCCGCGATGTTCGTTACACACGCGCGTGAGCACTAGTCGACCCTCGGGTAATTTCTTTTCTCTCTCCTAGTCTTCTCCATTTATTCTTCTCTTACTCTGACTCTCCAACTTTTGGGCAATTTTTTTTCCCCAGCCTTAAGTTATTTTTCCGCCGACACGGAGGCGCGTTCGCACCGCAAGGGAAAGCCCCGACGAGAATTCAATGTCGTCTGACGTGAGCCTGATGGGAGCGGCAACCCCAATATCGGCAGGCCTCCGTGACGGAGCATTCATCAGTTCACCACCCGCGCTTGTCACAAAACAATTGATTACGCGCACGTTAGAATTTCGTTGGAGATTAATGAATGATTTTCTTGAAGCCGCAGTCGGCTCGTTTCAGCCGAAAATTCGGTCGCCCGAAGATCTCATGACCATCCGTCACTTTCGGACACCTAGGAGAGTACACGATCCGCGTTTAGAGGTCCGTACTATTTTTTTTTTTTTCACGCTCGTCTACTTTAGGAATACCCGCCGTCACTTCGCGGCTGTAAAAGTCTATCTGGGGCACGTACACGAGCCTCTCGTAGTCTCAACGTGTGAGGATGAAAGGATGAGCCGGAGAACGATCTGTAGGGTTCGTAAGGACAGTGGTAAAGTATTTTTCCTTTACCACTGTACGCTATGTCTGCTTCCGTATATATATGCACACAATACTTGTATTACGTAGAGCAAGATATATATATTTATATATATGTCGGAAGAACGTTTCTGGTAGCTGCTGTGGCGAGTGTCTCGTACATTCTTTAAGAGCCACGTAGGAGACGTTCGCTGGGGTAAGAGTCTCATCGCTTCGCGAAACGATGGTAGTAACTATCAGGCAGGATGCTTTACTGAACTTCTTTCGTCGCTTTTGCCAGGAAAAAAACATATACACACACAAACATATATATATATATATACACAGCATGTTAGGAGCGCTCTGCTCCGTTGCGGCGATTGCAGAAATGCAGCTGGTTTTCTAGCGCCGTATTTGCCCATTTGGAACACGATAGTATCGCGAGTACACACGAGATATTTTTTGAATTGAGCGTTATAGTCCTCTTTCGCTCTCGAACGCGCTAGAAAAATAATTTAAGGAGGCTCCGTCACGAACCTACGTAAAAATTTCCGTCGGGAAAAAGTAGAGTAGGGAGAGGCATGTTGAGCAAGTTTGGTATTATCGCCCTGTAATTCCTTAACAGTCTACCGTATCAAAATGAAACCTACTTTGGTCAATTGAAAATCTTATCTTATCTGCCTTACCTCGATATTATCAGGCCACGGTTAGGTCGTCCAACGTGGATCAGTTTGGCCATGTAACAAGTCTTAGGCTAGGTCCTGATCTGCCATTCCCTTTTTCAGGAACCGATCAGAAACTGACGAGGGAGGGAATCAGAAAATCGCTGCTAAATGACGAGAATGGTGATAGTCTACTGACAGGGCCATGAGAAATAAACCGGCGGACTAGAGTAATGATTAGGTAGTGGAAAATTTAAATTGGAAAATGTTGTGATCTTTCTGGTTTGTTCCATGAAAAGGCCCGTTCAGGTGAACCAGATGAATATGGGAATCTATGATATACTTGCATTTTTTTTTCTCGAGGCAAGACGTTCGTGACGGAACCTCTTTAATCGGCACGTATATCGTTGGTGAACATTTCTTGTCGTTCGATCCAGCCCTCTTGCACAGTGATCCAATTTCATTTTCAAAAAGACATTTTCAAGTTTTCGTGAAGAAAAAAAAAAAATTGGTGTTTTCGATTTTTGCGGACAGTTCACCTTTGTCGGAATCCAGGTTTACGTCAAACGGGTTTTGCCACGTGTATTAACTGCCAATCGATACGAGGTCGCGGAGAAGCTTTGACGTTGGAATTCCCTTGGCTGGCGAGTTTCCCATCGGATCAACGCCGTTCGCGAGCGCACGGCCGAACAACGTTACGTACAAGGGCCTCGTCGAGACACGAGCCAAAACCTATAATGTTTAACCCAGTTGCCAAAGCAGCCGATAGAGCTCCGGGGCAAAAGACGAAAAACGATAAGTGAACGGGTGAGGGGGGGGGGGGGGGGGGGGAAGAAGAGAGTACGTATATGTATATGACGAAGAATAGGGGAAAGAGTTTTGCTTTTTTTCTCGTAGTAGAGTTGTCTCGACGATGCCCCCCCCCCCGAAAGCTCCAAGAGGAAATGCCTCCGGGGGTCTTGTTGCCGTGAGAAAGGAGACGACCATGCAGAGGATAGTATAGGCTTGTGATGGAGCTCCTTGAAAAATTCGGCTTCGTAAGCAGCAAGGAGCAAGAGGTCATAGGAGAGAAACGTCTTGTGAAGGGCGGCCGAGGTAGGGCAAGAACAAGAGAGCGGGAGAGATAAGGAGAAAGAGAGAGAGAGAGAGAGAGAAAAAGAGAAAGTACACGAAGTTAAGAAGAGGAAGAATTTCAAGTGGTCGTTACTTATGCGCTCGAGCGTGACCCTTTTTGCCTATCGGTAGCGAAAGCACGTAAAGTGGATTTACTGCATCGCACCCGCGAAGTACCATTATATGCACATATATATATATATATGTATATAAATATTTATGTATGTACGTGTGTGTATGTGTCTATATGCATTTTCCACTTTACCGACCGAACGGCCAAAGGCTTGCTTATAGAGGTTTATACTGTGTATACAATATTCACTGTGGGACGACACGTTATGGCTTACTCCATCTGTGCATGTCTCTGCATTGGGTAACATGTGCTGCATGTCGCTCATCCCATTGAAGTTTGCCTGGCAAATGTTAGTGTAGGAAGGTATATTTTGGTATAATCGTTGGATCAAAGATTGAATGAGGCTCGAACGGCTTGCAATCAGTTTACAATTGAAATAAATACGACTTTATTGCATAATTTAATATCTTAGGATCTTAACTTTGAATTGAAACAAAGGTTCTTTGGAGATTCGAAAAATTAACTGAATTATGAACATTTTTGTGGAGGATCAGAGGATCCTTTTATTGGGTAGGGTAGAGCCACCAAAGAGTACGCAGTGCTTTTAATTGTTTTATTGTTTCTTGTGTTGGCAATACCACCTAACCTTTCAGTGGCATATGTCGTGCAAAGGTGTTGGACAATAGATCGCTTCTTTAAGGTATTTATTTCCAATTTTATGACTAATAATAGATTTTCGATGTGTTTGATCTTATTTTTTTACAATTTTAAACAAGTTTTTGTAAGGTTTGCGATTAATTTGCACCCAACGAATGTTATTATACTTGAAATTTGTGATCCAAATTTTGTTTTTATTCAGAGGTTATGTCACTGTTTTGCTTGCTTATGAAAATTATAATGACCGTAGACTAACAATTCGTATTTGGTAAGAGTACGCACCCAAAGAGTGCGCACGCGTACTCTTAGCTTGTTTTCACTTGTGATATGTGCCAGGGCTGATGATCTCACTCCGCTCTCATGCGTACTATTTGCAACACAGCAGCCTAAGAGTGCGCACGGAACGAGTTCTAAGTTTAAGCCTTTTAAAAATATTTTTCGAGATTGTTACTAAAGATTTATATTTAAAATAATATTCCTAAATTACCAAAGCTTAATTTAAACAAGGAGTACAAAGTGTATTATGAAAATTGATTTTTCTAGAAATAAAAGTTTATAAAGTTCGTACTCTTTACTGGTGTTACCCTATGTCTCGTAACTATGTTTTATGAAACGCAAGTCGTAGCTCAAAATCGTCCGATTCACTTGAAATTAGGAAAGAGCATAGTTTATAACATTTTCTATCGTATGGCCGGGTGATTACTTTTAATATATTTATCCATTTGTTGATAACGGATTAAAGTTGATTTTGTTATTCGATAGACGAACTTTTTCTTTCCTACAGCTTGTCATTGTCGTAATTTTCAAAATATAAATAAAAATATCCGTTCACACGAAAGTTTAATTATTATACTAAAAGTATATGCAGCAAAAGGCCATGCAGCAACGGCGGCACATTGTTTAAATAATACCTTATTTGTTTATCAGTATTTTCCAATTGAAAAAAACTCAAACTTGCCAAGGCTGTGTATTAATTGTGTGTAAAATCGCGACCTCGTCATCCCAATATTTTCATTAGAAAAAAATATTGAAAATTGACCTGTTTTTTTGGGCCCCAAGCTTATGCAGACCCGTTGAGTAATGGGATTAGCACTTATTATTTGGGCACTTCTTGAATTTAGCCTGATATATATCGCTTCATTGGTCATTGCTATCCCTCGACGTCATCCCGCATTTTGTCGTTCTCCGATCGTACCGTTAGTTCCTCGCTGTTTGTTAGCGTGCTCGCGTACGTTGTATAGATCGCCAAGGATTGTGAGGGACAGCGATGAGGGATGAGTTCACCGGAGGACGAGCACTATACCGCCGGATTTGCAGTGAGGGGATCACCAGAATCTTGTTGTTCGTCCAATTATACCTCCTAGTCTGGACAAACCTTAGCTGTCGAGAGCTTAAACTCTCCGCAGCCCACAGGTTTTCCCCTCTGCTCCTTCGACTATCCCCGGATTCATCGTGTGCAGTCTGTATAGGATCTGGAATTGTGGCTTGCTAGAAGCTGCGACGAACTCCGGGATAGGAAAGTCCGCGCAGGGCAATAGTTTGCGGCGTTTCTGTTTGCTGTGAGCTATACAGTGTGAATGAATAGTAAATCTATTCAGCCTGACGGTCGATCCTAAATTTATGTTGCGCTCAATTTTCAACACTGCTGGAAGGAATAAATGTTGGAAATTGTATCGACTTTGAGGCAGTACGAGCAAGCAGGTTGCTGGCTACTTAGGCTGAAGGAACAAATCCAAAGTCAGCTGACTTAGCGCGAGAATCAATCAGTTGGAAATTTATCGTCGATCGAGAAATTGAAGCCACAAACTTGATATGTCCAATCAGGGCTATCAAATGGCAAGCATATGGCAATTCCTGGCAATGAAATGTGCCAATTTTTGCCGAATGCTTGCCCAAGACCATGGATTAGTGTTGTCTACAGAACTATATTACAAAGTTATATACTTCTGTAGACAACAATGACATTGTATGATACTGGAGTTGAAGGTTGGCACTTTTATACTATTATTTTATTAATAAACAACCCTTACCTCAGTCAGTCAATCTACCACCGTGCCTGGAAAATATGACACTCATCCTACTCTCTTTATTTCTTACTTTTTTCTCTCTCTACATCTCTTCCTGTGCGGAAATTGAGTTGGGGCTTTGATCGGGCCCATCTTAATTTTCCCGAACTTCATGAAAGCCTTAGTCAGGAAGCCTCACATGGGCCATCAGCGGCTGGTCACACTTTGCTACCGAGGGCCATTGAAGGCAAAATAACCAGGGCCTTTAAAGTTGCCTCAACAGTGCCTCATAAAAATGATTGCAGCCATATGCGTACGTGCGTGTGTGTGCACTGTGAAAAAGAAATGTCTTACTTCAATACATTTGAGGCTTAGAACTCTGTCGCATATTTAGACAGGTTTGATCCCAAGTTGTTCCAACGAACGCACTGCATGCGTGTTGGTTCAAAGCACTACAGCTTGTCTACTAAACGCATAGTTTAATTATTATATTTAATCGATCTCGATAATTATCATGCCACAAATTCTTTAGTCAAGCAATTTATACTGATTTGCC
This sequence comes from Ophion ventricosus, assembly GCA_963932345.1. Taxonomy (NCBI): domain Eukaryota; kingdom Metazoa; phylum Arthropoda; class Insecta; order Hymenoptera; family Ichneumonidae; genus Ophion; species Ophion ventricosus. The sequence goes on along the minus strand of OZ010723.1, from coordinate 12,926,214 downwards.
CCTGTAATAGCAATGTCTAATAGTATTGGGGAAATCGCTACTAGAGAATCTACAACTACACCCATTCAAGGCTTTTACTTGGTCTCCGTACTTAGACCATAGTTTTAGTCAACTTCCCAACCCTACCATTCCCCAATAGGGGCTTGGTCCGGCTTTTTTACGGAAAACCCTACGATGGATTCCACAAATAATCCATTGAAGGTCCCGAATTGTATTCGGTATACCCTGCCAATTTTCCGCACGGGCTCTCTAGATCAAGTTCTTAAACTCCACGCGGACGAAGTCACGGGCAAAAGGTAGTCTTCAATGAAGGCAAGTCTTCAATCAATGTTAGTCGAACATGATCCTTCGTATTATTCACATTGCAAAGCATGAAATCACGCGATTTTATTTTTTGCAATTTAAATTTGTTTCTTCTACATCTCATATTTTTCGATATTGAAGTAGAGATATATAAAAATGTTCGTGATGGAACTTTCTTTGGACTAGCCAGCGTGCAGGTGTGATATACCAAATACCAAAGCTGCCATTGAGATTATAACGTGCGCCGGAAGGACGGGGAAACGACTTTATTTCTTTTGATCGCGGATGTCCATCGTTTAAAAGTCTGTAATTGACGTATTATAGACGCGGGGGCAGTAAGGGGTAGATGGGGGGGAGGGGTTCGGGATAGAGTTGAGTTTTTACGAAATGAAGGGCGGGGATCAATCACTACGCGCACGTCCCTATCGCCAAAGGGAAATCGTATTAATCCATACGTTTCGTACCTCGCCGTTCGAATCGTGCGAAAGGAACGTTAGGAATAAACGCGAGAAAGGGAAGCTTTTAGAACAGTTGAGCGAGCTCGGGCTGACAGGATTAGAGCGGCGCGCGGTTGTTTCCCTCGCCCCCGGAAATAGACCGGAAGTGCGTGTAATTCCGTATACACTGTGTGTACCCCACGGCATCCATCAATTTCTTACGCAACTCGATCCTCCCTATGGCTGGCTTTCTTATGTTCGACACGCACAGGCGCTTGCGAGTTCTCGATCGACGTACGACAACCCGGCGGGGCGGCTTCTCTGACCTTTGCGAGGCTCGCAACATTGGGGGTGGCAATTATCGGATTTTCGGTGAGGGAGAGAGCCAAGGGGATGAGGATAAGGGAGCAATGAAGGGAGAGAGAGAAAGATTAAGAGAAAAATAAAATCGTCTAACCATCGGGCAACGGGAATCTGTCAAGGTGTAAGTGCTTCGGCGATCTTGCGTCACATAACAATCCAAGATCAAGATTGGTATTTTTATTTTTTAAAGTGGGCTTAGTTGGATTTATTCGAATTAGGCAATCATGATTAATTTGAAGCAAAACTTTATTGAGGGGGAAAATACATGTGTCTATAAAAAAATCGAATTTTTGTTTACGTAAAATGCTAGTTAAAGTCCTCAAGAAAGGGGATGGTAAAGTAAGTAATTAGCTATTAAGTAACTGAAATCATTGAGTTTTAGTAGTTCGAAACTTTAAACACGTTTCTCTTGAAAGTACATTTTTAGGTTTCCGTGCTCAAAGGGCAAAACGAAGATCTATTGCTGTCACGTTGCTGTCTGTCCGTCTGTCCGTCCGTATGTCACGGGTCGTGAGCTCGTAAACGGAATGAGTTACAAAACTTGAAATTTGGATATTTTGTGTAGAATGTTGATCCAAAACCGAATATTGAATTAGAAATTCAATTAAATTATTTTTCATGCGGTAGCCCATACATAAAAAAAATCCGAAAAAAATCTTACCCTGGTACAAGTATATTTTTAATTATTTTTTATCTTCAAAAATAAAAAAAATGGCTGGCCGTCAATGTTATTAGTTTCAGACCATTTTTGTTGCGGGGTCTATCTCAAAAACTAAACTAGTTAGGAATTTGGAATTTCTGTATATTATGTACCATATGCTATATTTAAAAAACAAATACTGAAAACGCCGATATTTCATTTATTTTTCTTCGCCTCCTCTTTTTCTGCGAAAAATTTAAATATTTTCATATTTTCAAATATTTAGCTTACAACAGGAGTATACAAAGCTTTCTTTAGCTATCATCACATAATTAAATATCTAGTTTAAAAAAAAGTTCATTGGTCATATGTGCGGAATCCTAATGGAGCGAGACCCGACTCCCACTTGGTCGGTTTTTTTTTTTAAGTTTGTAAGAAACAACTTTGAAACGAGTCGTCCGATAGTACTAAAATTGTACACGCAACTATATAACAATATTACCTTGAACTTATACCTAGTTGTTTATAAAAATTACTTTTAAAAGGACTTTTTTATTGCAAAAAAGAACGAAAATGTTGTGTAAAATTTTTCTTTTTCTTTTGTGGTGTCCCATTTTTTTATTTTCAACTTTTCAAATGTTTCGAAGGTATATGTTCAGATCTTGAAGTTTCAGATCAATATCGAAGTCATTCGATTTCCTGCAAATGGACAACTGCTGCCAAAGTCTTCCTGGAAGACCACGCACTAACTTTGCCATTTTGCAATATTTTTCAGTAAACACGTTAATTAAACAGTTTAATTATGTAATAAATTGTACCTAAAGTTTCATAAATGTAAAACGTTTTGTTGCTTTCCAAAAAAAAAAGATCGAAATTGGCTTTTTTTCATCCTCTACCCGTATGTCTTCCCTAAGCGTTTTTTAAATTGAAAAAGATACAACCTACGTCCAATGCCCAATCCATTCTTCAATGGTGGGCTGGACAACGAAAAGGTTACTTTTGGATTCATTGTCAGAAATAATGGATCGATCGAGCTTCGTCACATCGTACCATTAAGTGAGTATAAAATGATGTTATTTCACGTGCGAGACTCGCGAGACATTACGAATGCACGCTCCATCGTGGAATAATACGAGGGTAGGTGTGGGGGCGATTAACTCTCGGCTCGCAATATAGGAATGAACCCCTTGCTCAAATAAGTGGATTCTCGTACGTGACTCATTGGCGTAAACCGACACGCGCGGCCAAACCGCGGCCTCTCTTTACTTCGCGTTTCGTATACGTCAAGAGACAACCCCCGCTTCGCATTTACGATCTATTTTCACTGATAGTCTTCCGTTTATACTATTAGGATAATTCAATCGAAAATACCGTATAGATTGTATTTCGCGCTCGTAAACAAATATATTTGAAAATATTATCGTATGAGCCGGCATTAGGAAAATTGGGGTGACGATCAGGGCCAATCAATGCCAATTCTCTTCATAATTTTAAAATAATGTTCCCAAATAACCAAAGCTTATTTTAAATAAGAAGTACAAAGTATATTATCAAAATTGATTTTTCTAGAAATGAAAATTTATAACGTGCCTACTCTTTGCTGGCTTTACCCTAACCATTTTACCCTTATTTACCATTGAATCAAATTGTCTCTTTCCACGCCACGATCTTTGATTAACGTTTCGATATCTCGTGGCGCAGAGGACATCGTGAAACGACCCAATAATGTTCTTAAATGACCAAAGCTTAATTTAGATAGGAAGTACAAAGTGTATTATCAAAATTGATTTTTCTAGAAATAAAAGTTTGCTGGCTTTACCTTACACTGCCAGTACTTCATCGATCGGCTTGACATATTTTTTGGAACCCTATAGCAATATTTCGCATCGAAGTAAAAACATGATTATTGATGCGTTCAAAACTATTCTCAAAAAAAATCCAAACTGAACCTGTCCTCCAGCTCAGAGTGATCAGCTGAGCGATCACCCATCTAAGTATCGGCCCAGGCCAAAGCGTCCGCTTCGACTGGTTGAGTCAGCAATATACGATATCCAGCAACCCAAACAAAATTCAACTAGTGCATCAAACGAAAGGGAGTCGTTTGGTGAAAGCGGTTTCGAATGGATGAGCTCACGAGGAACTCGCGTCGCGCGTCGCTCGTATTACTGGGCCAATACGACGTCAGGCTAGCATGCAGAATAACGCGAGCCCTTTTTCTCTCGACCAGTCTGGGTGTGTGCGTGTATTTCGAGCTGCAGAGACTGCTCTCGGCAAAGTAGCGGAGCGAAAGCTCTTGCCTGTTCGTATATATATATATATAAACACAATATGAGTGGGAGACCTGGAATATCGCAAAATGAAACTAACCGTTGGCATATTCGAGAGAGCATGGTGCTCTGCTCTTCGCTCGTGCGCGATTCCTTTCACCCGCACTTTGTTGAATTTACTCAGCGGATTCCAGGAAAACCCATTTAATCTGGAACCTCGATGTGCCCAAATGGCGTGCGCACTCTCCATGCGCTCTCTCTCTCTCTCTCTCTCTCTCTCTCTCTCTCTCTCTCTCTCTCTCTCTCTCTCTCTCTCTCTCTCTCTCTCTCTCTCTCTCTCTCTCTCTCTTTCTCTATAGTTCCATAACGTGGTGCGTTACGGGAGAACTTTTCGGGCAAAGCCAGGGTCGTTGCCGCTATCGCACCACCGCCCTAGCTAATGAGACCCGGACTGTTTATTATTAAAGCTGCGCGCAGCAACTGCGCTCGCTCGCTCGGCCGAAAAAGAGCTTTTCGCTCTGTCCTCCGAGCCTTCCTTAATTACAACGAGAGCTCGCCCGGTCTTTTGATGCGAAAGGCTCACCCTCCGGTGTTCCATATTTCTGTGTAACGATGTAACAGTTACCGCACAGTCGACTTTACGATCGTCGGACTTTCCGGGGCTTACATCCGCTGTTGTTTTATTCACTCATTGTCATCGCGATCGTTTCGTAGCACGAATCGCAACTAGACGTTGGAAATTCGTTTTGAAAGAACGCTTGTTTGAGCAGATTCGTGGTGGCTGAGGCTTTCATCGGTTGATGTCGGGGATGGAAGTTTCTTTGCGGATTGAAATGTGACAGGTAGAAGTTCAGATTCGAAATTCCTATGAGGCTGGAAACATCGTTTTGAAAAAAAAAGAGAAAGAGAATAGAATATGCGCAATATGGTGGTGATGGCTGTTCCATCGAAAAAAGGTTTTTGGGCCCCCAAGCAGACCCGTTGAATAGCCTGAACTTTGTGTCTTTTTCTCCCACAAAAACGATGTTGAGAAACTAATAAAAAATTCGAAGCTGAATATTCGTCGGACATATGAGGTGTGTAAATTATGTAATGACACTGGCAACGTAGTGTTCGATCTGGCAATACTTGGAACGCTACACTTGGAGGGACGGGCCGGTGAACATGTGTTACGCCTTCAGTACGATTTAAAAATGAGTGACGTCAATTTTGAGCAACTGCGTACTATCAGGTTTTGCTTCAGACTTGGGCACGATGCAACGGAAACTTTTGCAAAACTTCAGCAGGCCTGTGGATACAGTGTTTCGTCAAGGGCCTAGTATTTTTGGTGGTTTAAGGCATTTTCAGAAGGAAGAGAGACGATTGAAGATGAACCACGCAGCGAAAGGTGTTCATCTTCAAGAAACGATGAAAATGTCGACAGAATTCTGGGATCTTGTGCGTTCACATCGTCGGTTGATAGTCAGAATGATCGGGGAAGAGTTGAATTTGACTCACACCATCGTTCATCAGATCAGCAATTTCAAGAGACGAGTTTTTAGTCAGTAAAAATATTCCTGTGGCTCCTCAGCCTCCTCATTTGCTTGACTTTTGAGTCCTTGTGACTTTCCTCTTCCCGAGATTGAAAGATCACTTCAAGGAACGTCATTTTGGGACACTCGAAAACATTGAAACGGCTCTAACCCACCAGTTGAAGGCTATTCCAGTAACCGAGTTCCAGCACTGCTACGAGGATTGGGAGAACCGTCTCCAGAGCTGTGTGGCTGCCCAAGGAAGTTATTTTGAGGGTGACAATATCGAATTGTAATTCTATACGAATAAAAAAAAAATGAAAAAATCAGTCTACTTAATTTACATACATTGTATCTCCGTGCAAAAAGAGAATCAGTATCACTCGTCGACGAAACGCCACTCGACCCTCCTTGAATTCGCACGAAGAATTATATGACAGCCGTGAACGAGAAGGGTGAAAAATGTCACAATTTCGGGGCCGTTGTATCGAGGCGCGGAAATCTTCACGCCCGAGAGAATATTGGTGGACGGGACGGCTGCCTGATGCTGGTCTTCTATCTGTACCCCCGCATGGCTACTATATACACATGCGGTTCCCAGCGCAACCGGTGGTTAATAATTATACACGTGGTCTCACCCTCTTTCTCTCACCCTTTCTCTCTCTCTCTCTCTCTCTCTCTCTCTCTCTCTCTCTCTCTCTCTCTCACTCCCTCTATCTCGACGCACCGTTTAAAGTCACGCCTTCCCGTGGCCCTTACAAATTATCGCGAGTCTACGTACTGAAACTGGTTCATCAATATTAATAAGATCATTACACACGATGAGGATCGAGATGAGAATGCACGTTCCGTTCGTCGCGTATTACGTAAGAGATCTCTCGTGTACCCATCGGGAGTATAAGGCGGCTGTCCGTTCAAGCGACTAATTTACCTAGTGTAAAAGACAAGAAGCCAACACATCGCGATCCATCGTCTTGTCCACGAGTTTATCTTCGATACAATATGCGTGTCTTTCCATTTTTTTTTCTCCTTCGTGCCACACTCGTCCGTTCCTATACGTACGCCCTCCTCGATGTATATCAGGTTGAAAACGAGTTGGCCCCCGTAACGATTGCCCCGAGCTTTTTTGCATTATTTAAACGAGTCCTCTTCAAGTTGTGCCGAAATCGTCGCCATCGGCGAGCCGACGGACATTCTCGTTACACATCGAGTTATATATATATACACCTTTCGCTCTAAAGTGTCGTAACGACTAGGCTGTGCGATAGAATCTATAAGCGCTATACTCGTTTCACGATAATTACCCGTTTACAAGGCCTCTCCGCACCCGCAGGCGAATATCGATGCGAAACAACTTTGTCTTCTCGTACAAGACTCATCGGGTCGGTGGGACAAGAGGGTGGCTAGGAGTAGCCTGGTAATATAATTTCGTCGCATCAAGATCGGCTGCGCGACGGTGAAATGGATTTTTTTTTCTTCTATTTAGATTTTAGATCAGACGAGCTGCTTCATTTATTCAGGCTCGAGATACGTCCCGATATAGTCCAGCGGGGAATTGACAGGATGACCGTCACCGAGAAGCGTAAAACAGGATCGCGGAATTATAATTACATGTTGTATATATTCGAAAAATAAATATATATATATGTATATCTATACATATAAAACAGTTCGGTGACTGAATGACTGACTGGCATATAGAAAATGCACAGCCTAAGCCGCTGGAAGATGTGTTCCTTGGAAGGCGTAGAGGTGCACTAAGAGGGATCAGCTTCTCGCATGGTCAACTATATGTGGGCTATACAAGAGTATCGGTCGTCCAAAACTTGAATGTGCTCGCCGACGACCATAAATCATACAATGTCGTCAACGGAAATATATTTCAAAGCCACATGCAATTCTGTAGACAACAATGACATTGTATGATACCGGAGTTGAAGGTTGGGAACTTTTATACTACTATTTCATTAATTACCAACCCTTACCTCAGCCAGTCAGTCTACCACCGTGCCTGAGAAATATGACACTTTCTCTCTTCTTTCTTTATTTTATACTTTTTTTCTCTCTTCGTTTATCTCCTCTCTGGATCAAGCGGACGAAGTCGCGGGCAAAAGCTGGTTGATAATAAAATAAATCGACATTAAAGATACTGCAAGTAGTCAAATATTGTTATGCTCGTATGCGAGCACGTGCAAGAAAATAAAAGCAGCGCGATCGAAGTCTCACGTAGATGAAGTGTCACGTTTGATGTTCATCAAGCTCCAACTTTTATCATCGCCCGTACGTACAGAAAAGTTATACATATATTTAGTACCCCGGGAATCTCCATGAGTCGTTCAACGTTCCGTCAATTGGTAATTAAAATTCAGAAACCGGTCGAAAGTGATACAAGATTGACACTAAAGGGAGAGCAAAGTAATCGCGGTCTTGAGTGAACGGGAAGACAACCGAGAAGTAGTTGACACACGAGAGTAGATAGTCGTGTGTGGTCTCGTTGCTTCTCTCTTTCTCTTCATTTTCTTTCCGCCTCGCATCCGTATTTTTATATACACAAGTGTATACAAATGATTTGCAGTGAGCAAAAGGGCGTAACTCAGCGTTATTCATCATGGAAGGTCCTTCGTTACGTCCTTTTATTGGCGAGCAGGTCGATACAACTGTTCCCTCAGCCTTCTCGTTCCTACGTTATTTTCTTCGACTTCGCGAGCTAACTTATCTTATTTCGAAATGCAAATGGCACGTGCATCATCGGTTGAAGGCTTTCGCTCCGCTCTTTACGTACACCGGTATCCAAATCTGCGAACCGGTTGGTCCCTCTCTCTCTCTCTATCTTTCTCTTTTTATATATACATATATGTGTGTCTGTGCGCATAAATAGTTGTATCTGTTGCGACTGATCGCGAGCTGAAACACGAAGAATACGCTGTGCAAGGGATACGTAAGAGAAAGGATACCAAGAAAGGGATTCGAACGTCTAGTGAGTTGATGCGATATCATGGATAACTCCACCAAGACTTTGGTTAGACTAATCCTCGAAACGATGGAACGGCTTTTCGCAAGGCAGACGCGATCCAAAGACGGATTTATATGGATTTCACAATACGTATAAAGAAGAAGCGCTATGTGCGGTCTACTATACGCATGGCGAAACAACCACAGCATTCGAAGATCTCAAGCAGGTGCAGCTTGATGTTTCCCCCGGCAATGTGTTTTGATTCCTACCAACGCGCTTTCCTCAATCCAACGTAGGCAAAAGCTACGACGTACCTAATCCATCGAGACACAAAAACAACACGAATACGTTGACGCATCTTGCCTCGGGATAAATTTCAAGAGCTTTGAAGACGGGAGGACATAAGCTCGACAATAATTGGACCACCCGGCCGTTTGTTTGATTCTCCGACAGATCGACTTGGCAACTCTGTTCCTCTAATCATCTTATTCCCCATCCGTAGTCAACAGGCGCATTATATCTTGACGAAGGCTTCCAATGCACGTAAAACAGATTCTCCGCGGTCTTCGATCATTGCAACTGTCAATGTAAACTTTGATTCTGGACTGTGCGCGCGGAAGTTTCATCGGGTTTTTGTTTTTAACGAGGGATACATTTCGTTTTTGTTGATTAGTTTGTTTTTGGATCTAGGAGATGGTTATGCAATTGAATGGAAAAATTTCACTTGAGTTGCAATAGGGGTCTGGGCGAAGCAAAACAACTCGTGTAGGCTTTCAGACGACTTGATTTTTGAGCAATACCTCTTTGAAAATAAATTCAAAACAAAAAATGTACAGATTTGCTCTTTCTGTTGTGATTAAAATCACTTCCCTAAATCTTTCTCTATCTTACAAGTTTCTTACCGATCTCACTTGCTCAAGCGAGTAGATGAACATTTGATGTTGAACGAGACAACACTCTGAAAATATATGCAAATTCGAATTTCCAAATTATCTTTATGCAGATCATAGAAATAAAACTTTGCAAGAGTTGGCTGTTTTTGAGGTTTTCCAAGATGGAAAATATAAAAAAAACAGGGGTTCTAGCCCAGACTACATCGCCGAAAAAAATCATTTAATTTAAATAGGATCTATTTAAATCAAATAGGATTTTTCCTTATCTCACGGCCTAACTACGATCTTATTTGTTTCCAATTTTTGAATCGTGTACCATTTTTTCGTCTGTCTCTTTTGTCTTAAACTACCAATTAAAACTAAATCACAGATTTATTAGGAATAAATAAATATACTTAAAATAAATAATTTCGTTAATGGAATGCAATAGGAAAAATTTTATTGTTACGAAAAATCTAGTTAATTCAAATTGAAAAAAAAAAAACAAAATAGACGCATCGTGTTAATATCAAAAGGATTTTTCTGTCAGTGTAAAAAAAAAGGTCGATCGGTGTAACGATTCGATAGTTTCAATCGAGCGATACCATTTCTTTTGCAACTGACACTCGTACAAATGACCAAGTATCGAGCGCTTCTTTGACGTTAGCTACGCTCGAGTGTACGAGTCGGACGGAATTAGCATTGAAATTGGTGATAAGCCGCATTTACGCACGAGCTAGCGGATAATCCAACGTCGAGATCTTGGCCTCGTTCGCGAAACGGGCGCTTTGAAGAGAAGAGCTGAAGACGAGGAGTTATAGTCCACTAAATATACCCGTACATATACGCCTTCACATACCTATATTCAGCCAAGTTGAGTAGTTAGCCAGTCGTGGCATTCGGCAAGCCGTGGCGCGGCAAAGAGTACCCGAGATATCTTGGCGAAGTGACGGCAGAAATAATAATCCTCAGTGGAAAGAAGCAAAGAGTAATCGCGGGGGGAGCAGCGAGAGAGAGAGAGAGAGAGGGCGTCTTAATCGCAATTGAATTATTATTTTTGGTGATGCGTGCGTCCGGTCTTATATATTTCTGTTTTGCCGAGAGACGGGTGCTTGCTCTCCGTTATCGCCAAGTAAAGCGAATGTTTGAGTTTCTATTCCGGTCGAGAAGCGCAGGCACCGCATGCTGGTATTCCATTCTGGATGAGGAGAGGAGTTTGGACAGGACGGAGGAAAAAAAGGATTGACCGTGTACAGAGACCACTCTCGTTCCTTCGTCGGGAAGATTATCCATCTATATATATCTTACTGATAGAAAATTGTAGGGTCTGCCTGTATTTTTTTTCAGCCTGAAATTAAGCTGGTAGGGTTAGAATAAGATGCGGAGACGATATATATATATATATATACAGGGGGTCTCAAAATGACCTGACATTTTTATTAGTTAATAACACGTATTATTAATTTGAAAAGTACGAATATTTCTATTTTAATATAAGGTACAAACATGGAGGTTATGTTTGGAACCCAATATCCGATAAATGGCCGCCTTGTCCCTGTTTGGAAACGTTCACTCTTTTGACGAAATTTTCGGTAAAATTTTGGCATAATTGCGGACTTTATGTCCATTGCTCGATCGTGTAATTCTCCATGACTAAACTTTAATACTTCCTGATGCTAGTTGCCGAAGATTAGTACTCTATGTTCGCCACAAAAAAAAAAATTGCACGCAATTTAAAATGTCAGGTCATTTTGAGACACCCTTTATAAAGCGTGGTTGGAAATATCGTCTGTCCGTCTATTTGAGCAAAGTTGGCAAGAAAAAGGGCTGAAACTTTTTACCTGAAAGTGTATGTGAAAATTAAACTTTAATCCTCATCCGACTAAACTACTTATACTTTTTTCCTGGTGATGTGATTATAAGTATGTATTAAACTATATAAAACATTGTTTTTGCAACTGCCTAGTGAACGTGTGTTTTTACAATAACCTTGGTATGTAACCATATCCCTAAATCCATGGCCAACTCACGCGAGTGAAGCCTCACCCAAAAGCTAGTGAACATATATATCCTTAAAAGGTTCAGCTAAACTATGCGCATGAAAAACAGCCTCCTCTTTTTTTTCTTATTCGGTACAAAGCCGATCTCTCTCGATATGTTCGCTCAAATCCTAAATGATGACAGCGTCAAACGAGGGTCTTATCAATAAAGGCAGGGCGACGAACTTTCGAGGGAACATTGCACCGCGAAAAGTGTTAAGCGAGGTGCCTCGACAGGGAACGTTGCTCGATCGCAATTCCTTTTTTTTTTTTTTTTTTAATACCGACCGCAAATGCGGTGACTCGTCATGCCGACAACGTGGCCGTCTCTCCTATATAAGATGCATCAAAGAAAGAGAAGATAATGGGACGTTATCGATTTATCGAGCGCGGTCAGTTCCGAACTCTGAGTGTCGGACATCAATGACGATCGCGTATGCGAGCGATCAAATTGCCAGGCCAACTTTGACGTCCGTATAAAATCGGAATGGGAGGCCTCTCTGCTTTACATCGACGTGCTTTTATGGCTGTAGATGTCTCCAATGTGGGAATTTTAGTGTGTGGCATGAGATCGATGCCAGGCCGCAGCGTTAAATTATACCAGATCAATTTCGAAGGCACTATACGACAATGACACACTCCTCTCTCATACATTCCAATTGATGACGTAGTTTTCGAAAGAGAGAGCGTTTTTGAAGAGGCGGCGTATGTTCGTTAAGATTTTGACGCATGGAAGCTGTACTCGCAGGACGAGAATGACATGGATGAATTTTGCGATCAAGTATTGTGATAATGTTTCAAGAGTGTTGTTCGTTTTACCTCCGTTCCTTCGACGCCACTGTAACGCACCCACTTGCCAAGACGAGGACGCCAGTACTCGATAACGTATGCCTCGGCGTACTCGACGCCAACGCCGTTTCCGAATCGTCCTTGGGTATTGGTGCCCGTGATCATGTGTACCGAATGAAGATCGATCTCGAGCCACTCGCGCGACTCAGGAGTCACCTGGGCTTTTGGACACCAGGCACCGCCGTGGTTCTCCGTTTTCAATCTGCAACGCGTAAACGTAAAATCTTGTAGACGAGGTTTCAGACGCTTAAAGCCGTTAAGGGGCGTTTATTAAGGAAAATTATACATCTAAGAGGAAGGTACAACATATGGTGTAGGAATCGCAGAATGAAGGTACCTTATGATTACGATATAAATACTAGCCAAATTTTAAAGTATTACTGGATAGATATTAAAAAATCGTCAAAATTCTTGAAAATTTGAGGAATCATAGTTCTTGATAGAATAATAATACATGAATTATTTCAGAATTTTTTACTAAATAATTTAATAGTTATATTATAACTATTATATATGTTAATGGTTGCAAAACGAATGGAACTAAATCGCCGTAAATTCTGAAAATTTTATATCATCAAGCGATTGGTTATGCTAATTTTAAAATAAATCGACTGAGTAATCGTCGAGAAATTACTCGTAATTAAAGTAATGAGGAGCATCGTCTTTGTTAACGATGAATTAATAGTAATAATTGGAAAACTCAATATATATTGAGATTTTGGGTAATTATTGATAATAATAAGATTATCTGAACGTATTACTACAATTTAAAAATTCAGAATTTTTTTTGTTAGATAGTCGAAACAGATGTACAGTCACTGACAAAACCTCAGTCAAGCACACGCCGATATCGTCGAGTTTGACTTTAATTATTATTAAAAATGGAAAATTAACATATCCAAGTGTTAATTTATTATTAAAGTAACTATTTGTAAGGCTTAACATGTACGACGTGATCTATACTTGTTAATCTACGATTCGCCCATTTTGGACTAACTTTTTATCCGACGGTCCAGTCGGTCCAGTAATACCTTTAATGCGTTTTTCTCCAAACTATGTTTTTCAAACCGATGTATACAATTTCTCAACATCTAATAAACGTATGGAGTTAAAATTTGGTACACTCATTCAGTGTAATAGTAGTTTAGACTTGACCGACGTTTTTCTTCTTAACATTTTTTTTTCATTAGTTATCAACAATAATGATGTCACTTTTCCTTTAAAAAAATCGAAAAAAAATTCAATATTTTATTTTTTGATGATCGAAACACGGTATCAAAAAAACTCGGTCAAGTCGTAGCCAATATTATATATTGTGAGAAAAAAAAACACCCTTGGGCCCCACATGTTCAAAGGTCCTTCACGACATTGCTTATAACTTCTTGAATTATTAATATTTTTGAATGAAATTTTGTACACAACTTTCTTAATGTACATAAAAATAAATGTCCAATCGACTTTCCAATTATTTTACTTATTCTGACGAAATTATTTTTTTTTAATAACCCTGATTTTCGGGTTCTCACAGTAGCATAACCCCTTAACGCGAGAAGCCACACGATTTCGCTGGTATAGAAATCCGTGAACGGTTTTCGGAACTTTTGGCAAACATGGCCGAAATGGCTCCGGGCTAGGAACGGAACATTCGTAGTCAGTGGACCGTTTCCATTTTGTCCGATGGATTTAAGTGAAGAATTTACAGTGGCTACATGCACAATTGTCCGTTTGGCGCGACCATTTATTAATCTTCGCTCAAATTGATTGGGCAAGGTCCTATCCGAAGTAAAATCGTTTGGTGGTCACCATTTTTTAATTCCAACGTACTCCAGCCCTTATCCAATCCAGAAAGGCGACGTTGATCTAAAAATTACAGCCGCATAAAAATTTTCGGTCCTACCGGGTGGGGGCTGAAAAATTCACGATCAGCGGACGATTTTACATCGACGGGGAGGGGGGGGGTCTTGGCCAATCTATTTAACCAAATAATTAAAATTGGTCCCGCTACATGCACAGGGTGTCATTAAAATAGCAAATGAAATCGAAAAGACAATCGTCTAGAATATTAGTATAAGTGGAATATTTAGATTAGCTGGACGATGTAACAATTTTGTGAATTTGTTACGAAGATTTTCACTAAAAGTACACCCAGGTATTATCAAGGTCTGCTGAATTCCCTTTCGTTCCATTAAAATGATATCTTTTGCCCGCGCTCTTGCGACGTGAAGCAGAACGAGACGTGATCTCGTTCCTCCTTTCTCTCTTGATCTCCCGCGGTACGGGGGCAGCAAGAGAGTTTCTCTCTCCCACCTCCTCGCACTCTCCACTCCGCGAGTTTGTCTGTGTGTCGAGAGGCGTGCTTTAGTTTTAATCTTAGGGGAAAAGGTACGCGAGCCGGCATTGCGAATACAGCGAAGAGAATGGCAAGAGGGGGGAGGGGGGATATCCACATGAATAAAAGATGAAGCATAGAACGGCGTGCGAAGCGCCTTTCCTAATTGCGTGGACCGTTTACCACTCGGCGCACAAAATGCCGTCCTCACGCGACGGCCCGCATCATCAGAGAGGTGTCCCGTCTGTGCTCTCCGCTTTGCGTTCTTTTCTCACCCGCCTTTTTTATTCGACCTTTTTTTTTCTCCACCCCCACCCCCTTTTTTTAACACTATTCTCTCTGCGATCTCGCGTGAATCGAATCCCGCTCATCTTTATCGTCCTTTCATTCACGTCGTTCCTCTTGTTTGGCCTTCTATACCAGCGACGCCCCTTCAGTCGGGGGACGCGTCGCCAATAATAAAACTTTACATTAATCATAGACACGCGCGAGCCGTGTGCGATGAGATGGTAGGCTTCGTTGGCTCCTGACGAATCGGTATGGCAGCAAGTTGATATCGAGTTCCAACGAGGTTCATCGTTGCGACGTTTCTTTTTTATTTCACTCTCAACTGGTCAGCTTTCTTCCATTGATGTTCAAAAAGGGATCGCATCTCTGCAGAAAACCTTACGTGGCAAGCGGGAAATAATGCAGGATCGAGATAATGTCAATGACTTCTTGAAGTCACGAGTGATCTGGCTTTACGTCCAGTAGGAAGTGCGAATAGGTTTCAGGCAGATAGAAGCTTGCCGATTAATAATGAGGATGCATATCGAAGGAGTCATTTTGGACAGCAACTATTTTCGGATTTGTTCGTTATCGATGATGTCAGGAACGTTCGTGTCTTCGCTTGAACAATCCAGCAGTGGTTTTAGCGGATCCGTGAGCTCAACGCCCACCATGAGAAATTCTACACGCCCGTATCTCTGTATACGTGTATAAACGTCACCCGATGGATGGACAGCGGTAAATTGAGGAGGGTTTCTTCTTCATGGATTCTAGAGAACGAGAGAGAGAGAGAGAGAGAGAGAGAGAGGCTAGTTGGCGAGAGAGACGACTTAAATTTTCTATCGTCCTCTCGTCGTCGCGTTCCAGAGACGTTCAGCCAGGAAAACTAGCGACGTCGCCTGACGACTCAATGAAATTGGCACCGACGAGACACCACGGTTCTATATTGCACTAGCACAGCGGAAGGCGGGGGGAGGGTTGCTCAAGTCGTTCGTGCTCTATCCTAGAGAGTGTCTCTACCACGTGTGACATCAACCCCCATACTTTATTCAAAGAGTTGCAGTAGACTCACGCTTGACAATGAAATTGTCAAGCTGACTGAGTGACGTTTATCGTCATCGGGAATTCAATTTTCCAGGATCATAATCACCGCTTTCTTTTCGAGCGGCCAAGTTTTTGCGGCCTTTCGCCTCTATAAAATCGATTCTGAGGGGAAAAAAGCAAAAAAAAAAGCAACGAACGTATTATTATTATTATTTTATCCGTGGCGTTTTTGTCCAATTTACAAAAAAAATCTGCCGAAACGAAGAATGATGAGGTATGGTTTTCCTTCGCTCGTATCATCCTTTCGAAATCGCTATGAATAATGCCAATATAAACGAGGTTAATCCGGCTATCGTGGGCTCTCGAATGTATGAGAATCGATCGTGTTGTACGAATGGGTTAATCGTGCGGGGCACCATTTTCCACTCCTCTCCCCCCTCCCTCTCCCCATCGTCTCCCTTTCCAACCCCGATCCCATGCCGCTTCGTCAGGCGGCGTTCTATGAATATGGAATGGGGCTCTCCAGCCCGTTACGTATTAATGCAGTGACGTGCATCGGGGCTCCTATGGCCGCTGCCAGGAACTCTATGGGGGATGCTGGCTTGCGAATCAAGCTGGACCCGGTTTATGAGTGGTGTCCCGTGGGAGATCGGGATCAGCGGCAACGTCCAACGCTGCGTAGCTGAGACCATAGGGTTGGCCATATATGAAGCCGGCTGCTGGTGTCAGGATGCATGTAGCCAGGACTCGACGTTGCGTTTATATGTCTATCTGTATATTTAGCTGACGGTAGTCCCCTCACAGCGAGCTCTATAAATACTAGAGAGAGAGAGAGAGAGAGAGAGAGAGAGAGAGAGAGAGAGATCGAGAGAGAGGAAGAGTAGGAGGTGGAGACCGGAGCTTCGCTCGCGTTCTCTGATATTAATACATTCCATTACCGCAGACAATGACCGGCTGAATGGGCCTCCGACTCTTGATGAGCTCGGGGCCCTGAAACGTGGCACTCCGTATGCTCTGATACACGTATATATAGTCCTCAAAATGTGTGTGCTCCAGCCAACCGCTTTCCGCCGCCCTCACTATGAACGCTCAAGAGCGTTCCTCAGTCACCTAATTTAATACGAGCAACGGTTACACGCGGCCTCCGGGCTGTCGTCACTGTACAAGCCCACCGGGAGGACAAAAAGAATATTGCCGTAAAAGAGACTCCCGAATGGCGGTGTCGTAATCCAATGACAAAGGAAACTAGATATAAATTGCCAATGCGAATAAATGCGCGACCGACTGGAAAATATGATCGGATCGGCAGTGACGAGAATGCGAGAGATCTTTTGACGAAGAACACCGGGAACTTCGCCACAATATAACAAGCTCGATTATCGACGAGTAGTAGCCTCCTTCTTACGAACAATCTGAGAGTATCGATTTATTGATCTCTTCATTAAAGAAGTTCATCAAACTGGAACAATCTTATCCGTAACTTGTCTCACTATCCATTTTTCATTCGTTGCACTTTCGTCGTGAATAGCCGACTAGATTGCCGAAAAAAATATTTAATTTAAATAGAATCTATTTAAATAAAATAGGTTTTTCGCGGCCTACTACGATCCGATTTGTTTCAAATATATATTTTTATTTGTTCCAGTTATTCTGTTTAAATATAAAATATATTTAAATTATATTAAATAGATCTTGATTTGAATAAATAAATATATACGAAATAAATAATTTGATGGAACGCAATAGGAAAAATTTGATTTCACAAAAAATCTAATTAATTCAAATAAAAAAAAATCAAATATACCCATCTAGTTAATATCAATAGAATTTTTCTGTCATTGTATCGAAGCGACTTTTTTGGAGTTCTGACCCGCACAAATGAATGCAACGACAAACGGATTGGAGTTGATGAATTCGTCCGCCAGAGATGACATCTCTTGAAGACATAACGGTCATAAAATGCTGACGCACACCGTATACTTCGGACGCTAGGTACTCACGTCCATACGCAAATATACATCAGAGTGTATATGACTTTGGAAAGTATCGCTCGCGTCATGCTTCCAAGCAGCACTCTGCTCGAGTACACGTAAAGTTAAACGGCGTGTACGATGATGATCTTCTTCTTCGTGGTCTTATTCGGCGAGACGACGATGATATCTCGCGGGAGGGGTGTGCACTCTCGTTGTACATTTGCTATTAAGGAAGCCCCGGGTGGCAGTGAATTGCATCTTGTGTATGTATATACGCGGTGTACAATCTGATGCGTACCACCATTGCATAAAGATTGCGAATGTGAGAGATTGAAGAAAGTAAGTGCACGCTGGAGCCAAGAAAGAAGAGAGTGAAATTATGACTGTTACAATTGCCGGTGGACTATGTCTAGGTTTAGTTGGTAACTGTCATACGTTAAGTCTCTCAACTGACAGCGTGGTGGATTTCTTTCGAAACGTTGCTTTTTCTCCACCAACCGAAACAAACCCAAACGAACAAACATACTTTCCATCGGTGTCTCTCGTTTTGTCGGGTATCATGAGTGGAACATTTTTCATTGATCGTTTTACCTGGCTTGATGGGGCCCGACGTTGCCACTGTCGAAGCTCGAGCTTGCGGTGATGTCCGCATCTGGAATTGCACCGGACTCCATACCCAACGGGGCGTTGCATTGCGCTGCAACAATGACCAAAGAAAAATGTTTACGTTTTTTTTTCTTCATCCAAGTCCGGATCTAAAGATACGTTTGTATAAATTTATATGTAGTGCATTAAGCTCGAGAGATATAGATATGGGACGTTGAATTATACTTTACGTATATTGTGTACACGCAGTTCCTTAGGTGAATACACACACGAAGAGATGGGGCAATTGAGAGAACGAAGGACGTGAGCGTGCTCTATGCCGGTTGAATTTATGTATGCATCACGGTCAGGTCATAAACGAGTAAATAACTAGCTGAACGGAGATTAATCGGTTCAGATATACTTTGAGTACTTTATACGCCACGAAATGATAATAGCAGAGCGGAGAAACGAAACACTCGCCTATAAAAGGGGGCTGCATACACTGAAAAAATAAATTACTTGCGCTTACTAAATCCATCATCTGGGACGAATTATTTATTGGAAAAATGAAATTTTTGGTTATTTTTAGAATGATCAATTCCATCGAAATAAACGGATTTTCGCAATAATGAAATATTTTATCGTTTTATCTCAATATTTTCTTGGTTACGTGTGACTAAATAATTCCTGAATTATTGGATTAGTTGATCTGAGTGATTTTTTTCAGACTGTATTTAATATTTAAAAATCGAATAGCTTTGTTATTTTAATTATTTAATTAACATTTATTTTTAATTAAAAATTTGATCATAATATATATATATATATATATATATATATATATATATATATATATATATATATATATATGAATAAGTTATCAAATTGTCAACTAAATATAAATGTTAATTGAGTAATAAAAATAATAAAATGATTAAATTAAATTATTATTAAATGCAGAAAGAAAAAAATCACTTGGATCAGCGGAATTATCCATGCACAGCGGACCCAACGACGTCTTGAGATGCAACGATAAAATATTTCATTATTCCGAATATTCGGAATAATGAAACAAGTTCAAAGTCAGAAGAATGGAAATAAAAAAATATTCTTCAGGCTGAAACTTCGATTAATCGATTGATTCGACGACGTTTCCTAATTGTTCATTTATTTTGCAGTAGAAAGGAAAAAGCGACGAGGGGAGCTTGAGTGAGTGAGGGAGGGAGAGTCAGACAGACATATAGGAAGAGAGAGAGAGAGAGAGAGAGAGAGAGAGAGAGAGAGAGAGAGAGAGAGAGAGAGAGAGGAAAAGCTATAGCGCCAGTCAATGGCGGAGGTTAAGGGCCATCGAGCGAGTGATACCATCTACTTTACATACATTATTCTCTCCTTCTCAGCGCCTCAATCTCTGCGTGCTCCGTGTACACGGTACCTCATCTCTTTCGCTCTCTCTCTCTCTCTTTCTCTCACCACCTCCATCCTTTCTCTCGCACCTGGAAGCAGCCGTCATGGCCGCAAGGCGCGTGTTCCGCGAGCATCGTGTGTGAGATATACATATTCGAAGTGCGGTAGCGCGTTGCTAGTAGTAAAGTCTCGTATATGCACCGGCGCGTGAACCATCGTGGCAAAGTTTCGAGAGCCTCTGAATTCCGCGGGTTTATCGGTGCACCGAACGAGCCTCTCGTTACATTAATTTTCCAAGATTTCATACAATTTAAGAAAATGAGAAATTTGTATCCTCATTGGGTAGGTAGGGTAAGGAGAGGCATGTTGAGCAAACTTGGAATTAACGACCTGTAATTCCTTAACAGTCTGCCGTATAAAAATGAAAACTACTTTGGTCAATAGGAAATTTATCTGGGAATAAAAAGTTTGTAGACGAAACTCCTGTTATCCTTATTGTTTCACAGATAATCGCTCTCAAATGACTAAGGACATATTTGCCCAACCTGCCCTGATTGTGGGGTAAGTTGAGCATGGGTATGAGGTAAGTTGGACAAAGTAAGAATTGCACTTAAAAAATTAAACGTATGCAACATGATTTGGTACGATGCAGTAATAAACTAACAGTTGCATGTTAATTAGTTAGGTTTTCAAACATTAACATTAATTGCAATGAACTTTGACATTTTTTTTCTCATACAATGGTAGAAGAAAATCTTTAAATCACGTTTTTTTTTACTTTTCGGTTAAAAAATAATGAAACGTCCCGTGTTACCGTCTCGTGCGCCGCATGGCAACGAGCGATGGCGTGTGTTCCCCTCCCCCATACCTCTCTTTCCGCCATTTGATGCACCCGCGTGCGGTGCTTAGTTTTCCAGATATTTCGATTGCCTAACTTACCTGATTGCTCAACATAATCCCTCCCTACCCGAACGTGCTCGAAGTTGCCTGCTTGCTCCGGGCGAATCAATAAAATGATGGAGACACAGGAAATCGTGACGATTTTTCGATGATAAAAAATCTTCTTATCATGATCAATTCAAGCGAAATAATGTCCAATAACGGACAAAAGTGGATAAAGAAGGAGGGACCTCGTGAAGGATTTCTTCGTGGAAGCGAATCGACAACGAGAATAATGGTAGCTCGTGGTAATCACGTCTGCAAAGATTTGTAATGGTCTTGTCCAGGGTTGTTATCGTTGTTTCGCGAACAAACTGAAGGGTATCTTGAAGGAGCAGGTGCTCCGACGTCGATGTACGACAAAGAACGTCAAGGAGATACAAACTAGTTCTTAGAGGAGTTACCTACGAGACGCGAGCTCAGAGAGAGAGGGAGAGAGAGAGAGTGAGTGCGAGAGGGGTAAGGTACAGAGAAAACTAATGGCAAGGAAATTTGAGCCGATACCAAGGCTAGATTGCCCAGTCAGCATCATCGGGGCTCCGCAGTGCCACTGCCGAATGGCTGTTATTATTAATGAAGGTTGTTGCGCGTCGGGCTACGAGGAGAGGGAAGCAGGGGGCTACAACCACCTTACGTAGTGGACCCCGGAGCTCCACTGTATATAATATCATTCCCAGGAGTCCCGAGAGTCCGCGACTCTCTCATAACTCATCGACCTCGGTGAACCCCTTCCACGACTACCTCTCTCCCAGACTATCAAACAACCCCAACTTCCTCGACTATTTCAATGTCTTTGAACGACGTTATTATTATTATTATTATTATTATTATTATTATTATTATATACCTCTTTAATGTTATCTATCTCATCTCGGCTATTTATATTACGAGTATTACTGAAATGGATATTATTAATAGTATCGTTATGAAAAATCGCGATCGGCTGAAGCTCATTTCAACGAAACGATGTATAAATGTACAACTGGTCTCTTGATATCATTCTTTCGATCCGCTAATGTCGTTCCTTTCAGTGCATAAAAGGAGAATGCTCTCTCTTTCTCTGGCCCCGTTTTTTTTCTTCTATCGTGTTAGTAGCCGAGAGCCGCTACCCGATCGTTAAATACGAAGGTTTAAGTACCTGTTATCATTGCGGAGGCGAACCTATTCGAGAATTCTCGGGCGAAAAGCATTTTCTTTTTTTTTTTTTTAACGTCACACACACACGCGCCGCAGTTGGCGCAAGAGGGCTCTTATTCGTTGCGACAACGCGGTACACCGGTTTACGCATTATCGGAATTTAAACGACTGGTTCGATTTTATTTTAACACCTCTCGTCGAAATTATAACGGGAGTCGATAAATTGCTGCGTTCATTGTAAAGTAGATATCGACGATCGAATTTCGCGTCATTCATATTTTACTCTTAACGGAATTAAAATTCTGATAGCGTTTATCGAAATCGTTATGGGACGGGGATATACAAATTGTATATGATACGCGATACATGCAAATTATACCTGTTTTGTAATCGTTCTCTCTCTCTCTCTCTCTCTCTCTCTCTTGCTTTCTCATTCTCTTCATTCCTTTCACTCGATCGATCTTATATCCGAGGCCCCACAAAGGAGAACAACTCCACCACGATATCGTATCTCTTCGAAAATTGTATCGCGTCATACGAACGCATTGCCAGCAAAAGTCTTTGCGATCTCAGAGAGAAAAAAAAAAACTAAACGTTACCTTCAATTGACGATGAGCCCTGGAATATAAAATGCGAGGTGCTTTCTCCCGATAACTCTCACGCCACTCGATTTTTTCAACGCTCTCATCGTATATTCCATTTGCAAATTAATAATAATAATAATAATAACAGGAATGAGAAATAAGTATGCGGGGTGTTTCATGCCAAATCGCGAATACGAAACAAAGGTGAATGAGCAAACTCAGAGAAAAAAAAATGATGAAACGAGTATGGATTTTTTGATACTTTTTTTTTTGAAGTACGCGGGTCGTTTAACGCGGCGTGGGAGAGATGCATCTTCTCACAATTTGTGTCTTCGCTGACTAAGACCCTCCCGAATGCAAATCAAGTGTACCAAAAGCGCCGCACCTGCTCTACATGAGCGAAAAAGCAAAATGCAGACGTCGAGAGGATATACGCTTGCGAAACGCCACACGGATCTTTGCGAATCTCATTATCACGAGCTTTTTTTCCACCGAACGCCAGGGATACTGCGATTCGATATGCGGAATAAAATCGGAATATTTCTTCTACACGGTTGAAATGTTGATTATCGGCCAAAGACTTTGACAGCATTCTCCTACGGTATTAACGACTTTTTGCTCGGATAAAAAAATAATAGAGCAGACTTGCCTAAATCGTGCTACAGGATAACAATACAGACGATTGGATAATTTTCCAAACGTCATCGCGTAGTGCATTAATCTCGCGATATCGATGTCATACTTGGAATAAATGAAAAAGATGTTACTCGCGGAGTCTCCGCGGTGTACGTGCGATACTGTACAAGACCGAGTGTATTGTACTCGTGAGTATGGTACAGGTGTATTGTGTATCGAACGCGATAAATTATTCCCAAGAATTGCGAGATATCAACGATTCAAGCAGAGCCAGACACAATATATCCACCGATGAAAAGCCAAGTCCCTTCGTGTACTCCATATACGATAAATATATGGGCAATTCCACGCTCGCCTCATTTACCAATAATTCACCAATAACTTTTTCTTATTGGAAAATTTTCACGAGAAGCGAGCAAGTTGACGAAGCTCGGGATTCAAATTGTTGGTGGAACGAGACTCGAAGTCTCATTATTATCGGAATTGTAGATGATCCTAACTAAATTTTGGCAAGTTTCGGAAGTGCGAATTAAATCTTAGGAATATTTTAGAAAATCGTAAGGAATTTTTAGGAATTTCTCAGGAAATTAAAAAAATCTTACCGAAATTTTAGAAAGTCTTAAGGGCATTCTAGAAAAATTTGAAGAGAATTCCAGAAAATGTTGAGAAAAATTCTAGAAAATGTTGAGGAATGTTCTAGAAAATTTCAAAGAAAATTCTAGGAAATTTTGAATAAAATTATAGATAATTTTGAATAAAGTTATAGAAATTTTAAAATAAAATTCTAGAAAATTTGAATAAAATTGTAGAAATTTTGAATAAAATTGTAGAAATTTTTGAATAAAATTCTGGAAAATATGAATAAAATTCTAGAAAAATTTGAATAAAATTCTAAAAATTTTTGAATAAAATTCTAAAAAAATCTGAATTTTATTGATGAAAGTAGCCTTAAATAAGTTATATAAAGTCAATTTCACACGAAATGGTTCATATTATTGCATATACATATATACGAGTGTCCGTGCAGGGAAGATCAAAGTATGTCGAGTCTATGGTTTATGCACAAGAATACTGTACACTTGCAAGTCCGATAACGTCGTCTATACACGGCGGTACAGGCGAAGCCGTTTTTTTTTTGCTTGCTTTCCTCTCAATGCGGAGTTGTTGCCGGCAAGCCGAGAGAAAACTTATTGCGAACATCGAAGCAGCAAATGCAACACGAGACATCGCGCAAAGATCGCGTTCGTATACGATCGCGACACAGAGAATAATAAGGCAGAAAAACACGGAAGTTTCGCGATTTATCGATTGTAAATGTTCTTGTTGTACCCACATATATATATATATATATATATATATATATAGGGATACAGGTAGGTACAACATTGCGTGGATGTAGATTTGCATGTATGCACGTAAAGTATACTTACAAAGATCAATGGCGTGTACAGTTGTAGTGAACAATGTGAGGGAGATAAATAAAAGAATAATCCAATTCCGATTATATCGGACGTCGAATGACGCCCACGTGGCGATGCACCCGAACCACTTGACCATATTCCTCACTCCCACTTTTCTCGGGCGAAGTCACTTCACCCTTTCGCCCTGCCTCACCGTGACTCCTCTTTCATTTCCGCCTCTAACTTCCTGACACCTGTAACAGCGAAATAGACGAAAAGAAATGTGTTAGAACAGCCATTTACAAAGTAATATTCCAACGAAACAATTCGACATGCTTGTTTTTTTTTTTTAATTTCCGGATACAAAGGAGAAAAATTATTTTTTCGAGTCAACTAAATTCGGTAGATTCGACATTTTTTTTAGCTTGTCGCAAATATATTATTGTTTGCTGGTATCGGAAGATTTAGTAGGGTACAAAAATAGTTATATTCGAAGATCCGTCATTTCAAACAGACTTTCCATGAAGTGTCGACTAGGAAGGCATTATTCGAGATAAATTAATTTTGTTCGTAAAGTGTTTATTTATGTATCGAATGATTTATTGGATTTGAATAAATGTGGATTAGCAAGAGAAGATGCGAACAACCTTAAAATCTCAGCTTCGTAGATTTTAATAAAAATCCAGTTACTCTTGTGAATTTCTAGTCACTTTGAAACCATTATTTTATGGTGACAAGGTATGAGATGTGTAAACCGAAAGCAAAAAAAGTCTGCCGATAAAACTAATGAAGTTATTACACTTTAATGAAGTACTATCAAAGTCAAACTTGCATTTTTCTATCGAAAGCATTTCCTCTTACAACGAAATAAAATATGTATTTCAATTAAATATATAATTGCATTTCCTTGAATAAAAAAAAGTTCACTCGATTGAAATAAAATGTTGTCAGAGTAAAGGTAAAACGAATAAACTATTTTTTTTGTTTCAGTCAGTAAGTTAAAACATTCGTTTGAATTAGTTCGCTGAGTATAAAATAAAATAATAGTTCGTACACGGACATTTAATTTGATTGATGTAAATCACCTCTCTCGTAATGATAAATAATATTATCCCTGAAGAAATTCAGTGAAATTACGAACATATTCGTATGTTATAAAAGTTTTCCATCATCGCGCTCAAAGTAGACGAGGAGGGTGTTCGCATTTGACGTACAGTTCGTTCGCGACGACGAGGCACATTTGAATGCCAACACGGGTATTTCACGCGCGCTACGCGTTAAAGCGAGCTTGAAAGGCGAAAGATGAGTTTGCCTCGGACTTTCGTATACACACATATTCACGTATACTTTACGTATGCGCGTGTATTTGCACACACGGATGAATAAGGTCTCGAACGGAGTAGTTTGGTAGGCGTTGGTAATTGCACCGAGAGCCAGTGAATAAATGATGGTTGACACGAGCAAGAAAGTTGCTCTTGGGCCACGGATCTCACGTACCCCCATTAAACATTCATGCTCGTGAGCTTGTGTACCCTGGAGAGAGAGAGAGAGAGAGAGAGCGAGAGAGAGAGAGAGGGGGAGTCTCCACCGTCTTGGAAAAGCTTGGAAGACTTCTCTACAGCGAGACCTCCGCGTGTACGAATTCGAAAACGAATGCGCGCTTTATTTTTAAAGGTCTTACTTTACCGGTGGCCGCAGTGGGGTTGGCCTTTCCTGGTGTCTTCTCTCAAGCCTCGGTAATCACGCGACGAAGAAAGCCACGATCGGCTCTCACGATCAGATAAGATCGGTTAGATCGTCGGATAAACTTTCGTCTCGACGGAGTGAAAAAGTGAGGAAGAGAGAGAGAGAGAGAGAGAGAGAGAGAGACTCGTTAGCGCCACTGGGAGACATTGAATTGACAGACAAAGGATCCTGAGAGATCTCATGCGATAACATTTCTCAGTCATCATGCTACTATGTGTATGTCTATGTTTATAGAAAACAGTGGGAAATTATTTAATGACAACGGAATGACAGGTACGATTGTTACTGGGTTAAACCTAGCTCGTGTGTGGAAAAAAGACGAATTTTCGTGAATGTTTTTCGGGTAAAACGTGTGCAGTTTTTCACTTTTTTTTATACATTAAAGAGAATGGTTTTAAGACCCTTTTACAATTTTTTTATTCAAAGAAATTTATAAATATGGTAGATACAATGGTTTGTGCAGACGGCTGTTTAACAAATGTACTTCGCGATTACGCGATAAAAGAATCGCCTGTGCAGAAATTTCTTAGGGATATCTAAGTTCCGATCGGATCCCGATCGGGATATGATACGGATTCCCTATAAAGGGTATTCTCATCAGAATCCAGATGGCGCCCACTACGTAGCACAAGGCGAAGACGTGGTGGCAAAAATTTGAAATACGTATTAAATACATCTTTCTTAGCGAATTAAATACATATTTTCTTAGTTCGAACGACCTCCATTTAATTTAAATATAATTACTTAGAATAAATAACCTATATCACTTTTCTCCAGGAAATATAAGTCTCTCAAGGTCTATATATTGTTTTTTCGATTTTTTAATAATTGAATGTAAAAAATGTTGTTCAAAATTCTGTTATTAAAATATATAAGTTTTGACAGTTGTGCTGTAGCACCAATTTTCACCTAATATTTTTCAGATCCTTGGATAAATGATTTAAGAAAACGTCCAGCGTCTCCAGCTGATACGGATTGGTATCTCCTGGGTGATTTTTACATTCATTCCTGGGATCCGATTCGATATCGAACTAGATCTTGTTCTAGAAGTTCGGAATTCTAGCCTGGATCCTATGCAAAGTTTCTATTTGGATTCTGACTGGAGTCCTTGATAATTCCGGATTAGGATCCTGGTTGGAATCCGATATACGAGCGTTACACTTCGTTCCCAGATCCGATCCGATATCCGACTGGATCCCGATTGAGAAACCAGGATTCTAGTCCGAATCGGACTATACCCATGACAATATTTCTGCACGGTCGAACGCATTTAGTTTTTGCATGAAAGTATGTAGCGCTCTAAATAATTTCTAGATAGAAATAGAATTATCTAGATTTAATATTAAGACTTATAGTATTATAGCAACTCGAATAATATAATAAGTAATAAATCGAGTAATATTATAATAACTAATATTGACTCTTAACTTTCTAATAGCACGCTCATAGGGTTTTCCCTAATAAAGTTAAATGTGAACAAACACAAATAAAAAAAAAACTAAAATAAAAACACATTCAACGAAAAAATTCGAGGCCCAGTCTTCACATTACGTCGCTTACGACTGATTATACTTCACATCTGAGACACATATTTGAGACTTCAAAATCTCGGCTGCTTTTCCCTGGATTTGTGTCTCCCGCGCATCCTCGAGCATAATGTTCCAAGGCTTTGGTACATTGTGGTGTACCAATCGCCGTTAATGTATTTACTCAACTTCCCTACAGCCGAAACCTTCGAAATCCCTTCCGCAAATTGCTACCCCTGCAAGCCTGCAAAATTCGTATTAATCGTGGGAAAGTTATCGATTGCTTAAGACGCGTTAGAACCGCGGGCCCGATTTATCGGTCCTCGAATAAATTTCGTTTAATAGTGGAGGAATAACGCGCGCAAATATTGCGATGAGATATAATAATGTCGCAGCGATCTTCAAGCTCATTCGGGAGGTTGAGGAATCGAGTGAGGGGCTAGCGGGGCTTTGAATACTCCGAAACGTACGTGAGAGGGGAAACCCTTGGCTTTAAACTATGAATTCTAATCGAATCCCGTTCATTTGCATAGGAATGAGTTTATGCAGATTGATACGCTTGAATATATTGCTCGGTACTATATTGGCTGGATGTGCGAATCCGCTGAACTTAAGCTTTCAGACAAAAACAAATATATATATATATATATATAAATGAATATGTATCGTCGTCTAGCCGTCGTCGAGACTATAATCTCCCTCCTTTCGATATAATACCTGATTTTCTAACCATGCATAATCAGCTCGACGATCGCGATCGATTAAAATGTTTGAGTTGAGCCTCAAAGTTTCTAACGCGAATAGGAAGACAGAGGCCAACGCCGCAGCTTCGGGTCGTGCCGTCATTTATATCGCAATTAATCGTGGTAGATTTTTTTTTTCTGGGAGGGAGAAAAACATAGTCGTAAAACATTCACGATTCGATCGTGGTGTACGTGAGAAGTGACGCAGGAAACATGTGAGACGATCAAGGAACTCCCCGGGCACTGAAACCTCCCCAGTCATTAAAGAAAAGCGATTTTATCGTCGCCTAAAAATATCCACGTAGGTATACAAGAACTCTCTTCTGGTGCTCTTTTCTTACTCGAGCTCTTTGGAGGACAGCGCGAAGAAATACGATCCGGCGAGGGGCGTAACTTTTACGCGTTAGAATTTTAAGGCATGTTAATTGTAGGTAAAAAAGTGGAAGGTGATGATGCGAACACTGTGTTGCGTGTGTGTCCGAGATGAAAAAAAAAAAATATTTTTACGGAGATAAGTTTTTGTTTGTATGGATTCTTGCCGCGTTTTGTCGGCGTTCCACGTTTATATTCGTTTACCGCATCGTTGTGGAGAAAAAAAGATTTATGTTCTGGGTGAACACGCGGGACGTCATTGGCTCCTGGTCTCGTCGCGTGGTTTATGTATATCAAGATTTTCGAAAATCAAGATATTCGGTCTAATTAGTGCTAGACCCTTTTCTTCCCTGAGAAAGGTAAGTACATGTGCCGTAGCTGGTAGCATGAGGGTTCGACTACACTGATAGAAAAATTCTTTTCGTATTAACTGGATGGGTCTATTTGATTTTTTAAAATTTGAATTAACTAGATTGCATTCCATTATTAAAGTTATTTATTTTTAATATATTTATATATTCAAATCAAGATCATTTAATATGGTCTAATAACTAATTATTTTATTTATTCCTAATAAATCTGTGATTAAATCTGTGATTTGGTTTCATCTGGTATTATAAGTCTCATGGCTTTGTTTTCATTCGAAGCGTGTTGTAACATTCTGCAGTTGAGGAAAATGGTTGGTCTTTCTATAGATAAATAGTCGCGCCTGTTAATAAAAGGCACGACGATACCTTTCGTTTTTTTCCAAATAACAGCCCTGTTAGTGAAAAAACAAAAAATAATTTGACTTTTTTTTACCGCACTTTTATGTCATGAACCTATATTCATGCGATATATCGTGTTTTATCTTTATATATTTAATTTGAATTTAATCTTTATTTATTTATCCGAATATATTTAATATTTCTAAAGAATATCTTGAACAAATAAAAAAATATATATTTAAAACAAATAGGGTCGTAGTGTGCCGTGAGACCAGGAAAAATTCTATTTGATTTAAATAGCCCTAATTTAAATTAATTTTTTTTGGCAGTGTATGAGGACGTTGAAATAATAATGTAGAAGTTTGCATCGTTGGAATCTAACGAAGACTTATTTTTTTTTTTTCAATTTCTTTGGCTTCTTATCGTGCAAAATTTTTGATAGATTCAAGCTACGAGAATCACACAAACGTTTTTCAACACCTTTCCTCAATTTCACAAGCTAAACCTGGAAAAAATATTTTGCGTGATAAGAAAGTTAGAGAAAAAAAAATTCTGTGTTCCAACGATGCAAATTTCAAGTCCATTTTTAGCAGCCCAATTTATCATTGGAAAATTGAGCTGAGTGGTCACCCATCCGTATATTGGCCCAAGCTAATGCTGCTTGTACAATTTTCTATGTTAACTTGCCAGACTGGAAAATGTTTATAATCAACTTCGGTAATTTTTCTTCGTTAACATAGAATTATAGTCGAGGGTATGAACAGCGAAGGGGCGACTTCGAAATATCGTCGAAGCTCGACGACACGGTGGGGATGCGTTTCTCCGTCGCATAGGGATTTTCTCGAGTGTTCAGATCGATCGGTGCGGTGATCCTGGCGTCGTGCGCATTGTCACGGTTTCGCCTAATGTCTCGTAAACACGAGAAAACCCTGCCACGTTTCAGGAAAGTGGATCGAGAAGGGTCGTGCGCCTGGTGGTACCGTGGCGACGTCACGCGTCTCACGTATACTTCGATCGTTGAAAGGTTTTCGGTACTTTGCTCAAAAACGGCTGCTCCGAATGACTTGAAATTTTCACATTCCGCGTGGGGCAGGGAGGGGCATGCCGAGCAGTCGGGTAAGTTGGGCAATCGAAATATCTGGAAAACTAAGAACCGCACGCGGGTGCATTAAATGGTGAAAAGAGAGGTATGGGGGAGGGGAACACATCACGCCATCGCCCGTTGCCATGCGGCGCACGAGGTAACACGGGACGTTTCATTATTTTTGCATCCAAAAGTAAAAAAAAAACGTGATTGAAAGATTTTCTTCTACCATTGTATGAGAAAAAATATTTCAAAGTTCATTGCAATTAATGTTAATGTTTCAAAACCTAACTAATTAACAAGCAACTGTTCACGGAGAGAATTAAAAAGTAATTTTTGTCGTGAATTTCACGGTAAAAATTACCGTGATATATTTCAATGTGGTGACAAGTGAGAAAAGCATAATAATTCGTATGCGACAAGTTTTTTTCAACTCGCGTTACAGAAAATTTCAAATACGTAGCTAAAATTTTACTATACAAGAAGGGTAGCGCGCACGATAATTTTTACCGAGAGCACAATACATTTTCCTATAACACTCATTAAATTTTATAATAAATCTTACAATAACTGTTATAAAGGCGATACTTTTTTATAGACATTTTTGAAAGGCATAAAATAATAAAATGCACAGTAAAATTTCGCTGATATTATATATTTTTAAAATTTAAGCTTTGCGTATTTTGTTACACATCAAAATTTACTAGAAAATCTGGTAAAATTGTCTACCTGAAGAAGAAATTTTATTTTATCTTCGTGAAAATCTGTGTTTTACTCAGTAATAATAAACGAAGTTTCAGGGTTGTCATCTGGTTACCGTTACTGCACGGTAATTTTTAACATTTAATTCTCTCCGTGTTGGTTTATTACTGCATTGTACAAATCGTGTTGTATACGTCTGATTTTTTTTTATGCAATTCTTACTTCGCCCAACTTACCTCATACTCGTGCTCAACTTAGCCCACCATCGGGGCAGGTTGAGCAAATATGGCTTTAGTCATTTGAGAGCGATTATCTGTGAAACAATGAGGATAACAGGAATTTCGTCTACAGACTTTTCTTTCCCAGATAAATATCTTATTGACCAAAGTAGGTTTCATTTTTATACGGCAGACTGATAAGGAATTACAGGACGATAATTCCAAACTTGCTCAACATGCTCCTCCCTACCCTATAATTCCTGGTCGAAGGACTTACAACTGCCGGATTTTCGTAATATTGAAAAGCAAGATTGAATTCACCGCAGAAACAAAAAAAACTTATCTTCTGTCTCTCTCTCATTGCGTTAAAAAGTTATTCATTCGTTTTTTTTTTCATTGTTGACATTTTAACAGATGAGTACTTCATAAATCAGACCAAAATATCGATGTATCCCCGAATTCGTGTCCTTCGTCCTCGAGAAGAAATATATGTTTGGAATTCTCCCTTAAGGTTCGGCAAAGGAGATTAACGAATTGGCCCGCGGTGTTCGAAAACTCGCGCGCGCGCGCGCGCGCGGGTACGTCACGGGCATGAATTTATCGGGTCGTGAGCGACCCGGGCACCTTTACATTTGTCAGAAATACACGCGAGATGCGGGAGAGTAGCTTCGATACATCATAAAACACGTTTGTTGCGTCTATCGCGTTTATCCCTTGACACGAAAAATTCTTAGGAGGGGTTTTACCTATATATTATATTTACCGAAGAACAAACAAAAAAATCGAGATACAGCGGCGATTATAAGGGCCAAGACAAAGGATCGCGATTACGCTGGAGCGAGATCTCCGATTACCTCCGTCCGAGAAATTTATTCCAATCATTATTCTCGCGTGTATATTTGAAGACACACACGTTGAAAAAGAAAAAAAAAAGGACGCCAACAATGCGGAATTTTGCGAAGATGGGTGAAGGAATTTGGCGAGGTGAATTTCAACCTCCGAGCCACCACAAGAGCCCACGAGAGTGCGGAGGTTCCGGGAGGTCAGGGCATCGAATCGCCGCAAACGAGCTCGCCTCATCTCTTTCCCTCGTATTCCTTCCACTCTCGTCCTGGCCTCCTCTTCTCTCGTCCCTGTGGCACCCTTCGGTAGTCGTGGACCTCCCAGCGAACGAAAAAAAAGGACTTCTGCAGGATATATATATATATAAATAGTGATGGAGGGGGCGAGAATGACAGAGAAAACGAGAGACTGCTCTCGAGTGCCTGAAGCAGAAGCACTATAGCTCGTAGCTCACCTACATACAATTTTTTTCTTCGGCGAGCTAGATGGAGCTTTTCAGGTTAGATTGGGGTAATGAGTCTCGCCAGGTAATGACGTCCACAATAAGAAAATGGTTCAGCTCATATCTGTACGAAAAAAAGAAATATTATTTTGTTTCTAAATGTTATATTTTTACATTACTCCTACGATATATATATCAATATTTTGCTCCGATTTTCCGGTATGCTTAATTTTTTAATTCCATTTTACTATTTTATTCCACACAAGCTGAATCGATCAATAAAATAACTATAAAAATAAATAAAAAAATTCGACCCGACTATTGAATATATAAAATAATTTTTATTTTTCACAAATACAAGTTTATAAACAAATTAAAAGAAAAACGAATAAAAAAAATTGGAAAATGGCGAATATATGTCGTCTAGTAGGACGGTCTTTTTAAACTGGTCGACAAAATATCTCGAGTTCTATCCAATCGATTTTGATGGAATTTAAACCGGATATTCTTTATAATATTATCTAGGATATAGTGATGGATTTTTTAAAATTGTATGCCACGTTCATTTTTTATTCATTTGGAAAACTAAACATTTTGGTAAAAGTCATAGGTTTTATTTCGTACAGTTGTCATTTTTACAAAATATAAATGTTATTTTTTTTCCTATGCTATACCTTTATATATACAGGAAAAACTGTTTTTTTTTTTCAATTTTTCAGACGATGCCGGACAGGGAAAAAAATTCTATCGTCAGACAGGATTTTTGGAAGAGGGTCCTACTAGACGACTTATATGATTTTTTTAAATTTTTTCATAGAACTATAAAGTATTTGTCAAAAATAAAAATTATTTTATATATTTAACAGTCGCGTAAATTTATTTATTTATTCTTATACCTATTTTCCCGACAATTTTTTGTTACATGACAAAATTGCTCAAATCTTTGTGCCATCGATAATTTGTTTAATACAATAATTTGGTGTTCCCTTTGATTCAGACTGGTAATTAGTTAATTTTTAATTTGGTAATGAAATTACAAACTAATAAACTCACATTTTCACGTCATTGGTAATTTCGCTATTCCTTTAGTGATAATCTCTTAACTGACTCGTATTACCCCAACAAGAGGCAGTGCGTGCTGTGCCAGGAGCAAGAGGAACAGAGAGGGTGAGCAAGAGCAAGAAGGAGCGGGACAGAGCGTGGGTTTGGGAGAATGAGGAGGGGGGGGGGGGCGGGTGTGTGGAATAAAAGTAGGTACAGTAATGCCTCCATTGGAGTGCACCGAGTACTCCGCTATATACTTTTGACTTGTATGGAGTCGTTGTTCTAACGTGTAGCCACACTCGACGCGGGCACCCTCGAGAGCCCTTTCGTACACGGGCAAGAATGAGGATTGCTGCTTGGAGCGCTCTTTCTCAAGAGGAAACGCGTGTATGGGAGTTTCGGGAGGTTCTTTCTTTTTTTTTCCCTCCATGCGCGGGTTCCTCCTGCAGCAACTCGACCTCACCGCGGACCACCGCGTCTCTCGCCCCCTCGTTTCCCGGGGACCTTTTCGAGTTCGCGTCTCTCGACACGATCCGATACTACGCGCCTATACTTGCGCTCGTTGGATGAGATCCTTTGACCGTTGTATCCGAGAGCGCGAGAGGCGAGAGAAAAGAAAAAAAATATCTTGTAATCGAGTATAAGAACTACGCCAACGTCGAAATCCTCGGTATACTCGGTCAATAAATTTCAGCCATCAAGTGTGATATTCCTAGCTCTACGAGCCCAGATTGAATGAAATTTATACTCGACGCTTGATCGCCTTTCTTTTAGGCTGCGATACGTTGGCCACCACAAGCTTGGCCACCACAAGCTTGGCCACCAGAAGCCACCACAAGCTTTTCATGATCATTTTCCAAACACTTTTCCATTGACATTTCGTACAACACGCGATATATTTTCTGAGTTGCAATACCCTAGTGGATTTTTACGTATGACCCTTCCCAATTGAAGCACTTTCCTATCACTTCCGTACTTTGCCAATCCAACCTGGCGCCCGTTTCATCCACAGCCGTTTTGAGCTACAATGTACCGCATCTACTGAGGATACGGGGAAACTGTGGAAAACCCGTATCGATACCCGTGCAGAAATTTCTTGGGGAGTCCCTGGGACGTACTACATCCCTACACTGACAGAAAAATTCTTTTGATATTAACTAGATGCGTCTTTTTTATTGATTTTTATTTATTGATTTTTTTTATTTGAATTAACTAGATTTTTTGTGAAATCAAATTTTTCCTATTGCATTCCATTATTGAAATGATTTAGTTTAAATATATTTATTTATTCAAATCAATAAATTTAATATCGTCCTTTCGATTTTTTTCCAACAGCCTTGTTAGTGAGCAAAAAGAAAAATAATTTCACTTTTTTTCATCCCACTTTTATGTTATGAACCTATATTCTTTTCTTGTATTCGTGCGATATATCGTGTTTTATCTTTACTTGTTTAATTTGAATATATTTAATATTTACAATGAATAGCTTGAACAAATTAAAAAATATATATTTGAAACAAATAGAGTCGTAGTAGGCCGCGAAATAAGGGAAAAACCTATTTAATTTAAATGGACCCTATTTAAATTGCATTTTTTTGGCAGTGTGTAGGTTTCAAGAATCCTATCGGATTCTGTTCGATAATGAGGGAATTATTTAGGATTGAAACTGCATTCGTACATTGGGCTGCAATAGGAAATCCAGATTAGAATCCAATGTACGAGCGTGACGTTTTAGTGTAGGGATGCAATGCGATGACCCATTGGATCCTTATCAGGGAGTAGGGGCAAGTATGGGAATCCAATTGGAACCCTACGAAAATTTCCACACGGGTATAGACGGCCCCGTATTCTTCCGATTCTCTGGTGCACAGACGTTTTTACTCAAGTATCTACACCGAGGTCCCAGAAGTATTGGCCTTTTACTGACTGGTTGATGCACCAACCAGTGGACGGCTAAGCGGTCACCGCTTCGAATATCGGCTATGCACAACGCTGCCTAATTCGAAATACCGCCAGAGCTCAACCTCGGCCATGGCAAAACGTCATTAGCTAAGTTTATTTTTCTTCACTATTGTGCCATTTGATAATGTCACAATCGCATATAATACAGTTCCTCAGCCAGGTTCGCGCAGTTGTTTGTTCAACCCTTTAATTCACTCCACCTTTCTGACGTTAAACGCTCAGGGAACTCTCCGTGTCGCATCCATTTCGAGTATCGCTCACGGTGAATTAGCCACTAAAGCGATTTCTCAAACAGTACTGACTCCAGTTGGTCGGAGTGAGACGGTAAGAGTACCAAGTTTCGTATCTTCTCGAGATTCTGTACACACCTATTCACACATATATGTGTGCGGGGGTGTGCGCGATTCAACGTTGAAATAACGAGAGAGAGGGAGAGAGAGAGAGAGAGAGAGAGAGAGAGAGAACCAGCAAGCTGACAACGAGACGAGAGAGTATATTTCAAGGAGGTCTGGTGTAAGCGAGAGAACCCGTATCAAAACCGACCAAAGTTTCTACTACGTTCACGTCAAAGTTCTCTCGCCTTCGTCGAGTACACATTTTCTCACATAGAGAGTACAGCTGAGGCTTTTGCGTTTGTTCATACAGGGCACACTGTATGTAGCATTGTTCCCCGGAGTTCCTAGGGAGCTTGAGAGTGAAGAACAATGACGCGACATACCTTTGTACTTTCCATGAATCATAATCAGCACTCAAGTTGCGTGTATACCCAAGAATGGAGACGATTATTTCAATGGTAACGCTCGTACAAATGTGAAGGAAAAACTGGCTGTGTTTCTTTCACGTGCCCGAAACGTCTGAAATTATATTTTCATTGACTGAAATTTATATCTGGCAGAAGTTGCTGTTTTTTTTTTCTTTTCCTAAACAAGAGAAATATCGTTGGAGCGAAACTTTGAACGAATCCATTGTGGTGTACGGAGGGGTAAGTACGATTCCGCAAGATCGTCATTATTTTCGTGGCTACCGGTATTCATCACCCGGTGAATACCGATTGTTATCCCGTCTGGGCATTTCTGTGGGCACCGTGATAATCGTTTATCACACGATATAATTCTCGCACGGTCTCTCGGTTATTTCGTTTGATAATCATTATCGCATAGCCATTGCGCGAGCCTCGTATTCATTATTCTTGCGTGATGTACGTTCATCACTTGGAGAACTGACGAGCTGACGAGCTTGCGGTATGGGCAATTTCGAGGCGAGTATTCATCACCCATAAATCTCGCCTTTTTGATACTTATCTATCTATATATCTATATACATATTTACTAGTGACTAATCGAGCAAAGCGACATGTTCATTTAATTTTAATAAAAACGGTCCTTTATTAGGGTAAAGCCACCAAAGAGTGCGCGCTAGCAAAGTGTACGCAGTGCTTTCAATTGCTTTATTTTTTCTTGTGGTGGCAACACCACCTAATCTTTCAGTGGCATATGTCGTGTCGAGGTGTTGGACAACAACTCGCTTCGTTAAGGTATTTATGTCCAATTTTAAGACTAATAATAGATTTTCGATGTGTTTGATCTTATTTTTTAACAATCTTAATCACGTTTTGTAAGGTTCGCAATTAATTTGCACCCAACTAATGTTATTATACTTGGAATTTGTGATCCAAATTGTGTGTTTTATTGACAGGTCATGTCGCTGTTTTGTTTGCTTAAGAAAATTATAGTGACCATAGACTAAAAACACGTATTTGGTAAGAGTACGCACCCGAAGAGTGCGCACGCGTACTCTTAGCTTGTGTTCACTTGTGATGTGTGCCAGGGCTGATGATCTCACTCCTCTCTCATGGGCACTCTTAGCTTCTATGAAAGATTCTCACTGCGTACTCTTTGCAACACAGCACCCTAAGAGCGCGCACGGGACGAGTTCTAAGTTGAACCCTTTAAAAAAATATTTTTCGCGATTGTTACTCAAGCTTTATATTTAAAATAATATTCCTAAATGACCAAAGATTAATTTTAATAAGAAGTACAGAGTGGATTATAAAAATTGATTTTTCTAGAAATAAAAGTTTATAAAGTGCCTACTCTTTGCTGGCTTTACCATAACCATTTTACCCTTATTTACCATCGAATCAAATTGTCTCTTTCCACGCCGCGATCTTTGATTAACGTTTCGATATCTCGTGACGCAGAGGAACATCGTGAAACGGACTCGAAAAAATTGTTCAACGAGCATATAATATGCGCACGCACGTTCAAGCGGCAATGATGTAGTCCAAGCGGCCCGTACAATGCCTTAACTAACCAATTGTGCGTTTGAATTTATTTCCCGGGGGTTGCGAACTTTACGGTTCGAGGCTTTTCGAGAGGTTTCGCGAGACTTCTCTCTCTCTCTCTCTCTCTCTCTCTCTCTCTTTCTTTCTCTTTATCTCCATAGTGGAATAGTTCTCTCCGGGACTGGTATTTATTGGCCGTTCGTCTGATTTATATCATCGGCACGACACACGGTGGACCTCGAGAGTCCGAGGGCGGCGGCTACGCCGAAGGAGAGGAAAGATCCCGAGGATATAATGACGAATGCCGTAGCACACGATCCGCGAAGTAACCACTGCTTGCGGAGAGGAGAGGAGGGGAGAGAGGAGAGAGAGAGCGAGAGAGAGAGAGAGAGAGAGAGAGAGAGAGAGAGAGAGAGAGAGAGAGAGAGAGAGAGAGAGAGAGAGAGAGGGAGGGAGCGAGAGAGAGAGAGGGAGAGAGAGAGAGGGAGAGAGAGGGAGAGAGAGATGAAACGATCGCGAAGAGATTCTCCGACGCAAACGAGGCATTAAGAGCCATCGAGGGCACCTTCGTGAGCACGCGCCCTCCAACCATTCACTATATTAATTGAGTTCCGTGCGCAAGACGCTCCGATATATATATATATATATATATATATATAGATCGACGTAAGATTTAAGACGTTGTACATGTATCTTGGTAAATTAGATATATAATACTCATACAGTGTGTCCCTTTTGGGTTTTGCGGGCTGAAATAACCAGCAGGTCCCGTCATACGGGACCTCGTGTTCATGATTCATGCCCCCCTTGTAACGGGACACCCGGTACACGTGTAATAGGCGCGTGTACAATGAACCCGCGAGCGAGAGAAATATTGCACCGACCAGTCCAACAAAAGCAGTCCGCGGCTCTTTCTATTTATGTGTCTGCAGTCGTAATGCAATAATTATTTGAAAAAAAAAAATGACAAGCTTCTACCCTCACCATGTCGGATGTACTTAGATAAGATGGATCTTAATAACTTTGGCGGTGGATCTATTGTGTGGGCGAATTATTTGAAAATAAAGCAATATTTATTTCCCGAGCTGCAATAGACTTGTGGATTTTTACTTATGACCATTCCGAATTAAAGCCTTTTCCATCACTCCCTATTCGCACTTCGCTAATGTAACCTAACTATCGTTGCGTCCGCAGTCGCCTTGAGCTAAACCATACTGTATTTTCCGAGGGCACGGGGAAATTGTGGAAAACTCGTGATTCTCTGGTGCACAGACGTTTTTACTCAAGTATCTAAGGTCTCGGAAGTATTATTGGCCGTCCGATGACTGGTTGATGCGCCAGCCGGAGCAGGGCTCAGCCGTCACTTAAGGAGCTATTCTACTGTGAAGGCTAAAAAAATAAACCATTTTTTAATAATTTTTTTTCTTGAAAACTGTTGCATGTACCGGTACAAACTTTTTTTTTCGCTCAAAGGTACACTCTTATAGAATAGAACACATTTTTTTGTTGTTGCATATAAATGTATATTTATTTAACAATTTATAATCGTGTAAAGGCATGAAAAAAGATAAGTATGTCGCTGGCATTGATGATTTGCGCTTTCCAGGTAATCTGAAACAAAAAATTCAAAAAGATTCTTAATCTGTATGAGTGTCGCTATCGCCCGAACTAGAATTATTTTAAAATATTAATTTTTACTTATACTTTCGCCCAAATTATGACGAAAAAAAAAACGTGCCTTTCAAACACTTTTGCCAAAAACGACGCCATTTTGTTATTTTGCAATATAAAATAATAATTCTACTGCGAGCGATAGCGACACTCATACGAATGAAGAATTTTTTTGAATTTTTTGTTTCAGATTACCTGGAGAGTCTATATTATCAAGGCCAGCGAGATACTTTTTTATCATGCCTTTAGACGATTATCAATTGTTAAATAAATATACATTTAAATGCAACAACAAAAAATGGGTTTCTATTCTGTAAGAGTG
Organism: Ophion ventricosus; assembly: GCA_963932345.1. NCBI lineage: Eukaryota > Metazoa > Arthropoda > Insecta > Hymenoptera > Ichneumonidae > Ophion > Ophion ventricosus. The sequence continues at coordinate 12,886,013 of OZ010723.1, read as the reverse complement.
TACCTTTAACCCTTCGTGGTCGCACATCCAAATTCAATCGCGGTGGTCACACTTGAGTCGATTCAACCCAGTCAGTTTTCAAAAAAGTATCGTGACCAAAATATCCGCCCGAAGTGGTTCAAAAAATTACGGAACATGCTTTGAACTTTCTAGATGATGTAAGAAAAATTTATTTATAGGAAATAATATGGCGACATGTAAAAAAAAAATCATAAAGAGGTGAAAATGCAAAAAAGACATTTTTTCGCCCAAAAAATCATAGTTTCGTGAATTTTCAACATTTTTACCTAAAATTTGGTCGTGATACTCCTTACATATGCTACTTTTGGGAAAAAATTGTAGCATAGTGCGCGTACCAAAAAAGGTATTTATACCGACATGTGAAGAGGGTAAATTTTGTGGTATGAGGATACCTTAAACTCCAGGTAAGATGGTGAATACAGTTCCATTCGAAGCCGGGAACTATGATATATTTACGCCAAAAAATGATTGACGGGTCGATTCTACCCAGGGCGACCACGAAGGGTTAAGGGAAAAAAAGTTTGTAGCGATACATGCAACAGTTTTCGAAAAAAAATGATTAAAAATAGCTTATTTTTTTAGCCATTGCAGTAGAATAGCCCCTTACGAGTTGGTTTTTGAAAAATGCTTTCTTAGTATACCTCTACACCTACTAAGGAACATATCTTCAAAATTTCATGTTTCTATCTTCAGTGACTTACGCTGTGCATTGTCTTTATGTCAGTCATTCGGTCAGTCATGGAACCGTTTTATATGTATAGCTTTTATTTGAGAGAAATGAAAATGATATATTTGGTGATAAAAATGAGACGGAAATGATGCACCAATTTAAATTCGATGTGAAATGCAATGGTAAGTTTCGTGTTTATAAAAGTGTAATGCAATGATTTAATATTGATTAAAAACTTGGAATACGAAGATTACGGTGGGGAAAATAATCTCCATACATAAGTACCTTGAGACTTCCTTATACTTCCACTATCTTAAGTGATTTCGTCTCTTTTTTTCTCTCCTTCCTCTTGGCCAGCTTTCTTATCTCCTGGCTGCTGTGCTCGTGAAAGAGATAAAGAATTCATAAGAAGAGTTTTTCCGTGGAAACGCTCGAGAAAAAGTCAGGCCGATTTACTGTGTTTCCTACAGACGGAAACTGTACAGCTCTCACGAAACTTCATCGCGCTTGTGTAGTGCCACGAGAGAAAGAGAGAGGCCAAGCATTCGAGAATGAAAATTAAACGTGAAAAAAGTCGAATAAAAAAAGCCATGCCGGGGATTATTGACGAGCGGAAAAGGGCAAGGAAAAATGTAGCGGATTAACGCTGCGGCTAGGAAAAAGTTTATTCGCAATGAGCAAGAACGATTTATTTGTTTGGCTCGAGTCAAATTAATCTGGACGTGACAAGAACGAGTTGAATAAAATGATATTTCCTTTCCCGAATGTACAAATTACGACAATACCACTGGACGGATTCATTTAGTTGTTAATGATAAAAAAAACAAAAGCCGGTATGAACAATAAAAATTGAAAGTTTGTGATAAAAATTGTGCAGTCATTGAAACCAAATTCATCAAACGTTTTATAAAAATTAGCTACGATCTATTTATCCTTGGGGGACTAAATTATTGATGTTTTTTGTATTAATCTTGGAACTGAAAAAATATGACTGTACAAATTTATTCGACTGATTTGAAGAAAGAAAAATGACAGAAGCAGCTCATAACAGAAACCAAAAATCGAGAGCTAGCAAAAAAGAAAAAATATGGAATTATCAAGGCAAAAATCTTTAACCCTTCGTGCATCAATTTTTGGCGTAAATATATAATAGTTCCCGGCTTCGAATGGGACTGTATTCACCATCTTACCTGGAGAGTGAACCATCCTCATACCATAACATTTACCCTCTTCACATGTCGGAATAAATACCTTTTTTGAATGCGCACTACGCTACTAATTTTTTCCCAAAAGTAGCATATCTAAGGAGTATTACGTCCAAATTTTAGGTAAAAATGTTGAAAATTCACGGATCTATGATTTTTTGAGCGAAAAAAATGTCTTTTTTGCGTTTTCACCTCTTTATAAATTTTTTTTGAACATGTCGCCATTTTATTTCTTATAAATAAATTTTTCGTACATCATCTACAACGTTCGAAGCATGCTCCGTAATTTTTTGAACCACTTCGGTCGGATAGTTTGGTCACAATACTTTTTTTGAAAACTGACTGGGTAGAATAGACCCAAGTCTGACCACCGCGATTGAATTTGGAAGTGTGTGACCATGAAGGGTTAAATATAGTTTAAAAAATCAACGTCAACCTTTTGATACTTTAACTTCGAATCATTGATCTTTAATATCAAATAACTGATTTTTTTTTGTAAAATGTTCCATTTTTGTAAATTGTCGTGGGGATCCAATTGGATTGGGAAAAAATATGCACGGGGTGTATTATATTAGAAAAGACTTTAAAAATTAGTACTATATTTGAGGTAATCATTCTTGCACAAAATTTTATGTGGCGGAAATAAATCATTTTTTTTTTACAACGCGAGAAAGATGTAAAAAAAAGTGTCAAATCCCACAATTACATTACGTCTCCCCCGTCTTTTTTTTTAGTTTTCAGTCTTCTTCCTCCGTTTCGCCATATGACGTTGTCGCCGGAGTGAGATTCACGTATTCTCCGTCATTCTCGCTCGCGCACGACCTAACAAGCCTCTAATGAGGAACGGGTGTTACATCGTATGTTTCGAGAACATAGCCGCAGAGGCGCGGCGGTGCCTTTTGCGCAATTATCATTCATCACAGCTGTGAACATTTTTTTTTATCATCACCCTCGTAGCGCGTATATATAGCGCGTGGATAAAAAAAATCAGCATGGTTGACGTGAAGGCGTTTGGCCTCGTTAAACAATAAAATTTTCGGCAGTAAAGAGCGAGAAGAGGATATTTTTTTCGGGGCGAGCTACGCGTTCGCCGGGGCTACTTCCGGCCGGAAAAAGCTTCAGAAATCGCCTGGTGGACCACTTTACATCCGGTTCTGAAACTCAATTCAAATATGACGCTCCTGGAGGGTTTTTCTCCCGCTTGCTTCGCGAGAGTTTCGCGCGATGTTAAAGGATATTCGTCGAATCGAAGAAATTTGAAATATCCAAGACCCAACGCTGCAAGGGCCATCAGCATTCAAAGAAAATGGCACATCAATATCTTACGTTTAGATATACTTTTTTCCCGAGCGATTCTTCCCAACTTTCCTGATATTTATGCAATGAGACGTATCTCCAGAGGATCGAACGAGAAAAATTTATACGCGCCCCGAGACGAAGGAATGTCGTTTATTTTCCGAGCGTGAGCGAAAAAAAAACCAATTGTATTTTTCATTGCAAGCTTGAACGTACTTCAGAAAAATGGTGCTAACCCAAACAAACCCGAACGAACCATTTTATCGGGAATTTCTTTCGTCGCAGTCTTGCCACATCCGAAATTTTCATTTTCACGATTAAATCCTACGCATAGTTCTCCACAGTAGCGCTCGAGAGGATTTCCAAATGAACGGAATCTCGTGTTCACGTCTCAACTATGTGAGAACAGGGAAGCGCGCCTCAACGTAAAATCGTTTTGGGAGGGATCGCGAGATTTCAGTGCTAATAAAGTTCCGAGTGGGTGAATTAAATCCCTTCGCGTTCTTTTGAAACGACACTCATGGATTAAAAAAAAAAAAAAATCGGAGAGCTAGAGAGAAAAGAGGAATGAGAGAAAAGAAGGACAACGGGGAGTTTCTAAGCTACAATATCCTATGGATGTGAGACGAAGATACAAGGACTGGTAGAAGAAACGTGTAAGAGACGGGAAGGAAGAGTACTAGGATGAAATTACAGACTGAGTGACAAGGCTCCAGCTCTTCTGGGGAATGTGTCGCGCGATGGCAGAGAAAACTCGAGGCGTCTCCTCTGCTTCTCTCTTCTGTACAGGAGTGCAGTATTCTTTCAAACGGTTATATTCCTTCGTTCATTAACTTTTATGGTTCGTCCAGGTTCAGCACTTTCGACTTTTCTCGGTGGCTGCTATTCGCTCGTGGAATTATGCTATATGTAGACAACGACAAGCGCAAGGGATCGCTGCAAGCTTTTTCGAGACTCGTAAGCTGTGCTCGTCGAGAGGCATTGACGAGTGTGAGAATTGTTGTTTCTATGGAACTTAAGTTGTAAAGCTCATTACATAAATAATACTCATATATATATATATATACACTGCCAAAAAAAAGGATTCAAGTAGGATCTATTTAAATCGAATAGGTTTTTTTCCTTGTCTCACAGCCTACCACGACCCTATTTGTTTCAAATATAATTTTTTATTTGTTCAAGCTATTCCTTTTAAATATTGAATATATTTAGATTAAATAAATAAAGATTATATTCAAATTCAATAAATAAAGATAAAACATAGGTTCATGACATAACAGTGCGTTGAAAAAAAGTTAAATTATTTTTCTGTTTTTCCACTAACAAGGCTGTTATTCGGCAAAAAAGAAAGATATCGTCGGGCCATTTATTAACAGGCACGATTATTTATGTATAGAAAGACTAACCATTTTCCTCGACCGCAGAATGTTACAACCGTCTTCGAATGAAAACAAAGCCATGAGATTTTTGAGAGACTAAATCGTGTACCATCTTTCCGTCGGTCTCTTTTGTCTTATACTACCAGATGAAACCAAATCGAACATTTATTAGGAATAAATAAAATATTTAGTTATCAGACGATATTAAATAGATCTCGATTCAAATAAATAAATATATTTAAAATAAATCATTTTAACAATGGAATGCGATAGGAAAATTTTGATTTCACGAAAAATCTAGTTAATTCAAATTTAAAAAATCAAATAGACGAATCTAGTTATTGTCAAAAGAATTTTTTTGTCAGTGCAGGGATATCTTTTTGGGCAAACTCGAAGCGGTAAGCTCGAGGCTGCAAAAAAAATCGCCTTTTTTCTCTCTCCGAGTTGTTCAACTTTTTGAACAGTAGTATCTATTCAGGAGAGAATGGCGTGATTCTAGAGATATGAAATTGTAAATAATTATTTATTCGACCATATTGAATTATCTTGATTTGAATAAATAAATATATTTAAAATAAATAATTTTATTCATGGAATGCAATAGGAACAATTAGATTTCACGAAAAAAATAATTAATTCCAACAAATAAAAAATCAAATAGACGCATCTAGTTAATATCATTACCTAAATTCCACGCGGACGAAGTCACGGGCAAAAGCTAGTATATATATATATATATATATATATATATATATATATTCATCTAAACCTATTTTGGAATAAAACAATCGGCAAAGAGCATTTGGTTAGGGCATCACCCAGAAATCGAAGATCCTTGGTGATACGCTTATTCTGAATCACCCTGTGTATATATCCTATCCTCTCCCCAGTTCTTTCCTTTTCTATTCATCTGAAATATATATATATTTATATAGGAGGGATAGAAAAGGAGAAAACTGGCGGGGCGGGGAGGGGGGGGGGGGGGAGTAGCACCGGTAACGGAAGAGACTTTTCAATGGTGTGCGACCTCATTACTGAAATGGGACTCATTATCGTTATGTGTACGGAGCTGGCTTGCATTTTCTTGTACATATAGAATCTACATGTATACAATATTATACGATGTTGAGACCTCGGAGCTATGGGCCCTTTCGTTCTTCGCTCCCTTCTTGTTCCATCTTCTTTCCCGTCCCCTTCTCTCTCACTTAATGGCAGAGATGCTTGCTAATGACTACCAGTTATTCAGCGGCACGGAAACACTCGAGATGTACGTATACAAAGGTGCGGGAGGCTTTTTCCACGCGGATGTGTACAGCGACGAAACGAAAAGCCTCAACGCGGGTCAGGGAGTATTCGTGCTCAATGAACGAGAATAAGAAGGAAGAACAAAAAAACGAAGAGAGAGAGAGAAAGAGGAGCTGAAAACTCTCAGTTTGATGGGAGCGTATACGAGGCGTGAACCAAAGGGAATTGTCTTTGAAACGAGAAGAGGAGAACGCAAGGTGACGCGGATCTCGAAACCTACTGAAGAAAATCGATGTCGGAGAACCGACCTCCGCGTGTGTCTGTGTGTGTGTGTGTGTGTGTGGGTGCCTCACAGTTCGGCACGGTATACGATGATCGATTCATGTGGCAGAGACAACATTTTACTTTAATCGTGCATCATTTATTCGTATTACAAAATTCACTGGGGGCTGGCAATTGTCCAAATAGATTGCAGCCAGTTTTTTTTTTCCAGCGTACGAGATAGCTGGATGGAGAGTCTGGGCGTGAATATATCGATACCTGTGCACTAAGCTTCATATGTGTAGGGGACCCACGAGAGTTATTAGTGAGCTTCGCCCCGTACTTTCTTCATAAGCCACATACTGTATCATCTGCGTGTGGAGGGTATGGAGTAGGGATGCTGCATACTCATGTATATATATATATATATATATATATATATATCTTTAACGATGGGAGCACAGGTGCTGACTAAGCCGGCTACGTCATTCTCCGTGGATTTCACGGCGGCTTGAGCACCGAATGGAAAAGGAGAGAGAATTCAAGAGAGAGAGAGAGAGAGAGAGAGAGAGAGAGAGAGAGAGAGAGAGAGAGTGAGAGGGAGAGAGCACAAGACGTGAGGGGGTGGAGTGATGCCAGAGCGAAATTGCGAGAGACATGGAGCGACCAGACTGAGAGTGTTTGTATATCTGTTGAGGGGTGGGGGGGGGGGGGGATGAATTGCGTTCTCTCGGCAAGAGAGAGAGAGAGAGAGAGAGAGAGAGTGAGAGTGAGAGAGAGAAAAAGGGAGAGATGATCTTGCATGTTTCTTCGAGATATTTTGTCTCTCAGAAAATTGTCTCGAAATTATCTCCCGAAAAAAGAAAAAAAGGCGATTGTGCTTCTCACTTGTAAACGACAATGGCATAAATAAAGTTATCAAAAAGTTCTCGTTCAACAGGTTATTTAGAATTTTTTTTTGTTGAGAAAAGCGTTTTTCAAATCGGTACCATTTGTGTGAAAATAATTATATCGCGATTTTGTAGAAAAGCATTTTCCGGCTGTACGGATAAGTTTTGAGAATTTTAGAGTGGATTCGAGAAATAAAGATTAGTTGTTGAGTCACTCAAGATTGAATTTCTCGTGTTAAGGGCTCTGCGTTAAATTGAATTTTCCAAAACATGATTTTTATAGTTGGCAACAAGGATTTTGTAAAAATGACAAAAGTCGATCATGTTAGGATGGTTTTTGGGAACTACCTTTTTTCTTTTGAATTTTCCTTGAAACTATGTTTTACGAAACGAAGGAACTTGTATCTGAAAATCTGTCGGTTCGATTAACTTCAATTTGGAGTAGGGCATAACATTCCTTACGACCAGATGATGTTTTTATATTTTTATCCATTTGTTAGTAAGAAATGATTCAAGTTGTATTTTTTTTCAGTCGAAAATCGAAGATTTTCTTTCACAGCATGTCGTTTATCGTATCATTAAAAATTTCAAAACAGTATCCGATTGTACGAAAGTTTTGTTTTGCTCAAAGAACATTTTTTTATTTTTCAGATCACTCTATTTGCCGGAATCACCAACACCGATTGGCCATGTAGCAGCGGCGACACTTTGTTTAAATAATAATTTAAAAAATATCTTAAACCTAGCAAGACTATGCATGAATTTTTTATAAATAGCACATCTCATTATCCCAATACTCTGATCAGAAAAAAATCTTGAAGATCGATCGGTTTTTTGGGCCCGGAGTTTTATTCAACAAGTTAATAAAAATAGGTAAACGAATTATTTAGCCTTATCATTTAGTTTCGATCTTCTTTAGACTTGATAGAGAACTCAAATTTAGCATGATTTTTTATATCTAATAATAATATTGTCGGATGAGTAAGATAATATTTTTTTTTGCCTCACCCTGATACATGTGTATATGTGTGTGTGTGTTTGTGTTCTTGTGTGTGAATCTGTATATGTGTGTATACGCTTGCATATTGATCAAGGGTCTCAGCGGAGGCTTTTGCGAAACGTTCTCCATACGACGACGTGTATCGATTACAAAATGTTCGTTCAATAGCGCTCCAATATTCACTCATATCAAAATGCAGATATTGAATGCTGTCAAAGGGAATGGGAGAGTCCAGGGCTTATTGCTCTCTTTCTCTTATCGCCTCGTGGCTTGTGAAATTTTGGATTGCCGTCCTATCGGATATGTACATTACTAGATATGTTATAACGACAGAGTTGATTACTGTGGGAATTGGCCGTGTGTCGCGACCACTCTGGGCCAATATGCGGTTCGTTCGCTCGGCTAAATAATCGTCTCGTTATTCCAGTCGTACTCAAATCATGCTCAGTATGCCCCGGTTATGCGCAAATCCAAATTAGTTTGAGTATTAGTAATTCGTGTGGAACGAGGGAAACAGCTTTTTTTTATCACCGTAATAGTAACAGTCAGCTTCATTCGCGAATCGGTCGGCTTGTCTTGATTGTATTCTTGAGGACTTTTTTTTTCTTATCGGCAACACTCTTCGTTGCCATTGGGGACGATTAGTGTCATTGGCTAATGGGTTTGTTTTTCTCGTGTAACAGGAAACAAACTGTTGACACGTGCAAATCGTGTGCACATTGAAAAGAAAGGATTTAAGAGGTTTGGGAATATTGTTCATTCATCGGGCCAGGCTCACCCTGGAATTGAAAATTAAGTGTTTCTAAATTGAATGAAAAATTATTTTTTAATCGTCCAGGTTCCAAAAAACAATTGGCATATACAGTGGGTAAAAAAATGTTTGTACACCGCGTGTTTTTTAAATTGTCCTATGAAAAAAAAATGCTTTAGCATTTTATTTCTTTAGAAATTTTTTGTCGAACATTTTATTTTTCTTCGACAAAGAAAAAAATGCTAAAGTATTTTTTTTTTCGCAGGATAATTTGAAAAACACGCGGTGTACAAATACTTTTTTTACCCACTGTAAGTCGCGGATAATTTTTTTTTCCAAACCTTCCGAACTAGTTCAATTTTACATTGTCTTACATGTCAATTATGTCCTCGTGCAATGTCAATGTTACAAGAATTAACCCTAGAACTCATGACTGATTTTTTTTTACCTTCAAACGCATGACTTTGAAGTCATAAGACATATATGACGAAATCATATATGAATTTCTTCGTTTTTCTTCATGAGAAAAAGAATGGTGTGCGAGACATCTGATTTAATTAACATTTAATTAGTTAAAAATCCATTTGAAGACTGAAAAACGAAAAAAATTAGTAAAACCCTCATTTTTTAAATAAAAATTTCGTTGCGAACGAAGCCCAATAATGAGTTTTAGGGTTAAAGCTACTTGGAATAACGACACGTTTCAGGCAAGTTTCCCCTATATACAGTGGCGTGCAAAAGTTTCGGGCCACCCTATTTTTTTGAGTAAAGAGATAATATATTTAATTCCTAAACTCATTAATAATTTTTAATTTTCAAGAGAGCTACCATCGCAATCACCGGATTTAAATCGGATTGAGCATATGTGGCAAGACCTAAAAGATCGTGTTTGAACAAAAAATCACTCAAACAAGACGTAATTGTAGAATAATTTGCGACAAGAGAGGGAAAACTTGCCACAAGAATGGATCTAACAATTAATAGAGTCCATTCCTCGTCGATGTGCCGCAATTGTCGCTGCAAAGGGCATGGCAACAAAGTACCGTCTGAAGTGAAGAAGGTTGAATCTCGTTTTGTTATTTCCAAACAAAAAAAAATCTAATCTTTATCACACGCAATAGTATGTGGCCCAATACTTTTGTACACTCGTTAAATGAAAATTGATAGACAATCAAATATTTAAGAACAATATCTATGCGTATATAATTAATTGTTTTCAAATATAAGTGAAAACATGTCATGACGCGTTTATTTTTTCCCCACCGTTGTTTTTCAATGTAATGTAGCTGAAAAATGTGATGGCCCAAAACTTTTGTACGCAGCTGTAATTCGTACGATCGTGAGCCATTTGTTGGAATATTTTCTCTCGATGATGCGAGCACTGGCTGTTCGAATGGGCGTTAAATAACAACAGGGTTTCGCGAGGAGAAAAGGTGGCTGAAGAATATTTGCCAGTTTCCTCTCACCCTTTTGTGACGTGATCTACTCCACCTCTTTGGCTCATAATGACACGCACTCGAAGCGATGCGCAATCCCGAGCGTGGGCTCGCGATCCCTTCGACTGTAATACGTGCAGGATATACCCCGTGGCGTTCCTTTCGACGTTTCCTTTCAATTGCATCTCCCTAATTGGCCCAGCTAACCCGTAACCCACATCTCTCTCTCTCTCTCTCTCTCTCTCTCTCTCTCTCTCTCTCTCTCGCTCTCTCTCCGATATAACCCTCCGTACATACGCGGCTAAAAATTACCCTCCGGCCTCACTCTGTGTTGCCGTCACTTTCAATGTACGCGAAATCCACATGTGGCCACGATTTTCCTCGAAAATTATCCCTCGAAATAATATTCACCGACTCGTTGTTTCGTGAACACGCGAAACGGAATACGGAGATATATTCGAACGAATTTGACCTGCTTGATATACACGAACAAATATGCTTGTGGAAATAGATCCTATGTTGGCGCGAGGCGAATACCGGAAGTCTTGTTTAAGGCCTTAGGCCGCTCTAGAGGCCAAAAAAGAGCATATTTTGTGATTTTTTTTTTCAGCGAAATCATAAAATAAATCGGAATTACAAAATAGGAGTTTTATTATACACGTAATTGACTATAAAAAATAATTTTTTTCACAGCGATACATATCAAAATGGCGACTGTGCAGCATTTTTCCGACGACGACTTTATTTCTGGAAGGTCAACGGCCGGACCAAGAGCTCTTATAATTTTTGAGTTATGATGAGACACTAAAGTTTTTTCGATTATATATAAGAATAGCTATGGAAGTACGTAGGATTTTTTTGATATATTGTTTTTTTTCAAAATGCCGCATTTCTAAAACAAAAAGCATAAAATGCCATGAGAAAATCATCAGGAAATGTTTATAAAAAAGGAACTATGCAATATAATTTTAAAAAAAATTTCGTAGTGCCTCAGCAAATTTAATTCTAAATATACAATTAAAATTTCAAGTGAATCGGTTAAAATTTGTTTGGGTTATGAGTCCTGCCGACTTGAAAAATGTAGTTGTGTGATAAACGCGTTTAAAGTTAGTAGAAAGTCACAACATGAATCAAGAGAGGTTGCGTTGGAATTCGAAAATCGAGTACTTAGAGATTTTTCATACCCACAATCTTTTGGAATATAATTTTATAGGTACTATGGTACATTTATAAGAAAAAAAATCGATTTTTGAAAAATCCTAGAGTGGCCTAAGGCCTTAATTCGAGGCCTGTAATTCGTAGTCATATTCGAAGGTTCATCATTCGTGAACTACGTTGCGATTATTTTCTCAGGAGTATACGAGCTCACTTGGAAAATTTATGGCCAAAATATTTTCAGCGGTAAACGAGACGAAAGTTTCCGGTAAGAATTTTCCGAGTGCTCAACTTCCGCATAACTTTGGTTATCAAAAGATCGCAATTTTCAATCGATAGCCGGCCTATCGAAGGATTTTCACACAGCTAAAAAAAATATTTAATTTAAATAGGATCTATTTAAATCAAATAGGTTTTTTCCTTGTCTCGCGACCTACTACGACCCTATTTATTTCAAATATATTTTATTATTGGTTCAAGCTATTCTCTTTAAATATTAAATTTATTAAAATTAAATAAATAAAGATTAGATTCGAATCAAAAGAAGATAAAACATGATATAAAAGTGCGGTGAATCAAAGTTAAATTATTACCTTTTTTTCACTAACAAGGCTGTTATTTGAAAAAAAAAGATCCAGATAAAACCAAATCACAGATTTATTAGGAATAAATAAAATATTTAGTTGCTAGACGATATTGAATAAATCTTGATTTGAATAAATAAATATATTTAAAATAAATCATTTTAATAATGGAATGCAATAGGAAAAATTTGATTACACGAAAAATCTAGTTAATTAAAATTAAAAAAAATCAAACAGACGCATCTACTTAATATCAAAAGAATTTTTCTGTCAGTGCAGAATCATCTCTGACCAATAAGGCAAAATTCATCATTTTAGTAGCGATCACTCGGCCAAATTGCTGTCTCACATTGAACGTGTCTCCTCATATAGCTGCCCGGAGAGACTCGTTACGTCTATCGAAATTAGCGGAAACTGTTTCGAATACACGCGCCAGTACAAGGCGGAGAATATAAATCGAGTGGTCGGCGGGCTAAAGGGCAATAGCTACCTTGACTCGAGGCTTAATTCGTGCGAGTTACGCCCTTCTGCTTTTAAGCGACATAGGCGCGATGGAGTAACTCCACATCCGATCCCGGGAGGAATGTAGAGGAGTGAGGCTTCGCGAGAGATTGATTATCCCCTATCGGCTCGTGTGCAGCGGGCACTTCCTCCTGCGAAACCTCTCTGCTTCCATCGGCGAGAAACTTGGCTCAGGTTGTAATAACGTGGATGCATCGATAACCAGGGGAATCCGTGTGCTCGCCGAAAAGGTCGAAGCCCTTCTGCGTCTGGGCCACGATGAGTTTCGTGCCACAAGCGCGGGGCTTTCTCCTCACAAAAGCGAGCTATCGAAAGAGGAAGAAAAGAAGAAAAAAAAAAGCATCGACCTCAACAACGCCAGACAACTATCGGTCATTTTTCTTTTTTTCGCCTTCTGCCGCGTTTATCCGCCTGGCGCAGCACACGAGAGACCTCAAATTTTTTACTACCTCGACATTATGCCAAGAGATCGTAAATTCCTTCGTATCTTGTTTCATTCTTCGCGCGACGTTTATATTATGCAAAGTGCAATAACGCTCCCTCAAGAAGGGCCAACGTATATCAATGGACTTCGATGCCGCGCGCCTTTTCAGCTATCCGGTAGTCATAATTTCGGGGAAAACGGAGCAATCTATGCGGTTGAGGGATAGTGTGAAGACAGATGGTGGATAAATATGGAAAATGTCAGAGGCAATCGGCCCTTGAGGGATAATATCTATTTAGACGAGGAATAAAGACTTGCTTTATTGTTTGGGGGCTGGAAGCTTCCAAGATGCCAGTCCTTTGAACCGAATTTTATATGAATTTTGCATGGTTGATATTTAGAGTTAGATTGCTGTTTCAACACAAGTTGATTGAAATGAACCCCGCGCAGAAATATTGTCATGGATACAGTCCCATTCGGACTAGGATCCTGGTTTCTCAATCGAGATCCAATCGGACATCGGATTGGATCCGGGAGCGAAATGTAACGCTCGGAAATCGGATTCCAGCCAGGATCCTAATAATAGGAGAAAATAATACGTTATTTATTCTAAGTAATTATATTTAAATTAAATGGAGATCGTTCGAACTAAGAAAAATGTACTTAATACGTATTTGAAATACGTATTTCAAATTCTTGCCACCACGTCTCCGCCTTGGTGCTACGTAGTGGGCGCCATTTGGATTCCGATGAGGATACCCCTTCTAGGGAATCCGTATCATATCTCGATCGGGATCTAATCGGACCTTAAGTATCCCTACGAAATTTCTGCTTGGGACAAAAGTACAGCTTATTGGCCAATGAATTTTGACAAAAAGATGAAAGAGGCTTCCTGATAACGCATTCCCAAAATCAACAACGTAATCCACTTTCGTTTGACATTTTTTTTTTTTTTTCGAGGAATAAAAATGCATAATTCGTACATTGTTGGTTTTATGAACTCGCGAGGCAAGATCGTTACGTGTAATGGCAGGAGAATAAAATCCGCGGAAAAATAGACCCGGGTAGAGTGCCAGGATGAGGAATTAAGCGAAGTAGGAAAAGAGCTTTTACTTGGCTGTATTTGTATATAGGGAGAATAGCAAAAGAAGGGAAAGGCGGTCTGTCCGCCGCAAAAGGTTGGACGGACCACATAACTTTGGATTTAATTAAATTTGAACGTTGTTAAAAGGATTAATTAGTATAGTGGCTGCGCAGTCTCCCTCCCTCTCTCTCTCTCTCTCTCTCTCCCTTTCTCGGGCCCCCAGCTCCCATCAACACACCTACGTCGCTTCAAATGCTGCTGTTCTCCTTGAGGAGGTTAAAGTCAGGACATAATTATTTCGGGGCCAAGCAACGGAGAACTTTTGTACCGTAAGCTTTGTTGGAAAAGGGCCGAGTGAGGAGTGAAAGAGAAAGAGCGCCGGAGAGAGAACGGCGTTCGTACCACGTTACAGACCGTGATGACAGAAGGACTCAAGTCAAAACTCTGTAGGGTGGTTGGTTCTCATACTCAAAGCGTTCTCTCTCTCTCTTCCATATCCATCTCTACCTTCCATCTCTCTCTCTCTCTCTGCCTTTATCAACCCTTCTCTTAGAGGTTTTACTTAATTTCAAGGGTTTGTTACGTTTCGCTAGGACTTCCGTAGTCATTGCCTGTCAAACTTTCTCAAAAACTCCTTTGAACATTGGGGCGAGCCAACAGGAGCGTATTCACGTAACGTTATGCTAGAATTTGGCCCCTGAACTTACCCCTTTTCATTCTCGATTATGCCAACAAATTTGCTGAAATATAATTACACGCTTGGATCATTTCTTGCCATTCCACTGTTAGCAATTGACCTGTCCTCGGAATACCGAGGACAGGAAGGAGAGTGAGAGAGAGAGAGAGGACTACAAATTTATGCGTAGTTTTGCGGGGTAACCAAATTAAAAAATGGCCCAATGATTTGCTTCAGGCTAACGAGAAAGGGGACTGAAAGAGATAGAGAGGGAGAGAGAGAGAGAGGGTAGGAAGAGGTTATCGAGGCTGACTATATGCTAACGTTCAAACAGATTTCGAATAAATCAAGTCACGTGGTAAAGCTTTTTGGACGACCGCCGGTGCTGCCTCCGCTATTGGACGTCACGCGAGTGCTGTAGATTCCTCCCGTGGCCTCTGGCAAGCTTCCAGAAATGTGTACATCGGCAAAGAGAGATGGAGGGCCTGGAGGGCGCGGTATATACAAAAAACTTCAAGCTATATTATGGCCAATGGATCTAATGGGTGAAGCCCCACGGGGATTCCTTCATTTCTTGTTGCGACGTTGAAGAGGCCTTATAGTTTTATACTTTTTGGTATCGACTGTGGCCAACAAGGTCACACGGACATTGCACGTCAAACCCAACTACCCGATCCACGTATATACGTTTCTTTCTCCGATCAATTTTTTATCATCACGATGCAGTATTGCGGCTAGTCATGCTGGCAAAATAAAAAACGAACGGAGTGTTCCTATATGCGCATTGGTCCTGATCGGCAGCTGAGCTCACTTCTTCTTCGCTGTTATTGGTAGGTTTGGGCTAACGAGTTTAATAAGATAAATGTATTCGATATTACTTACTCAGGATATCACTAGGGGGGTTGATTGGCAGTGGTGGACGAGCGGCGTACCGTACCATTCCGTAATAGGGGCCCGTTCCGGCTCTTTTACGAAAAACCCTACTGTGGAATCCACAAATAATCCCTTGAAGGCCCCGAATTGTATTAGGGATACCCTGTCAATTTTTCGCACGGGCGTTTTACCGCATTTTCGATATAAGCGCAACTGAAAGTCGACAGAGTCGTCAATATCGGTCCAGGTTTTCAACATTTTTCCTGTGCCCGCGTGTGCAGCTGTAGCAGTGCATTGGAAAATGGACATTACTCTGGGATGGTTCTTCAATAAAAGTAACCGGAAACGACGAACTGACGAGTCGGGCCAAAGAGTGAAAGCGATTGCAAAAGCTGACAAGGGCGTAACAAAGCAGATGCAAATTCGATCGCTAGTCAAAGTATTATGGTTACTAAAACATAATGTACTGAAGATTTCACTTCTGCGTCCCACATGACTTCGGTTTTCTCCCCTAGGCGCATTGAAACGTCTCCGAGTTCCGGCGCGCGAGAGTCGCAAATATAAGAGAAGACAAAATGGAGTTTACGGTGCACCAGACGATGCCGAGGGAGTTCGAAGAAGTGACTGGGAGGTGCGAGAAGAAGGCGTTAACCACACGAGCCAGCGGCGAAACGCAAGCGCAAGCTACACGTGAGCGTCCATCAACTACCGGAAGTTGTACCGGAAGTCTGAAGCGCCGGGAGCCGCGAAAACGGCCCGGGACAAGTCCCGAGATGACTCGGAATAGGTGAGGTTGTTCCGGAGTCGATGTAAGAATGAGATGACGAACGGCTGAAAAGAAGGGTTGAAGAGGCTAGCAGCAGCTGCAGAAGCTGCCCAGGTTGAATGAAGATGGAAATTGTTAAATTTTGTGTTCTACATCTCTCACAGCATTTTGTGAAAATACTCTAGCCCCCGGGGCACAGCTGAAAGACGACTCTAGAGGGTGGCAGAGATAGAGAGGGTGGAGAGAGAGAGAGAGAGAGAGAGAGAGAGGCGGGAGAGATATGCATTTTCAGCAATGATCGATGTCCCTACTCTTCGCAATTTGAACAATGTCTCTCGCTATGTTGAACCACCGCCATCTCTCGCTCATTCTTGAGAGGATTCTCCGCTGAAATGAACGTTAGATCCACAAGACGGGAGAAGACCGACGACGAAGGAGGAGCGAAAATTTGTGTTGGTTCTTGGCATTTTCTTATTTACTATTCCAGTCTAGGGAACTCAACGAGCTCCGGGCCTGAACGAGATAGTTCAGAAAGGATACGACTCACTTTCGCCCTCTCTCTCTCTCTCTCTCTCTCTCTCTCTCTCTCTCTCTCTCTCTCTTCGTGTCACGATATAAGAAACCTTGAGGCACGACAAGAAAAAATAGTAGTGTAGTCGATGAGAAAGAGAAGGGTGACTTTCTTTTGGTGTGCTTCGGCTGGGAAAAGAAATTCAAGCAAAAAAGTCTTCCCTGCTCTTTTTGTCAACTCCCCAACTCGCTCAATTCTTTCGTCGAGCTGCAGGAACGCGTAGTTCTTATTGAAAAAAAATAACTTCCGCGTTACAATAATAATTTGTATGAACATATGTTTACATAAACGAATGCCTATAATTGAATTATTCCAATTTAATTAAAATAATAATTGCTGTCCATTTTGAATGGATAATATGGGTCTATGCATAATTCCGTATCGAAAATCGAGTAAATTTCAAACACAAAATATTTACCAAAAAGCGCAACTTTAATCCATTAAATCAATCTGAGCAGTATTTATTAATCGAATTAAATTAAAATAATTCAATTATAACATTTATTCATGTAAATATATGTTCGTAGCAATTATTATCGTGAAACCGGAAGTTATTTCATAATAATAACATTTATAATAATACTATAAGCTGAATAATTTGATTTATAATTGTAACAATGTTATTATAAATAATTTTATAATGATATATAATACATAAATAATTTATTATTACTTATTACATTAATAATAAATAATAATATATATTACGATTTATTTCCCTTTGCACGTTTAATTTTACACGAGTAAATCCTGTGACGAGTGAAAAATCGACATTACGTCTGTTTCTCGTTGGATTTTTCTGGTTTTATGATGCTGGCACGTAGTCAATACCATCGGTACGATAGTTGTGATGGAAAAAGAGGATCTCGCGTTCTTTCGGTGAATTAGTAGTTACTTGGAATAACGTCGAGCGCGATTCGCAAAAGGCTTTATCGTTTCGATCGACGTAAAAGAAATATAAAAAAAACGAAGAAGAGCGGAAAGAGGGAGGAAAAAAGAGGATGAACGATGTTACGTGCGTCGAATCCAGATAATGCAACGGGAATACTCGGGTCGCGGGGTTAATGGATGACGGCGTATAGCTTCGTGTCGAATGCGCGACGCGTGAAACGCGGCGATCGTCGATTTATAGAAAGACAGCGCGAAACGATTCTTTCTTTATACTTCAAGGAAAAAAAAACATTCATATCCGTTGTCGCCCGTTCGTAAGCTTTGCCATCTAATTCCAAAAATCCTATGATTTTCGGCCCTAAAAGTCGACCTTCTTAGGGTAATAGGGGAAAATGATCACTCCAGTAAATGTTCTAGGACTAAGGGTGGAAAAAGTGAGTTTCCTCGGTTAATCCCCGCACTCGTTCGACTTAAGGTAGCAATCTCGCTACAGTGACGTTGAAAAGGTTCTTCTCCGCTCTATCGATGAAAGCTTCGAAATATCCTTAAGGGGAGAAAACCCTTTAGACGCCCGAACATGAGGCATTTTTTATGAATTTTTTTAAAGGTGATAAAATAATCGCATCATTTAAAAATTTTTACATTATCTTATTACAACTTTCAAGAGTTGAATTGTTTTTAAACGAAACAAAATGGCGGCGTTATAAGGTATACCTTTAGGCGTCTTTCACGTGATATCGAAAAGTGCTCTATTTGTCTGATTTTTTTCTATTGATCTGAAAAAGAAATCGAAAATATTTTTCGATTTTTGACATGTGTAGGGGAAGGATATACCTATAAAAATATAAAAAAGTATAATATTAAAAATTATGTGGGCTTTTTAATCAAATTTTCATATTTTTGACCATTTTCTCGACAATGTTTATCCCAAAAAAGTAATTTATTTACGCGATAACCTTAAAACTTTAGGTTTGTCCTTACGATAATGTTATAGTGAGAAAACTCCCAAAATTTCAGCCAGCTCGATCAATAACTTTTTGAGCTATAACATGAGCAGTTTTTCAAAATGCAGGTTCGAGATGATCGCGTTTAAAGACTCCTTAGTTCACAGCATGCGGCCCCGGCGCGCTCTCGATTAATTTAAATCGCTATATCTCTGAAACTAGACGGTCAAAATTCATGATTTTTTTTTACTAACCTCGTCATGTGTTCCTCTGTAATTGAGAAAAAAAAATCTGTAGAAAAGTTTCGAAGTTATTGCGTGAGACGTGAAATTTTCCACAGCTCCCCATAAGAACACGTATAAAACCGTGCAATCTTTGATTGCCAATATCTCGAATACACAACAGTGAATCCTTTTGACATTTTGCAGGTAATCACCTAATAGTGTCCTGAAGCGGTCCTCAAAATAAATTTTTAAAAATCTATTGAGTAACGCCTTGGCGAGATTACTACCTTAAACTGCAAAACAAGAAAACCGTAAGATATGAATATTATAAATTGGCCACAGTCAATCGAACACTTCGAGCGAGGCTTCCAATTGATTTGTTCCGAAGTCAATAACAAACCTTCCAGTCTCTGTACCATTGCTCGGGGCCACAAGTTACAAAAAGCCACTGTACAGTTTGAACCAACGATCGATCGTTCGGCAAATTTGTTGACATTAATTTTGCATAATCCACATTCGTAGTTCGCTTAATTTTGCAATTATCCATTCGTACGTATTGCGCACGCTATATTTCGCCAATTCCCCGATACAAATGGGCCAAACCAATCCCCGGCTGTTTGTTTAGTCCACCTATTGTTGCAAACACTCGCGCACCGCTCCGATGCATGCGAGAGAGAGAGAGAGACTCGTTTGATCAGCCTGATCGCTATATTCGATCGCCGCGATGAACGCACCCAACCGCTTTCACCCTCCTCCATTACGATATCGACGCCGATCACTAGGACAATTGAAGGGCATCGTTTTACTCGTTCACTTTTGTGGATTACGTCCTTTCGCTTTATCAGCGAAAGTCACACACATATATATATATATATATATATACCTTAAACTCCTATGCGCAGTGTTTGCTGGAAAAGCACGTCCGAACTTCTCTGGATTTGGGGAAATCCACGGCATCGCGATTTCGGTTGTTTTACCTCGTTTCGTGAATCCACAGAGAATGAAAACGTTTCTGTACCCGGGCGTTTGTGATTTCGCACGATTCCAATTGTTGAACTACGTGCATTTCAGGCCATTTCGAACAAACTTTCAACACACACATACACACATACGCACGTGAAAATGATTCGTAGATGCACATCTGCGTTTGTTAGAGTGCACGAAGGGTTCGATGCTCCCTTAAAAATCCCTCGGTTCCACCGACTCGAATCCGATAACTCATCGTGTGTGAAATGAGCTCGAACACGTTCCTAATCAAAGATTTTCAAGTTTGCCTTTCTAGCCACCCTTATCAAGGGCCACTAAATCCTGATGTACTTTTTTTTTCAATCCCCTCACTCGACCGTTCTACAGTTTGAAAGTTGCTTTTTCGAATATTCAAAGTGAAAAGAGTGGCGTGGAAGATTCGCCGCTTTTCACGAGTTGGGTACTTTTGGTTGTCAGCGCGTTCGGCATGGCAAATGTTGGTGAATCTACAGATCCGCTGTCGGTGAGTAAAGCGAGCTTGAGATACACAGGCTCTACTTGTTCGTATATATGTAACGTTTCCCTTTCTGTACCTGGGCGTTTGTACAATCTCTGTATGGTGGCATTATCCGACGTGAACGCGGTTCGGAAAACCGTACGGATTCGTTCAGTGTTGCTTCGCGAATTTCTGTGGCTCTGTCGTGTGTTGCCGAATGCTCGCTCTCAGGGTAGAGTTAGGTATAGAGATCCATTAGCTAATGGCTGCACCAGCTACACTGGCATAGAAACCCGCAACAGCCATCTGCCCGACGTCTCTCCGCTTTTGTTGGCCGTTTACACTCTCCGGTGTCTACTAATACGCGTGTACACACACACACATACACACACAAATATATATATATATATATATATATATATAAATATATGCTTTCTACGTAGACATATATTTATTTTTGTATGTGTACATAGCACTTTTATACTACAGCCAAAGTGACTCAGTTCCGGACGTTTCAATTCTCATTGCGCGCTTTTGACGACACACTGTGTTCGTTAATCAATGGATATATATATGTATATATATAACCCACACATAATACCCGTCAAAAGTTGGCGATCACTTTTTGATTTTTCGCTCGGCACAAACAGTTCCATATCTCGGCCAAAAAAAAGGAACCCATTCGCTGGCATTGTGCATTTTGTTTAATTTGCTTTTTTTTTGAAAATTCTTTTGACTTTTTTTTTGCAGTCATTGGGTGATTTACAACGTAGCTGTTTTTTTTGCAGGTTTCATACTTTTGCAAAGACGCGTGTAACTTTTTGAGCGATCTCAGTATACTGCAGAAAAAAAAGATTCAATTTCAATAGAATCTATTTAAATCAAATAGGTTTTTTCCTTGTCTCACGGCCTACTACGAACCTATTTGTTGCAAATATTTGTTTTCTTTTTGGGAAAACGCAAAAATTTTGCGTTTTTTTCTCTCAGGGTTGTCCAACTTTTCGAACATTAGTATCTAGTATGGTATTCAGGAGAAAATGACGTGATTCTAGAGATATGAAATTGTAAAAGGTTAGGAGTAGGGAAAATTGTTTTTGTTTTTAGTTTAAAGGAAGTGTAATTTTTACACATTTTTGGAGATTTCTTAATGACCTTTTCTGGTCGAAAGTCTGCGACTCGTAATAAATCGATAAATCGCCCACGTACGTAAATATATATCGCAGGGCTATTCATGTTCTGACGAATTTTCTATAATTCTTTTTTTTAACGATGAACGAACGATCTTTCCCCCCCTCGCTCCCACTTCTTCTCTCCTCTTTTTTAATGGCGAACGAGTCGATTCATCCGCGATGAAAAATTGAAAAAAATCACAAGCGCATGGTAGGCAACGTGCTAATATTACCATGACTAATGGGCTTTGACGTGCATTAAAGCATCACGTTGTAAAAGAAGGACACGAGGCTTTGCTACTTCAAGATAGGGAAGGAACGAGGCGAGTAGCGTTCGAGGCTCAGGATCCGAAGGGTTGGAACGAGATGAAGAAGAATTTGCGAAGAGGGATGTAATAGCGCGTCGAGGCTTTTCGAAGGGTCTTCAAATATAAATTTTACACTCGGCGGGATAACCAGCGCAAAATCCTTCGCCGCTCAGAAGAGATTTTCTTTTATAATTCATTTGCTCCGCGGAAGACACTGAACTCGATGTATTTAAGTTCCTCGTTGCGCTTGCTTGAATTTTCTTGGAAGTTGGAGAAGAAAATTGATTCGTCCCGAATTGTTTTTTTTTCTTTTCTTTCAATCATCTTGCTGTGCTCGAGTTCGATGCAGTTCGATGGCGAGTATTCGATTGATAGGCCTTCGAAAAAAAAAAATCGAAACTACGAGACATCGATTTTCAATATAATTGATGACCAAATATCAAGATTGATATTCTCTAGCATGATTATTCATTATGCTTGACGCATTTACTCGTCTTTTGCTCGTCATCGAGAATACACGGAGTGGCGTTAATTAGCAAAAAGTGGAAAAAGAAAGTTCGCGTTCGGACAATTTACTGAGCTATTCGGTGGCGATACGAGCGGAGATGAGGAAAAAAAAATTGAATGGGGAGCGAGCGAGGTGTAACAAAATCGTGGAAAAATCGACAATTGACGAGTAAACGAGAGCAAGCAAATCGTGGAAGCAAAAAAATCGAGTAATTTTGCAGCAAAGACTTAGTAGAGGCTGCTGAGTGAGTTCCACGTGGAGAGTGGCGTGCGGGAGGGTAGACGCTTCGAGTGAAAAGATCTCGAGAATTTCATGAAGCGAAAGTTAAGCCCTTTGACGCTTCGTGCTCCTAAGTGAGTTTAAAAAATGAGACACCCCCTGCTGTGTTATTAAAGTTATGCGTAATATACATCATCTGTACACCATTCGAGGACAGAGGGAAACAAAAGAATAATTCTCCGGTTTCCTCGCCTGGACCAGACAACATAATTTCATCATCGCCAAAACGTGACGTACGACAATTCGTTCGATCGATAAAAATTCGATATATTATGGCTATGTTTGCTTGGGTGCAAAATTTCCACCCAAAAAATCGTTCGAAAATTATAAAACTTTTGATTTACAGTAATTTTGCTTTTGGAACGATCATTCGACAAATCGGTTGGATTTTACTCGGCATTGTAAAAATCGGTAGCTCTTTTTTGTTACCAAGATTCTGATAGATTCGAAAAGCTCGACAGTCCGACAAGATGACATATTTCAGAAATGTCGAGCGAGTTGGCCTACACCTTACCCGAACCATTTTGGCCGATCGGTTAACGATAACCCCGATCTCTTCCGTTTCATCCAACCAACGAGATTACGGCGCGTCAACAACGTTAAAACCTTGTACTCCATCGTATTGCATTACTCCAACGATACACAAAAGTCGAAGTGAATTTACGAAAAAGCTTTTTCTCCCTTGTGTCCAAAGTTTGATAAAATATTAAGCAGATTGCAGTGTCACTGCTAAAATACATATAGATCTTCCGAGCTGTCTCTATATCGACTGCTATGAAATTCTGTTTTACTGTGTATCTCAAGCTTCGCGCGGGGGGAGGGGGGGGGGGGGCAGCTCAACATCGCGTGCATTATTGAGTCGAAGGACTGAAAAAAATTCTGCCGGAAAGGACACGACAAGGCAATTTCGTACAGACGCCAATATGAGCGCTCTTTCTTTCCTCTTGCCTATCCCAGACTCGTTCTCTCGAACCAAACATGTATATACGGAATATATATAGAGGCGAAGTATTGTCAGATCAAAAGCATGAAAATGCACGTGAAAGCTCTCTCTTTCTCTTTCTCTCTGTCTCTCTCTCTCTCTCTCTCTTGCGTATAGACATATCATGTACCACGCGACGGGTCTACGAAAAACAATGAAACCAAACACAGGCAATGAAAAAACCCACGAGAGTTCCAATCGTTCGCACAAAAGGATGAAAAGCTCGAGTCCCGTCGCCCTCTGCCCGTTGCCCTTTCCTCGTGAGGACCATTGCCCTCGTACGGGCGTTAGAGTTGCAAAGGCATTCGACCAAACGGAAAGAGTGTGCCCGGACGAATATATCCAGTTTGAAGCGAATTGATGGTGTACGAGTGTGTGCTTGGAGTATTAAAAAACAAAATCGCGTTTGGATCTCGCGATCCTTCACTAAAACCACGTTCGCGTTCACCATTTATCCGACGTTGGGCCAGTCCAGTTTCTATGCAAGCCCCAGCCCACGTTGCCTTCCTCACGCACGTCACGATCGACTTCTCTCTCTCTTTCACACGCACACACATACATATACGAACACCCTTTTGCCAGAAATGGCTCATGTTATTGGCGGGAAATCGAGGGCGAAATGAGATTTTTATTGCATGATGCGAATAAAAAACTGAACGAGGAAAAAAAAAAGAATTATTAAATCTTCAAGTCCCGGACGAGCGAATATTCATTGTTTGCATGAGCTGCGTTACACGTATATACGTGTGTGTGTGTGGGTGTATACGTTTGCACTGCGGCGCTCTGTGGTTTTGTGTGCTCAATGAGAGAACGATGACCGACCGATTCGTCGACCTACATGGAGGCTATTTTATTCCGCGATTTCCGGTCGCGAGCTGCGCACCAGCTGCGGAAAAAAAAATATCCTGTCAATAGTCTGACGGCAATATCGATATATACTTTGGAACTCATTAGTAAACTATCGACGAGTAGAGCAATTTGCGAATTATCGCCGCAACTCGTTGACATTATTTCATCGAGACGCGCGTGCCATTAATTCGTAAAGATTTGCTCGATGATTATTATTCCGTGAAATAAATGCTGAGGAGATTCTGAAGTACGATGGTAGGACGAAGTATGAGAACGAAAAATTGCAAAGTGAAAAAGGAAGGCTCATTCCTCTCGGGATAGTGTATACACGTAGCTCAGCATCTTGGCAAACAATATCAACGAAACGAGATATTTCGCCGATATTACATCTTCCAAACAATATGGATATAGAGGAATGGTATGTATGGGTGGTGATATTCGCGATTGAATTTACAAACGTATTGCTCCCATACACGGGAGTGCCAACATGTGCGACTGAGCTCCAAAGGCTCCATACGAAGACCCTGGTACACACGCCTAGGGCCTAGGTACACAATGATAGGTATACCAGGTAAAACAAAGTGTTTATATATATATATATATATGTGTGTGTGTGTGTGTGTAAGCGTAGGAAAATTGCTACTCGATTGAATTCGATTTCGGGCTCTATATAAATATATATATATATATTTTTCTTCACACGTTTTGTTACTCTCGAAACTGAGTCTCGAACGAAATTCATATTATGGGAATCGTGTAAAATACTTTTATTCCATTCTTCAATGGCTCTATGCTTTGAAAATAATTTTTCGATTTGTGCCCGTCATCGTATCTTGACACTTGCTGGAGAGCTTTGTCAACTCAAAATAAATAGATTTCAGATTGAACTTCGTCGATCGAAATTGAATAGATTTTTTATTGAGCTTCGTCGCCTTAAATGTAATGGATTTTCAGTTGAACTCCTTCGATTAAAAATTAAATGGATTTGAAATTAAAGTTCGTCAATTCAAATTAAATGGATTTTTCATTGAACTGCAACAAATTAAAAGGATTTTTTATCGAACTTTGACAATTCAAATTGAATGAATTTTTAATTGAACTTTGTCAATAAAAATTAACTGGCCTTTAAAGTGGACTTCGTGAATTCAATGAAATTGAAAAATTTAAGGAAATTCGAGTAAATATTCATGGATTTTCGGATAAAGAGATTTTTTGAAGAAACGACAATGTTGAAAGATCTTTTTCTTCTCTCTGTATTCGTGAGAATATATTCAATGCTGTTATTTACGTGAGAAGGCAAGAGAGGTATTTGTTTTCTCGTAAAATTCGTGGAAAGCTAAATATAATTTTGCTGCCCTTCACCTTAAAATCTATCAATGTGACAATTATTACCAAAACCGCATTCCGCAATAAATATCACGACTACATTTCGATGTTAATATCACCCCGACGACGTCTCCTCGTCCGTTCGTTCCACTGCTTCCTTTAGCCGTGTCACGTTTACATTTACTCGTTTCATTCTCAATTGTAATTTGCCGGATTACTCGGCAGTATAACGTCGGAGATGCTTATTGGTTTTCAAACAAAGCCAGATAGAAAGAGAGAGCGAGAGAGAGAGAGAGAAAAGGAGCTTTTCCCCTGATACACAGAAGGCTTCGTGCAAGGGCCATTGCATCTCGCTTGGCAAATTTATCGTAGACACGTACAGCATTTGCAGTAGCAATACCTATACGAGCTGCGAGCAGAGAGAGAATCGAGAATCTCTCGTTATATGCGGAGTCACTAGCGTCTCCAATCGATTATGTACTTGTAAATGCATGTGTATATATATATATAGATTTGTAGGTGTATGTCTATCGACTTCTAGAAAACAAACGGGCCGCACACACACGATTTACCACGCCAGAAGATTACGATTTTCGCCCTTTTCTTTCTAAACGGTGGACATATTTTTTTTTCTCAATTCATTACAAATACGTTTCCCTCTTCGACGATTTATCGCATCCATAATTGCACGCGCTAATCGCACGAAAGCATGGAATTAAAAAAAATGGAAAGTTGACGAAAGAAAGAAATAAGTAATAGAAACGATTTCGCCACATGAAAAACATGTCTACATTAGGAATATATTGGATATATTTTTTTTTCAAATATCCATCGGGGATTGTGTGCTATGGAGAGACACTTGTGTTATATATATATATATATATATATATATATATATGTGAGTCTCTTTCCGAGGGAACGGGAATTAAACTGAGTATGAAGGGAGCATAGAGGGACGATCTGGAGAGCCGTCTGTGGGCGCGACATATCGAGAAAGTGCTTCAGAACGTTGAAGCCGAAACGATATTACATGGGAAGATGAAAAAGAGAGGAACTCGGCAGAAGTGTGTGTATCAAAGAGCCTCGTTCACATATTTACACGCTTTTATTTTTCCATGAGTACACTGATGTATGTACTTCGTGTCTTGTTATCTGTACGATTATAACATGTTGCACATACGACCGTAACAGTAACAATAATAATAATCACCATCATCGTAATGATAATTGTAATAAGAAGAATAATAATATTGATGATAATAGCAATATAAATATATTTGATCGTAATCCTTGATTGATTACGATCAATCAATTACGATTAGTGTGAAAATAAAATTTCGTATAATACTCGACAAAAGAACTTTTTTTTAACCTCGTGTGATCGCAACACTCGTTAGAAAAAGTTTTTTCGTCCTCGTGTTATAATGTACTATTTTTTACCCACTGTATATGAATTCGTACGAGTAGAATACTATGGCTCAAACGGCATGTTTGTCGCATGCTACACTTATCCACATCATCTGATCTGTACGATGCAATATCTCTTCATTGCTATCCCTGTATTCTGGTATTGCTCGGCCGTGATATGATGCACGCCCACACATATCATATCATATCATATATATATATGTATATATATATATATATTTGTTCACCTACGAGTACGAGAAACTCGCCTGGCAGGCGCACCCTCGTCATCCTGTTTCAAACCTCGTCCTGGGTACCGATTTCTTTGCCAGCAAAATAACACAAGCACACATCCTCAACTTTTCACACATATCATGACGCGCATCACTCGTATATCATATTATTCTTGCCTCATATATATATACATATGTATGTGTGTGTGTGTGTGTGAGAGAGCACAAGCGCCATTCTCGACCTTTATCGAGTTATCGTCGTCTCTCGTACCTGCTACGCCATACAATAAATCCGCGAAGGGCAAAAGAGCCCTTTCATCGCGAACCGCGATTTCGCGATTTATTACGGAATTAATATTATCCGCTTTCCACGAAAAATACAACCTATAGCGGTTTAGACGGGAGGGTATTGTGCTTGGGAATATACGAAGGGACGTGTATACGTTGTATGCCCCGTTGTTGCGATTTCATTCTTATGACTATTGTCGTTGTTATCCGTATACACGGGATTCAACTTTTTTTTTTCACGATCATCGTGTACTTAAGGTAGGAAAAGGAAAAATGGCAAAGTGTATACGGGAAAATACGATGAAAGAAACGGTAATTCGAGGTATATGATATATGATATAATCACGCTGTGAAAATGTACCACACAGGGGAAAATTAGGTCGTCTTAAGTGGATGAACACAGTCAGTCACATCCAGTCAGTTTTCAAATCAGTATTGTGACCAAACTATTCGTCCGAAATGGTTCAAAAAATTACGGAGCATGCTTTGAACTTTCTAGATGATGTACGAAAAATTTATTTATAAGAAATAAAATAGCGACATGTTAAAAAAAATCATAAAGAGGTGAAAACGCAAAAAAGACACTTTTTCGCTAAAAAAATCATAGTTCCGTGAATTTTCAACATTTTCACCTAAAATTTGAACGTAATACTCCTTAGATATGCTAATTATGGGAAAAAATACTAGCATAGTGCGCGTTCCAAAAAAGGTATTTATTCCGACATGTGAAGAGGGTAAATTTGATGGTATGAGGATACTTAAAACTCCAGGTAAGATGATGAATACAGTCCCATTCGAAGCCGGGAACTATTACATATTTACGCCAAAAATTGATCGACGGGTCGATTCTATCCAAAGTGACCACGAAGGGTTAAAAAAAAGTTTTTTTAGGAGCGTTTCGTATTTGGATTCTAATTCTGCTGAATTCAAAATGGAATTTTTATTTTTTTCGAGAATGCTTAATTTTTTCTGGCGCATACTACTCACCATGAAAATACGCTGTATTTTTTTTTCGAAGATGACTTGCAAACCCATTAAATATTATTTTTTTTCTCGGTCGTAAAATCTTCGCTCCAGACTCTTAAAAAACACATGGCACATTAAAAAACAAAAAACACATCTCTCTCTCTCTCTCTCTCTATATATATATATATATATATATATAGATATATATATTATGTAAGTTCTTCGAAAAATATTAAGATATTTTTAATATCTAAATAAAAAAAGGTCTAAATATCCATCCCCAATAATAATGTATATGAGTAATGTACATGTATGCTCATGTACATTATTGTTTTAGCTGTACAAAGAAAGATGTAGAACTCCATATCTGTACCCAATGGATTTTGTATGTATATTTCGCTTACTTATCGATTCCTCATACGGTGGTGGGTGACTCAATGAGGCTTTTCAGCCTGTCGGGTAGATGCATTTTTATTCAATTTTTTTTATTTTTCAAGTGCTAACTCGTTCTCTCCTGGCTTCACCTATATAATGATTTTATCCACGCTGCATATAAAGGCACGACTCTCGTTATAATTCCAGCTGGAATTTGCGAGAGCACGGAGTGACGGGTAAGCTATACACAAGTGTTGGAGCACCCGAGAAGGAGAGAGAGAGAGAGAGAGAGAGAGAGAGAGAGAGAGAGAGAGAGAGAGAGAGAGAGAGAGAGAGAGAAGAGTTGAAAATTAGAGATAATGAATTTTATACGATTGAGAGAATACAGAGGGCTGTTGAGCCTATAGAAGAATAAGAGAACAAGTCACTATTGCAGCGCGCATGAATATAGACATATACATATATATGTGTGCGGGTGTGCGTGTATTGAGTCGTTTGTCCGAAACCAAATCTTCGTCGTTCAGTATTGGCGAAACTTTCAACGAGTAGCTTTCAATCGATTCATCAGTCTCGATATAATTCATGGCTGCAATTAATAACTTGAATAAAACATAAAATCCTGATGATACCCTGCATCTTGTCGACATGAATATTACATTTTTTCCACGTGATTCAATACGAAGCTTCTCGATCCTCACGATTTCATTGGTAAATTTGTCCATTCCCCATCCGAGCTACGTGTCCAAAGAGAGAATTGCCAAAACCGGAAGCCGAAATACTGCAATCAAAATTGCATCTGATTTCAACGCGATTGCGATCGAATTTTACTTTAGGAAGTCGTTTGTTCAATTTTTTGCGATAACTTTGAAGGACGTTGGTGCGGAAAAAGGTATTTTAGGAAATAGTAAAAAAAAAAAAAGGAAGTACTAAAAGAGGGAGTTTTTCGTAGATAAGGATAATGCATATTTTTCCAGCGAGTTTTCGGATGATCGCGAAAACAAGAGTCGACGGAGGCACTTGAGTCGCGCATGGGAGCAAGATAAGAACGTTCCTGAAGTTCTCGGCGCTCACATTGATCCCCCTCCCTCGCACTTTCTCGTTGAGCCGTTTAAGCAGCCAAGTGGTCGTACAAACGTTTTCTCTCGTTATGCCTCGATAGTTGAAAGTCATAAGGGCTCAAGTCCCGCAACTTTGCGGCTCAAGTCAAGCGATTCACGACATTCTTGTTTTAACGAGACGCCCGATGCTTGTAATTTTCTGCGTGTCTCCTTGCGATCCATTTTTCTCTCTTGGCGCCTCGACGATCGAGTTTATTACGCAGTGTTCACTCATCGCTCGTTCCGGGTATCGCGCAAAGGCCTCTTGACAACCAATTCCATTGCCATTGGACGAGGTTACGCGATCGTTAAATGGGATTGATGGAAGTATGCGAAAGTATTCAGAGATGTGTAGGAGTTACAATCCCAGGCAAACAAAAAAAAACGGCAAAAATGTTTAATTCTCGAATATAGATACCGGATGTAAAGTAAAGTCAGTCGTAAGTACACGGAGAGAATTAAATGTCAAAAATTACCGTGCAGTAACGGTAACCAGATGACAACCCTGAAACTTCGCTTATTATTACTGAGTAAAACACAGATTTTCACGAAAATAAAATAAAAATTTTTCTTCAGATAGACAATTTTACCAGATTTTCTAGTAAATTTTGACGTGTAACAAAATACGCAAAACTGAAATTTAAAAAATATATAATATCAGCGAAATTTTACTGTGCACTTTATTATTTTATGCCTTTCAAAAATGTCTATGAAAAAGTATCGTCTTTATAACAGTTATTTTAAGATTTATTATAAAATTTAATGAGTGTTATAGGAAAATGTATTGTGCTCTCGGTAAAAATTATCGTGCGCGCTACCCTTCTTGTATAGTAAAATTTTAGCTACGTATTTGAAATTTTCTGTAACGTGAGTTAAAAAAAAACTTGTCGCATACGAATTATTATGCTTTTCTCACTTGTCACCACATTGAAATATATCACGGTAATTTTTACCGTGAAATTCACGACAAAAATTACTTTTTAATTCTCTCCGTGTAGCACAATGAGTGGAGCAGGCCTGAATTTTTTTGTTAAGAATGTTTTTTTTTTTCAGTATGAAATTTTTATATTTATTTTATTTTCACTATAAAAACAAACTATAATATTGCACTACATGGATGCATAGGATGGACAATTGAGAACTTTACGCTCGACCCAATCGACCAATCGTGTCATCCATAATCTCATTTTATATTACGTAATTAAAATAATCATATTGCAACATTAATTAAAGCCAGACGGCTCTAATGGCATAGCGGAAAATTGTATTTTTCGATTATCGAGTGAGGAAATATATATCAAAATTTCACGAAGATTACGATAAATACGATAAGACGAATGAATTAATTCACCGTGATTAAAAATTATAAATATATATCGCATTTAATTAATTTACGTTATTAAAGCGAACTAATAAAATCCGATTATCGCTCGAGATTTAAACTACAACGAATTATTTACAAGCCGCGAATAACGGTGTGTACGCGCTGCAAGATATTCTATCGAGTAGATTTTTTTTTACACGATTTTTAAATATTTATCTTTCATTTTACGTAGTCAGTGCATTGCGAGGATGTACAATGTAGAGCAAAGGGGCGGCTTACCGTAAAATCACTTTTATTTCGTACATACCACGCGCTCCCGCTTCGAATGCGTTTTGCTCTGAGGTCTTTTGAAATTACATTGTGCCGCCAACTCGCACACATTTTTTCAACCGCGCGTATACCACAAACACTCGCAGACGTCAAGTTTCGTTATTCGCAGCAAAACTCAGACGTTTTTCGAGCCACCCCTTCGGGGTACGTCGTCGGAATCGCGCAGCAATGCCCATGTGCTCAATATCGTGGAAGAGCCTGCAACGTTTTTTTTTCAACATTATGACTACGTACGATTAAGAACAGCATATGTATTCGTGAGAGAAAGAGAGAAAGAGAGAGAGAGAGAGAGAGAGAGAGAGAGAGAGAGAGAGTGCTGTCCATTATCGGATTTCTTTCGAGCCAGCTTCACTTGTATGTGATGTACTTACCATTTCTTTTTTTTTTCTATATGTCTGTTTGCATTCCAGTCGGAAACATTTGCCTCCACGTATCACGCTAGGACAGAACGTTATTAATTATCCTCGCTTCGGCAAATATAGACACCGGAAAGTTTTTTCATAATACGATAAATACGTAAAGGTGATGAGGCCCCTCGACGACTAAGCCATCAAATGCAGAACGAGTTAATTAAAATCTCGGGCTCGTAGAAACTGCGCTGATATATATATATATATATATATATATAATTATTTATGTATGCACACTACGTGCACGCTGATTCGGCAAAGGAAGAGGGCGAGAAAACAGTAAATAATACGTGCGCATGCAGCATTTCATGCCAATTCGACCAACTTCGTTTGCGAATTTCGTTTCTGCTTTTCAAACAGAATTTTGTGCTTTTTCTAAGGTTTCCTAATCAATATTTTTCTAAGGTTTCCATACATTTTTTTTTCTCAATATTAACAAAAAATCATAACCCAAACATGCACGAGTATTGAGATATCAAGCTGAATGTGGCGACGATCGACGTAACGCTCGAGATTTCATGAAGGGCTGAATTTATTCGAAAAAATGAATTTTTCGAAACGAGAAACGCTTTAAATTTCTTGAATTTTGAGATATCGGGATGACATTTTTTACCTGTGAGGTGTCTCACTGGAGAAAGGGCTTTCATTTAGCGAGAATCTATAAAAGGTTTACAGCAAATTTTAAATTTGTAGAATTATAGAATGTTTAGATAACGCTTTAACTTAGCCAATCTTTGAAATATGATACTATTTTTTTTACAAATGTAGAGTTGACTGACTTTCCATTCTCAATTAATTCGAAAAAGTACTTGTACTTAAAAAAAATGCGTAAGCTCCCAGTTTTCAATGCACACATTTTTCATGTACCTTGAGCAGTCAAAGATCGCTTGATTAACAAATTATAACATAACTTTCAAAATGAAGCTTAACGCGTTATCGAACAGTGCCAATGAAGCAACTCTTGAACATAATGAAATAAATTTTTCGAATTTATGCCATTACAATCCGTTTCTTTTGCACGGAATGTCCTATACGTGCGACGGAAGAAAGAGGCGAAGTTCGGGTGCGATAGCGATAGCGAGGGAGTACGCGCATGGCCTGTTAATTAGGCACACACACGGGAAAAGGGAATGCTCGAGCGAAGGGGGGGGGGGGGGGGATTGACAGAGAGGGAGCGGGATGTTGTTGGGCGCCGGGGCAATGAATGGCACTGCATTCATCCGAAAACACTTCACGTCATCGTGACGACTGCGTTATGAGTCCGTCGGCTCGTACGCAAAGCTCCAAGGTTCTCTTTTATTTGTTTTAATGTCTTTTTTTTTTTTTTTTTCGAGTTAGCCGCGCGCGAGCTCGCGAACGTGATTATCATATTAAAGACTGCCGCTTTGGACGATCGCGTGAGAATAAAGTTGGCGATTTCGTTTTATCTTTTTTTTTTTGTTGTCTCGTTCGAGCCTTTTCAAACTTGGTTTTGTACTTTTAGTAGACTGATTAGGGAGCAATCAAATGCCAGTAAAAATGTAACGAGTTGTAGTGAAATTCATTCAAGTATTAATTCTTTAAATTATAAACACACAGACGATGAGCCGATTTTTTTTTTCTTACGAGGAACCGGTTTTGCTGAGTGAAGCTGAATATGGGTGAAAGTTGGCCACTTGCCATTGAGATTTACAGGTGTAATGCACCCGCGTAAAATCTAAATTAACCCTTCGTGGTCACCCTGGGTACAATCGACCCGTCGATCAATTTTTGGCGTAAATATATAATAGTTCCCGGTAAGAAACTCCAGGTAAGATACTTGGAGTTTGAAGTATCCTCATACCATGAAATTTATCCTCTTCACATGTCGGAATAAATACCTTTTTTTGGGATGCGCACTATGCTACTATTTTTTTTCCAAAAGTAGCATATCTAAGGAGTATCATGTCCAAATTAGAGGTAAAAATGTTGAAAATTCACGGAACTATGATTTTTTTAGCAAAAAAAATCCTTCTTTGCGTTTTCACCGCTTTATGAATTTTTTTTAACATGTCGCCATTTTATTTCTTATAAATAAAATTTTCGCACATCATTTAGAAAGTTCAAAGGATGTTCCGTAATTTTTTGAACCATTTCGGGCGGATAGTTTGGCCACAATACTTTTTTGAAAACTGACTGGGTAGAATCGACTCGAGTGTGACCACTGCGATTGAATTTGGAAGTGTGACCACGAAGGGTTGATCGTAGGATATCTATGAGGCGATTAAAAAATGAGGCAAAAATACTTTCGACACTCGATCTCTTCATTCGGACGAAAATATCCGGTATACGAGGATACGAAGAGCTCCGCAAATTTGCAATATATAAAAGCAACAGCGGAGAAATGACTACGAAAATATTCATGCAAGGGACAATGGAATTTCGTTTGTTGAACGTTGGAGAGTGAGCGGATAAACCAATATGGGAGCATGTGCCTTTTGCATCGGTGGATGCTCTATAGTGCTTTCCATTTATCCATTTTTGCCAGGAGTGAGCGGTAAACACGCACGTAACGCAGTCGCCGGCTCTGCGGGACTTGACAATTTTTACTTGCCCTGCAGATCATCCGGAGGTTCAACAATGTTTTTTTTTAGCTCGCAGATATTCGAATTTCAAGTAGAAATTATAGAATCGTGGCTGCCACGTTTTTTTCCCCTCTCGTTGTAACAAATTATTTAACGTTTTTAAAATTTCGCACTTACGGAAACAAAAGTCCCGGCTGGGATAACAGCACGAGTTGCGCTTGCGGTAAAAATTAATTGATACTTCACTTACAATTAATAAGCATAATGATTAAGGGATTCCTTTCACGAAGCTGGATATTTAACAATTAACAAATTTTCGTCTATAATTAACGAAAAATACATCCCAGTCTACTGGTCAAATTTAACGACAGAGAATTCGGAGGAGAGAGTAAGATGGCGAATTGCAATGACGTCGTACTTCTCTATGCAGTAGGATAGGGAGGGGCATGTTGAGTGCGGCGCACGAGACGGTAAAACGTGACGTTTCATTATTTTTGCACCCAAAAGTAAAAAACGTGATTGAAACATTTTCTTCTGCCATTGTATGAGAAAAAAAATATTTCAAAGTTCATTGCAATTAATGTTAATGTTTCAAAACCTAACTAATTAACAAGCACACTGTTGGTTTATTACTGCATTGTACCAAATCATGGTGCATACGTCTGATTTTTTTTTATGCAATTCTTACTTTGCCCAACTTACCTCATGCTCAACTTACCCCACTATCGGGGCAAGTTGATCAAATATGGCCTTAGTCATTTGAGAACGATTATCTGTGAAACAATAAGGATAATAGGAATTTCGTCTATAGACTTTTTTTTCCCAGATAAATTTCCTATTGACCAAAGTAGGTTTCATTTTTATACGGCAGACTGGTAAGGAATTACAGGGCGATAATTCCAAACTTGCTCAACATGCCCCTTCCTACCCTACCGTGATGTAATATTGTGCCAATATTACGGTATTTATTTATCGATGTGCAGCTAATAAGTTTTCTATAAAATTGCCAATAATACGTTTACAATCAACTGTGTCAACTGTAACCCAAAAAAACCCAAATAAACATGCGTATTACTAAAAAAAAGAGGGTTCTGTTTATGCGCCTACACAACCCGGCCCTTCGTGACGAAGCCTCCTTAACAATGCTATGCTGCATGAAGTTGAATTTCGCAGCACTTCAGTGTGTTTTTCAGTTCGACGCACCTGAAGTTTTACCGTGCATAAACGAAGTGCGAGCGATAAAAGGGCTCAAGTTGCAATTATTCCGGTGTTAAATTGTGCTAGTTACGAGCTTTCGTTTTGCAAGTTTCGATCGGTATGTGTGATGAATGGAGTTTGCGAATTTTTCGCGCATCGGCCCGTGAGCGCGTGACTGTTGGTTTCGGTTGGGTGCATAGTATAGGGGTGAGAGAGACCGAGAGAGAGAGAGAAAAAGAGAGAGAGAGGGAAATACAGAGAAAGCGAGACTCCGCGAATAAACGTGAGGGTTTTGGACTTTTAATTAACGCAGCCGACAGTGCTCAACAGCAGTGCATAGATCGTGGTAGAATCCACAGGGGATGCCCTTTAAACCTTTCGCCTAGTTCGCAACATTCTCCCCATATGCAGCGAGATAGCACATCCCCCTCCTGGCCAAAAAAAAAAAACATCGTTCATTCGCATGATGAAGAATAATGGCTCCACCAGGTTCACTGATCCATGCACATTTGAAAATTCACCCCAGAAAGGGACTTTTTTTTTTACGTACCAAGACCGCGTGCCCCCTCGCCACGACGATGGTAAAGGGGCGAGAAGTTACAACGAACGAGGAGGTTGAGCGGACTAACTTCAGCTGGAACCTCTCGTACATAGTCGCCAGTTACAATCGCATCGGTACCAGGCTGTAAATCGGGCCATTTCACGCTGAATATGTGCCCGCCGCGGATGAGCGAGGGTTTGTTACGCGCATTCACGGATTGATAGGGGTTCGTATCTGTCGTTAAACAGCAGGCTCCCTAGTTCCCTCCGTATTCCAGGTGAAACGACGATGCCAAGAGGGAAGGTGATACGCACGCCATGGCTTTCCGCGTAGCCTTTTAATATATAGATATACGTGGTGAATAGATATATGTACATACGGCTCTATAAACCCCGACACACGCATATGTAAATATATAAATATATATATATTATACTGGAGAAAATAAAATATGCACCTCATCCCGCACCTTGCATTGCCCTCTGCGTACTTTATTTTATCCAGTACTCTCTTTCTCTTTCACCCTCTCTCTCTCTCTCTCTCGCTCTCTCTCTCTCTCTTTCTCTCTCTCTCTCTCTCTCTCTCTCTCTCTCTCTCTCTCTCTCTCTCTCTCTCTCTCTCTCTCTCTCTCTCTCTCTCTCTATTTGTACAGTAGGAAAAAAAGTATCTGCACACCTCGTGTTTTTTAAATTATCCGTCGAAAAAAAAAAAAATAAAATGCTTTATCATTTTTATTTTTTTCGAAAAATTTTTCGAACAATAATGCTAGAGCATTTTATTTTTTTTTCGAAGGATAATTTGAAAATCACGAGGTGTGCTAATACTTTTTGTATCCACTCTATATATATGTACGTATGTAGATATATCAACAAAGTACATTTTGAGTTCGTTATATCTATGTAATGATGGTTACCAGCACATTTGGCTATTCTGAGAACGACACTTAATTTGATCCGTCCCGAAACCGTCCAGTTTCAGAGATGAAGCGATTTAAATTAACCAATGTCTAGCGACGTTAGCGCCGCGAAGCGACTGGAGCAGACTAGAACTAGATAGTAGCCGGAATGGATAGTCTGATACAAAAGTGAGGCTTCGGTAAACATTATATTAGACGTTTTCATCATCACTTTATAAGTTTGTACATCCCGATAGGATATTTGGCAATATATCGAGGCTTTCATCGATTGAGCTGAGAAAAAACTTTTCAACGTGACTGTGGCGAGACTGCTACCTTAATTGAATTTTTTTTGCCGATTTAGCATGGGAAAATACCTCAAACGTTTCTATGTATTCTTGTTAGTAATTTACAATCAAAATTTGCAAAAAAGGTTTCGGGTGGTGGTAAAAATAAAGAAAAAAAAATACAATATCGTTAGATTCCAACGATGCAAGCTTCAATGTAATGGATTCATACAATAGCGAGTATGGGGACAATCAGCTACTATGAGGACAGTTTTTACACTCGAATGGCTTCTAAATACCTGTTTTGCATTAACCGATCGTTAATGAACAAAAGGACTCGAGTTACACGACTCAGCATGTTGAGTGACGTTTGTGAGGCGTTTTTGCCCCACCAATGGATATGTAAGGCTGTGTTGTCTGGTGAAACTCCCTGGGGTCTCGGTCCATGTCCAGTTAATTGACTACAAGCGTGCTGACTAGTAGTGCCACATTCGTACACGCATCTATTTATGTGTGTATTATATATATATATATATACGCGTAGCTCGTAACTACATGACTATCGTTCGTGGTATACGCGGTTTTTCCACGTGGAAATATAGTACCTTCCACCCGCAAGAACATATTATTTCGCCAAGATTTTATATGTTTCTCTGCCGGGGTTCGAGCGTCTACTGTGCATAGGAAGATTTATGGAAACGAGCTTTTCCTACCAGATGACCGGATGAGATCCGCGGCAACAGTATTATTTATGCGCCACGAGCGCAACTTTTTATGAATAACAAGAAAAATAGACGCGCGTACGAGAACAAAAAGAATAATGTTTTACGAGACGAGCGTGACCGGGGCTTAGATGAAATTATTGAAAGAGACAGTGATGAGGAGCGTTGAAAATATGAGGTGAAACAAATTGTCTGAGGTAAGAAAAAAAAAACAATAATTTGCCTGTAACTTTCGGAAAAGATTTTTATCACGTATGAGGAACGGAAGGAGGAGAATAAAATGAAGCGGGGGAACGTAACGAGGAAAGGAAAGAGGCATATAATTGAAATAAAAATGCGCATGTTCGTAGTTATAAACGTACAGGGTAGGGGAGGGGGGGTAGTTACGTTTGGTAACGTTTCAAACGAGGAAGAGAAAGACAGAGAGAGGGAGAGAGAGAGTGAGGGTGAGAGAAAAGTAGACAGGGAGAGAGAGACAGAGAGAGAGAGAGAGAGAGAGAGAGAGAAAGAGGGAAAGAGAGAAAGATGTAGAGAGATTTTGTTTTATCTCCCCTCGCTACGCGTCTCTGTGAATTGTGCTCTCTTTGGCTACATCTCTCTCTCTCTCTCTCTCTTCTCTCTTCTCTCTCTCTCCTCTCTCTCTCTCTCTCTCTCTCTCTCTTACGGCACGGTGCTCTTAGGGAGCTGCAGCTCCAGAGCACGAATAAACTGATGTTCTCTCTCTCTCTTTCCTTATTTCTTCGTCTCCCTTCCGTCTTCTATCGCCTCGTTATCGTGCTACATTCATAAAATCATCCAGCAGCAATGTAACTCTCGGCGCGCTTTTATCAATTCTTCACTGTGATTGCGCCGAAGAGATTCTTCTTCGGAGCGTCTTTTCAACGAATCCTCATCTCCTTGATATCCGTTCTGTACTGTATATCCGTCACTAGCTTCAAGAACATTAGAAACTTTATGTGATAATTAATTTTAACGAGCTCACGGTATCAAATTGTTCCACACATATTTACCCTTATATACAAATATATATACACACACACACACATATATATGAATACAATTTATGAGTCTATGCGTTGTGTTGAAATTACTCCGGTTTTTCGAAATACCGAGCTTTTTGCCTCGAGTCTTCAAAAAACTCGGATGCAAATGCAAACTGACGAGCATGTCTCCTCCTTCTCTTTCTCTTTCTCTCTCTCTCTCACTCTCTCTCTCTCTCTCATCCTCTCTCTCTCTCTCCTCTCTCTCTCTCTCTCTCTCTCTCTCTCCTCTCTCCTCTCTCTCTCTCTCCCTTTCTTTTTATTGTCTATCTCTCACCAATGGCAAGCTGCGAGTGCACATATAGCGCGCTTATACATTCGCCACTTTTATCTTCCCTCTTCTCTCTCGAGTTTGGCCGGACTTCTCGTTATCGCGGTGCAACTGAAGCGCGCGAACGGAAATTCCGAGTGTCAGTGAAATTGACCATTGACGAGAATTCGGAGCTTCGAGGGGCGGGATGATAAGTGGGCCACGGTGCGGGAGGTGGGAACGGGGTGGTGAGATGAATTTTATTCTGTACTCATCGACGTTGGAGAAAAAGTGGCGGGAAAAAATGATTGATCGAGCCCACCGAGTCTCTCGTTAACAAAAAAAAAAAAAAATGACGCAGAAACTACGCCCCCGTTCGTGACGAACGCGATTGCTTGTGGCGAAGTTGTTTTTTTTTCTCTCGTTCCGTCAAAATTGAATGCGCTTCCACGCGCCTTCGAATCGTTACGGTTGTGGCCCGAGGAGAAGGAGAGGGGAAGACATTGGGTGCAGTTGCTATTGAAATGTTTGCGTATCGCAGACTCGAAGCTCCATTCGATTGGGGGCGGCTTGATCGTACGCAGCGGAAATAAATACGTTATTTTAACCGTTGCATCGAAGAGTGGGCTGGAGGCTATAAAAATAGACTTTTATATTTCAAATAAACCATCAAATAGCTATCAAAATAGACTATCATTTTTCTCATCTTCTTCTTTCACTGAACAAAATGTATTTGATAGAACACTCTATCAGTAAGTCTTTGTTAGTGGTATGAAGCAACGTACATGAAAATATCGAACAAATGTAATTATTTAAAAATTTTGGGGAAATCTTACGTGCGGGGGAGGAGAGGGGGGGGGGGGGGGGATTGCCCAGATTGACCTAGGGGATTCATATTACCTAGCGAGCGCAAATCATCAACGCCATCGACATATTTTTTTCATGCCTCTACACGATTATAAACTGTTAAATAATTATACATTGATATGCAGCAAAAAAAATTGTTTTCCATTCTATAAGAGTGTATCTTTAAGCAAAAAAAGATTTGTACCGACACATGCAACAGTTTTCGGAAAAAAATTATTGAAAAATAGCTTATTTTTTGAGCCATCACTGTAGAATAGTCCCTTAAGTAATGGTATTGCAATTAATCCTATCGTTCTCAAAATTTGCTCAATTTCTCGTTCAGTTCTCTCATGCACCCTTTCCCAACTGTACGACAACGCTGTGAACGATTAGGCGGCTCAAAAATTGTAGCGGTCATGTGGCGTGCCATATTGTCTCTCAAGCGTTCTGTCCTGATAAGACAAAATATTAACGAGTACACGTGAAACAATAATTGAAAAACAAAACTCTTCTAATTAAAATTGCGCGGCTCGATCTACACATTGTGTCGTTAATGACGGATTTTATCTCACATCTGTCACATATTTGAGATTTTTAAATTTCAGCTGCTATCACACGGACTTGTGTAGCTCATTCTTGATCCGAGCTTCCGACGGGGTATCAGGGGTAGTTTGGCCGCGTCTGATCACAATCGTGCACTCACTACTAGCCCGCGCGTCGTACCAGCTCCCCGTGCAGAAATTTCTTAGGTATCCCTAAGATCGGATACTAGAAAAAAAATTCATCATTTTGACCCTTCAATTTGGGCTTTCAAATTCTGTTATTAAAATATATACGTTTTTCCAGTTGTACTGTACCACCAATTTTTTACCCACTCATTTTCAGATCCTTGAATAAATGATTTCAGAAAACGTTCAGCGTCTCCGGCTGATACGGATCGGTATCTCCTGGTGGTTTTTGGAATTCATCCCTGGGATTCGCTTCGATATTGAACTGGATCTTGTTCCAGAAGTTGGGGATTCTAGCCTGGATCCTCTGCAAAGTTTCTGTCTGGATTCTGACTAGAGTCCTCAATAGTTCCGGAACAGAATCCTGGCTGGAATCGGATTTGCGAGCCGTTAACATTTCGCTTCCGCGGATCCGATTTCCGACTAGATCCCGATTGAGAAACCAGGATCCTAGTCCGAATAGGACTGTATCCATGGCAATATTTCTGCACGGGTCGCTACACTGGACAAAAACGAATCGAAAAGTTCGAAAATTCACCCGAGTTGGACAACTCCGCGACTGTCATCGGCACAAAAATTGTAACTCAGGGGTACGTTTTATCCCCGCAGCCTTTCAACATGGTGTTCTTGTAACGATATCGCGTGGATGACACACGAAGTGAGTAGTCTGTCGAAGACACCCGCGGGCAACGTGCATTCCCCTTTCTCCAACGTCTGCCGTATGAAGTTTCTTTTTTATTTACGGCTGTCTGGCCGTAAAAGAAAAGTTTTGCGCCTCGCTGTGGCTGTACATCGAAAGTTATTCATTTATATACGCGTGAGATGAAAGGGCGTAAATTAAACGTTTCAACAGTCGCGGCAATGCGATTCAAGTCCTTTTTGTTATTCTCCCATGTATTTTGGTGTGCTTCCCTCCCCCCTCTCTCTCTCTCCTGCTTTCACTCGCCCTTTCCCCCTCTCCTGTTTTTTTTATCTCGCCTCGATGTTCGATGCTAACAGAGAAGCTCCGAAAGCGCCTGAAGGGTATCGCTATGGAACTCCAACGGGGAAGACCTCGTCGGGCGACGAATATACAGCACGGATGCGCCTAGAGAGCCCCAAGAGATATAGAAATTGCATACCAGCGTATATTCCACCTATGGCAAAACCCGAGTGTGCTTAACCCTGCCAGAGGTTGCTAAGCATTAACGATGGCCTGGGGGTGCTCGTTTTTTTTTCTCTCCCTTGCCCTTTCCCTATCTCGCTAACGCGCACTATCACGAGTCGGAGAAGAAA
Source organism: Ophion ventricosus (assembly GCA_963932345.1). NCBI lineage: Eukaryota > Metazoa > Arthropoda > Insecta > Hymenoptera > Ichneumonidae > Ophion > Ophion ventricosus. Next base: position 12,843,508 of record OZ010723.1, on the reverse strand, counting down.
AAGCGAGTTTACGAACCGGCGAAAGTGTCTGCGGCGTTGAAAACACCGAGGCTTGGTGGATCGTTTCAATTTTACTTGTACACTCGAACCTCGAACAAAAAAAAAAAAGAAAGGAAATGTTTCGCTCATTTCCCTAACGTTCAGTGGTGGCTGGGCGCTTTTAAATTTTTCAAGAAAAAGAACACTCGTCTCATTTCATTTATCCTATTTCGTTTGAAGAAGAAGAACCAACAAAAAGAAGTCAATTCTACTTCACGTTTCGATAGTTCTGCGGCTGCGTAATATTTTTCGCGTTGCAAGTAAAATCGATGGTAGGGTAAAGCCAGCAAAGAGTACGAACTTTATAAACTTTTATTTCTAAAAAAATAAATTTTGATAATACATTTTGTACTTCTTATTTGAATTGAGCTTTGGTCATTGAGGAACATTATTTTTTATCTAAAACTTGAGGAACAGTCTTGAAAAATATTTTTTCAAACTATTTAAAATGAGAGGAACTCATTTTAAATAGTTTAAAGTGAGTAAAATACTTACTTTAAATTAAAACAATTGAAAGCACTGCGTACTCTCTGGTAAGTGAAATTTTTCTTTTTCGGAGAATCCATTTTGCTTCGTTAATTATGCGAAATGGTTATCGTTCGATAATTATAATCCGTATTATAGTTACTGTATGTATCCTTACCGGAGTTGGATTGTACGCTAGGGTTTGTATTGTATTTACGGTGCGGAAGGATCGGATTTCCTAGATAAGGAACTTCCCACTGAACAGGGAGGAAACCAGCTTTTGAATTCTCGATGATCGGCGCGCTTATTTTGCTTGTGGATTTAGCCCTTGGTAGCGGAAGAGCGGACCATGCTAGGAAATTTGGCCGAACACACATTCCATATATATATATATATATATATATATATATATATATATATATATATATGAAATTAAGGCGTGGTCAAGACCGGACGCTGAAGTCGGACAACCCTTACCTTATTTCTGATATCGCTCTCTCGCATTACAGTGGTTCGAGCGAGAACTCGAGGAAATACCTTGCAACACCCGCGCTTTTCCATCCTGAACAAATGTTTGCATCGTTGCTTTCCCCTATCGCCGCTGCTACGAGGCTGCATCGGTAGAGATATCGCGGGCTTATAAATGCTGCCTCAACATTTGTATATTCTGTTATATATTAGCGGAACGTTTCGAGACTCCCTGTGTCCACTCGCGTCCTAAACGAGGCAACTACTTTTTCCTCTCGCTCCGTTATTTTTCTTTGATCAACGATACAGGGTAGGGTAATGCTCACGTAAAATTAATTTTTCTGTTATATTGATCGTTCGTGCGAGCCGGCGTATGAGGGCAGAATATGAAAATGAATGCGGCATCCGCCGAGTAACAAGTAGGCAAAAGCGATAGTGGACGTTTTATTAGTTAATTGGAATAAACGATAGAGGTAACGAATTGGTTCGTGTAATATTTGGGAATTCTAATGCATAGGTGCGGTAAAGGGGTCTGCATGAGTTTGAAATTTCAAAAATATGATTTTTTTTTTAATGCGTTGTTTTATAGGTGAGGCTCTTAACGCTAATTTGGAAAAGAAGATTTTGTCGAAAAATTTGTAAACGAACGAGTTGTGACGATTTTTGTGAAGGATCAAACGGAGTTGCTGCGAATTACTCTTTTCTCTTTTGCTTTTTTCTTGAAATAATGTTTTGCGAAACAGTGTAAGGGATGTCTCGAGATCTATTCTTCCGATTTACTTCGAATCCGGACAGAGCATAGCTTGTAACATTTTTTATCGTATAATCCAATGATTTTTTTTATATGTTCATTTGTTTGTTAATAACAAACGAATTGAGTTGTTTTTTTTTGTCGAAAATCGAACATTTTTTTACGGCTTGCCATTTTTGTAATTTTACAGATTTCAATCAAGAATCAGGTCATAAGAAAGTTTTATAGTTATACGAAAAGTATTTTTTTTTTTATTTATCATTTCAGATCACTCTGGTTGCCAGAGCTGCCAACACCGATTGACCATGCAGCAACGGCAGCACTTTGCTCACATGATAATAACTTGATTGTTTATCAACGTTTATCAATGAAACAAAATGTCAAACTTGACAAGACTATCTATAATTTGTTCGTGTAAAACCCCGACCTTGACCTCAATGACTTTCATAAAAAAAAAGAAAATGTATCAAAAATCCTGTTGTCTTGTGCTCCAACGTCATGCAGACCCCGTAGAGATATTTGAGCGTTTCACAAAATTAATCCATGACTCAAATATTAATGAATACGCGCAAAACGATCATTAAAAAAAAATACATTTTATTAATAATTCGAGGCTTGATCTATCGTTCCACTTACGTCTAATTTTACTTTACATCTGGCACATATATATGTACGAGAATTTCAAATTTTGGCTTTGCCTTTTCACCTTAAGGCCATGTGTCACACGCCAGAAAATTTCGACGCGGCCTCCCATCACGGCGGTACGGCAGAACCTCGCAGCTTTGGCTACGAGTCACCGCCTGCTCCCGCCAGAGAACGCCGCGCACGTATTCTATAGGGGCTCCATGCCTGGCGTTACGCCGAAGACTCGAGACCCTATAGGCGACGATTGCTGTGCGTGTGTGTGTTCGCTACGCCGGCCACGTGCAGAGAGAGAGAGAGGTGACCTTTTTGCACGCGTTCGGTCGTAACGAAAATACTTTGAATGATGTATGCGTGTGTATACATCGATGGATACACACCTAGTCTTAGGCGACCGTGTTTCGCTTCTACGCATGAGGCGTGAATCTGCTAGCGTTCCGATTCCGGCGATAACGGTTGCCCGATCATAGCTATCGCAAAAATGCGATACAATTAATAAATAATTAATTGTTTATGTCAAACAATATATATGAAAATACATCTGGCAATTCCGTCCAGATTCAAGAGATTATAAAAATGTTCAGCAATCGGCGCTGCTAGAGGCCCGCTTTATGGAAAAACGGGGATACAATAAATTGTTTAAACAATACAATTCCACCGTATTCCTCATCAACATCGAAAATTCGATTTCGGTCGAATTTTCTAGAAAGCGTTATCGCTAATCGTAAGATCCGCTCACTCTTCAAGAACGTGGTGAAAATGTACAATTACTGTTTATTGTTTAAACAATAAACAATTTGGCATTCTTTTCCCCGACATTTTTACCATCGGGAGGTTCTACGAGGGATCGAATTCCCTAAGACTGCTAGAGACTCGCTCTACATAAGAGCGGTGAAATGTTGTCATTTCAAATTGTTTAAACAAATAATCTCGAGCAGTACTTATGCTCTCGAAGCCATTGATTGTCGATGAATTCGACTTCGGCCAAATTCTCGCGCGAACGAGATCGCTAGAGACTCACTCGCTAAGAGAGTGGTGAAAGATTACAACTAATGTTATTTGTTTAAACAAATATATTCGGCATTTTTTATCTTCGGGAGGTGCTGTGAGGAGGTGCTGTGTGATCTGTGTGATCTGCTGTGTGATCTGCTGATGGATAGGCGTTAGTTCTATGTACTTTCGCGGTAGGATACTATAGTATTTGTATTGTTTGATGTATTCGAAAAGAGTTCTGGCTCCTAACTGTTGTCAAATAATTGTAAATAAATTTGATCGGCATCTTAACTATGCAAGTGTGATCTGCTGATGGATAGGCGTTAGTTCTAGGTACTTTCTGGGTAGGATACTATAGTATTAGTATTGTTTGATGTATTCGAAAAGAGTTCTGGCTCCTAACTGTTGTCAAATAATTGTAAATAAATTTTATCGGCATCTTAACTATGCAAGTGTGATCTGCTGATGGATAGGCGTTAGTTCTAGGTACTTTCGGGGTAGGATACTATAGTATTTGTATTGTTTGATGTATTCGAAAAGAGTTCTGGCTCCTAACTGTTGTCAAATAATTGTAAATAAATTTTATCGGCATCTTAACTATGCAAGTGTGATCTGCTGATGGATAGGCGTTAGTTCTAGGTACTTTCTGGGTAGGATACTATAGTATTAGTATTGTTTGATGTATTCGAAAAGAGTTCTGGCTCCTAACTGTTGTCAAATAATTGTAAATAAATTTTATCGGCATCTTAACTATGCAAGTGTGATCTGCTGATGGATAGGCGTTAGTTCTAGGTACTTTCGGGGTAGGATACTATAGTATTTGTATTGTTTGATGTATTCGAAAAGAGTTCTGGCTCCTAACTGTTGTCAAATAATTGTAAATAAATTTTATCGGCATCTTAACTATGCAAGTGTGATCTGCTGATGGATAGGCGTTAGTTCTAGGTACTTTCTGGGTAGGATACTATAGTATTAGTATTGTTTGATGTATTCGAAAAGAGTTCTGGCTCCTAACTGTTGTCAAATAATTGTAAATAAATTTTATCGGCATCTTAACTATGCAAGTGTGATCTGCTGATGGATAGGCGTTAGTTCTAGGTACTTTCGGGGTAGGATACTATAGTATTTGTATTGTTTGATGTATTCGAAAAGAGTTCTGGCTCCTAACTGTTGTCAAATAATTGTAAAAAAATTATATCGGCATCTTAACTAGGCAAGTGTGATCTGCTGATGGATAGGCGTTAGTTCTAGGTACTTTGTGGGTAGGATACTATAGTATTTGTATTGTTTGATGTATTCGAAAAGAGTTCTGGCTCCTAACTGTTGTCAAATAATTGTAAATAAATTTTATCGGCATCTTAACTATGCAAGTGTGATCTGCTGATGGATAGGCGTTAGTTCTAGGTACTTTCGGGGTAGGATACTATAGTATTTGTATTGTTTGATGTATTCGAAAAGAGTTCTGGCTCCTAACTGTTGTCAAATAATTGTAAATAAATTTTATCGGCATCTTAACTATGCAAGTGTGATCTGCTGATGGATAGGCGTTAGTTCTAGGTACTTTCTGGGTAGGATACTATAGTATTAGTATTGTTTGATGTATTCGAAAAGAGTTCTGGCTCCTAACTGTTGTCAAATAATTGTAAATAAATTTTATCGGCATCTTAACTATGCAAGTGTGATCTGCTGATGGATAGGCGTTAGTTCTAGGTACTTTCGGGGTAGGATACTATAGTATTTGTATTGTTTGATGTATTCGAAAAGAGTTCTGGCTCCTAACTGTTGTCAAATAATTGTAAATAAATTTTATCGGCATCTTAACTATGCAAGTGTGATCTGCTGATGGATAGGCGTTAGTTCTAGGTACTTTCTGGGTAGGATACTATAGTATTAGTATTGTTTGATGTATTCGAAAAGAGTTCAGGCTCCTAACTGTTGTCAAATAATTGTAAATAAATTTTATCGGCATCTTAACTATGCAAGTGTGATCTGCTGATGGATAGGCGTTAGTTCTAGGTACTTTCGGGGTAGGATACTATAGTATTTGTATTGTTTGATGTATTCGAAAAGAGTTCTGGCTCCTAACTGTTGTCAAATAATTGTAAAAAAATTATATCGGCATCTTAACTAGGCAAGTGTGATCTGCTGATGGATAGGCGTTAGTTCTAGGTACTTTGTGGGTAGGATACTATAGTATTTGTATTGTTTGATGTATTCGAAAAGAGTTCTGGCTCCTAACTGTTGTCAAATAATTATAAAAAAATTTTATCGGCATCTTAACTATGCAAGTGTGATCTGCTGATGGATAGGCGTTAGTTCTATGTACTTTCGCGGTAGGATACTATAGTATTTGTATTGTTTGATGTATTCGAAAAGAGTTCTGGCTCCTAACTGTTGTCAAATAATTGTAAAAAAATTTTATCGGCATCTTAACTATGCAAGTGTGATCTGCTGATGGATAGGCGTTAGTTCTAGGTACTTTCTGGGTAGGATACTATAGTATTAGTATTGTTTGATGTATTCGAAAAGAGTTCTGGCTCCTAACTGTTGTCAAATAATTGTAAATAAATTTTATCGGCATCTTAACTATGCAAGTGTGATCTGCTGATGGATAGGCGTTAGTTCTAGGTACTTTCTGGGTAGGATACTATAGTATTAGTATTGTTTGATGTATTCGAAAAGAGTTCTGGCTCCTAACTGTTGTCAAATAATTGTAAATAAATTTTATCGGCATCTTAACTATGCAAGTGTGATCTGCTGATGGATAGGCGTTAGTTCTAGGTACTTTCTGGGTAGGATACTATAGTATTAGTATTGTTTGATGTATTCGAAAAGAGTTCTGGCTCCTAACTGTTGTCAAATAATTGTAAATAAATTTTATCGGCATCTTAACTATGCAAGTGTGATCTGCTGATGGATAGGCGTTAGTTCTAGGTACTTTCTGGGTAGGATACTATAGTATTAGTATTGTTTGATGTATTCGAAAAGAGTTCTGGCTCCTAACTGTTGTCAAATAATTGTAAATAAATTTTATCGGCATCTTAACTATGCAAGTGTGATCTGCTGATGGATAGGCGTTAGTTCTAGGTACTTTCGGGGTAGGATACTATAGTATTTGTATTGTTTGATGTATTCGAAAAGAGTTCTGGCTCCTAACTGTTGTCAAATAATTGTAAAAAAATTATATCGGCATCTTAACTAGGCAAGTGTGATCTGCTGATGGATAGGCGTTAGTTCTAGGTACTTTGTGGGTAGGATACTATAGTATTTGTATTGTTTGATGTATTCGAAAAGAGTTCTGGCTCCTAACTGTTGTCAAATAATTATAAAAAAATTTTATCGGCATCTTAACTATGCAAGTGTGATCTGCTGATGGATAGGCGTTAGTTCTATGTACTTTCGCGGTAGGATACTATAGTATTTGTATTGTTTGATGTATTCGAAAAGAGTTCTGGCTCCTAACTGTTGTCAAATAATTGTAAAAAAAATTTATCGGCATCTTAACTATGCAAGTGTGATCTGCTGATGGATAGGCGTTAGTTCTAGGTACTTTCTGGGTAGGATACTATAGTATTAGTATTGTTTGATGTATTCGAAAAGAGTTCTGGCTCCTAACTGTTGTCAAATAATTGTAAATAAATTTTATCGGCATCTTAACTATGCAAGTGTGATCTGCTGATGGATAGGCGTTAGTTCTAGGTACTTTCTGGGTAGGATACTATAGTATTAGTATTGTTTGATGTATTCGAAAAGAGTTCTGGCTCCTAACTGTTGTCAAATAATTGTAAATAAATTTTATCGGCATCTTAACTATGCAAGTGTGATCTGCTGATGGATAGGCGTTAGTTCTAGGTACTTTCTGGGTAGGATACTATAGTATTAGTATTGTTTGATGTATTCGAAAAGAGTTCTGGCTCCTAACTGTTGTCAAATAATTGTAAATAAATTTTATCGGCATCTTAACTATGCAAGTGTGATCTGCTGATGGATAGGCGTTAGTTCTAGGTACTTTCGGGGTAGGATACTATAGTATTTGTATTGTTTGATGTATTCGAAAAGAGTTCTGGCTCCTAACTGTTGTCAAATAATTGTAAAAAAATTATATCGGCATCTTAACTAGGCAAGTGTGATCTGCTGATGGATAGGCGTTAGTTCTAGGTACTTTGTGGGTAGGATACTATAGTATTTGTATTGTTTGATGTATTCGAAAAGAGTTCTGGCTCCTAACTGTTGTCAAATAATTATAAAAAAATTTTATCGGCATCTTAACTATGCAAGTGTGATCTGCTGATGGATAGGCGTTAGTTCTATGTACTTTCGCGGTAGGATACTATAGTATTTGTATTGTTTGATGTATTCGAAAAGAGTTCTGGCTCCTAACTGTTGTCAAATAATTGTAAAAAAATTTTATCGGCATCTTAACTATGCAAGTGTGATCTGCTGATGGATAGGCGTTAGTTCTAGGTACTTTCTGGGTAGGATACTATAGTATTAGTATTGTTTGATGTATTCGAAAAGAGTTCTGGCTCCTAACTGTTGTCAAATAATTGTAAATAAATTTTATCGGCATCTTAACTATGCAAGTGTGATCTGCTGATGGATAGGCGTTAGTTCTAGGTACTTTCGGGGTAGGATACTATAGTATTTGTATTGTTTGATGTATTCGAAAAGAGTTCTGGCTCCTAACTGTTGTCAAATAATTGTAAAAAAATTATATCGGCATCTTAACTAGGCAAGTGTGATCTGCTGATGGATAGGCGTTAGTTCTAGGTACTTTGTGGGTAGGATACTATAGTATTTGTATTGTTTGATGTATTCGAAAAGAGTTCTGGCTCCTAACTGTTGTCAAATAATTATAAAAAAATTTTATCGGCATCTTAACTATGCAAGTGTGATCTGCTGATGGATAGGCGTTAGTTCTATGTACTTTCGCGGTAGGATACTATAGTATTTGTATTGTTTGATGTATTCGAAAAGAGTTCTGGCTCCTAACTGTTGTCAAATAATTGTAAAAAAATTTTATCGGCATCTTAACTATGCAAGTGTGATCTGCTGATGGATAGGCGTTAGTTCTAGGTACTTTCTGGGTAGGATACTATAGTATTAGTATTGTTTGATGTATTCGAAAAGAGTTCTGGCTCCTAACTGTTGTCAAATAATTGTAAATAAATTTTATCGGCATCTTAACTATGCAAGTGTGATCTGCTGATGGATAGGCGTTAGTTCTAGGTACTTTCTGGGTAGGATACTATAGTATTAGTATTGTTTGATGTATTCGAAAAGAGTTCTGGCTCCTAACTGTTGTCAAATAATTGTAAATAAATTTTATCGGCATCTTAACTATGCAAGTGTGATCTGCTGATGGATAGGCGTTAGTTCTAGGTACTTTCTGGGTAGGATACTATAGTATTAGTATTGTTTGATGTATTCGAAAAGAGTTCTGGCTCCTAACTGTTGTCAAATAATTGTAAATAAATTTTATCGGCATCTTAACTATGCAAGTGTGATCTGCTGATGGATAGGCGTTAGTTCTAGGTACTTTCTGGGTAGGATACTATAGTATTAGTATTGTTTGATGTATTCGAAAAGAGTTCTGGCTCCTAACTGTTGTCAAATAATTGTAAATAAATTTTATCGGCATCTTAACTATGCAAGTGTGATCTGCTGATGGATAGGCGTTAGTTCTAGGTACTTTCGGGGTAGGATACTATAGTATTTGTATTGTTTGATGTATTCGAAAAGAGTTCTGGCTCCTAACTGTTGTCAAATAATTGTAAAAAAATTATATCGGCATCTTAACTAGGCAAGTGTGATCTGCTGATGGATAGGCGTTAGTTCTAGGTACTTTGTGGGTAGGATACTATAGTATTTGTATTGTTTGATGTATTCGAAAAGAGTTCTGGCTCCTAACTGTTGTCAAATAATTATAAAAAAATTTTATCGGCATCTTAACTATGCAAGTGTGATCTGCTGATGGATAGGCGTTAGTTCTATGTACTTTCGCGGTAGGATACTATAGTATTTGTATTGTTTGATGTATTCGAAAAGAGTTCTGGCTCCTAACTGTTGTCAAATAATTGTAAAAAAAATTTATCGGCATCTTAACTATGCAAGTGTGATCTGCTGATGGATAGGCGTTAGTTCTAGGTACTTTCTGGGTAGGATACTATAGTATTAGTATTGTTTGATGTATTCGAAAAGAGTTCTGGCTCCTAACTGTTGTCAAATAATTGTAAATAAATTTTATCGGCATCTTAACTATGCAAGTGTGATCTGCTGATGGATAGGCGTTAGTTCTAGGTACTTTCTGGGTAGGATACTATAGTATTAGTATTGTTTGATGTATTCGAAAAGAGTTCTGGCTCCTAACTGTTGTCAAATAATTGTAAATAAATTTTATCGGCATCTTAACTATGCAAGTGTGATCTGCTGATGGATAGGCGTTAGTTCTAGGTACTTTCTGGGTAGGATACTATAGTATTAGTATTGTTTGATGTATTCGAAAAGAGTTCTGGCTCCTAACTGTTGTCAAATAATTGTAAATAAATTTTATCGGCATCTTAACTATGCAAGTGTGATCTGCTGATGGATAGGCGTTAGTTCTAGGTACTTTCGGGGTAGGATACTATAGTATTTGTATTGTTTGATGTATTCGAAAAGAGTTCTGGCTCCTAACTGTTGTCAAATAATTGTAAAAAAATTATATCGGCATCTTAACTAGGCAAGTGTGATCTGCTGATGGATAGGCGTTAGTTCTAGGTACTTTGTGGGTAGGATACTATAGTATTTGTATTGTTTGATGTATTCGAAAAGAGTTCTGGCTCCTAACTGTTGTCAAATAATTATAAAAAATTTTTATCGGCATCTTAACTATGCAAGTGTGATCTGCTGATGGATAGGCGTTAGTTCTATGTACTTTCGCGGTAGGATACTATAGTATTTGTATTGTTTGATGTATTCGAAAAGAGTTCTGGCTCCTAACTGTTGTCAAATAATTGTAAAAAAATTTTATCGGCATCTTAACTATGCAAGTGTGATCTGCTGATGGATAGGCGTTAGTTCTAGGTACTTTCTGGGTAGGATACTATAGTATTAGTATTGTTTGATGTATTCGAAAAGAGTTCTGGCTCCTAACTGTTGTCAAATAATTGTAAATAAATTTTATCGGCATCTTAACTATGCAAGTGTGATCTGCTGATGGATAGGCGTTAGTTCTAGGTACTTTCTGGGTAGGATACTATAGTATTAGTATTGTTTGATGTATTCGAAAAGAGTTCTGGCTCCTAACTGTTGTCAAATAATTGTAAATAAATTTTATCGGCATCTTAACTATGCAAGTGTGATCTGCTGATGGATAGGCGTTAGTTCTAGATACTTTCTGGGTAGGATACTATAGTATTAGTATTGTTTGATGTATTCGAAAAGAGTTCTGGCTCCTAACTGTTGTCAAATAATTGTAAATAAATTTTATCGGCATCTTAACTATGCAAGTGTGATCTGCTGATGGATAGGCGTTAGTTCTAGGTACTTTCTGGGTAGGATACTATAGTATTAGTATTGTTTGATGTATTCGAAAAGAGTTCTGGCTCCTAACTGTTGTCAAATAATTGTAAATAAATTTTATCGGCATCTTAACTATGCAAGTGTGATCTGCTGATGGATAGGCGTTAGTTCTAGGTACTTTCTGGGTAGGATACTATAGTATTAGTATTGTTTGATGTATTCGAAAAGAGTTCTGGCTCCTAACTGTTGTCAAATAATTGTAAATAAATTTTATCGGCATCTTAACTATGCAAGTGTGATCTGCTGATGGATAGGCGTTAGTTCTAGGTACTTTCGGGGTAGGATACTATAGTATTTGTATTGTTTGATGTATTCGAAAAGAGTTCTGGCTCCTAACTGTTGTCAAATAATTGTAAAAAAATTATATCGGCATCTTAACTAGGCAAGTGTGATCTGCTGATGGATAGGCGTTAGTTCTAGGTACTTTGTGGGTAGGATACTATAGTATTTGTATTGTTTGATGTATTCGAAAAGAGTTCTGGCTCCTAACTGTTGTCAAATAATTATAAAAAAATTTTATCGGCATCTTAACTATGCAAGTGTGATCTGCTGATGGATAGGCGTTAGTTCTATGTACTTTCGCGGTAGGATACTATAGTATTTGTATTGTTTGATGTATTCGAAAAGAGTTCTGGCTCCTAACTGTTGTCAAATAATTGTAAAAAAATTTTATCGGCATCTTAACTATGCAAGTGTGATCTGCTGATGGATAGGCGTTAGTTCTAGGTACTTTCTGGGTAGGATACTATAGTATTAGTATTGTTTGATGTATTCGAAAAGAGTTCTGGCTCCTAACTGTTGTCAAATAATTGTAAATAAATTTTATCGGCATCTTAACTATGCAAGTGTGATCTGCTGATGGATAGGCGTTAGTTCTAGGTACTTTCTGGGTAGGATACTATAGTATTAGTATTGTTTGATGTATTCGAAAAGAGTTCTGGCTCCTAACTGTTGTCAAATAATTGTAAATAAATTTTATCGGCATCTTAACTATGCAAGTGTGATCTGCTGATGGATAGGCGTTAGTTCTAGGTACTTTCTGGGTAGGATACTATAGTATTAGTATTGTTTGATGTATTCGAAAAGAGTTCTGGCTCCTAACTGTTGTCAAATAATTGTAAATAAATTTTATCGGCATCTTAACTATGCAAGTGTGATCTGCTGATGGATAGGCGTTAGTTCTAGGTACTTTCTGGGTAGGATACTATAGTATTAGTATTGTTTGATGTATTCGAAAAGAGTTCTGGCTCCTAACTGTTGTCAAATAATTGTAAATAAATTTTATCGGCATCTTAACTATGCAAGTGTGATCTGCTGATGGATAGGCGTTAGTTCTAGGTACTTTCGGGGTAGGATACTATAGTATTTGTATTGTTTGATGTATTCGAAAAGAGTTCTGGCTCCTAACTGTTGTCAAATAATTGTAAAAAAATTATATCGGCATCTTAACTAGGCAAGTGTGATCTGCTGATGGATAGGCGTTAGTTCTAGGTACTTTGTGGGTAGGATACTATAGTATTTGTATTGTTTGATGTATTCGAAAAGAGTTCTGGCTCCTAACTGTTGTCAAATAATTATAAAAAAATTTTATCGGCATCTTAACTATGCAAGTGTGATCTGCTGATGGATAGGCGTTAGTTCTATGTACTTTCGCGGTAGGATACTATAGTATTTGTATTGTTTGATGTATTCGAAAAGAGTTCTGGCTCCTAACTGTTGTCAAATAATTGTAAAAAAAATTTATCGGCATCTTAACTATGCAAGTGTGATCTGCTGATGGATAGGCGTTAGTTCTAGGTACTTTCTGGGTAGGATACTATAGTATTAGTATTGTTTGATGTATTCGAAAAGAGTTCTGGCTCCTAACTGTTGTCAAATAATTGTAAATAAATTTTATCGGCATCTTAACTATGCAAGTGTGATCTGCTGATGGATAGGCGTTAGTTCTAGGTACTTTCTGGGTAGGATACTATAGTATTAGTATTGTTTGATGTATTCGAAAAGAGTTCTGGCTCCTAACTGTTGTCAAATAATTGTAAATAAATTTTATCGGCATCTTAACTATGCAAGTGTGATCTGCTGATGGATAGGCGTTAGTTCTAGGTACTTTCTGGGTAGGATACTATAGTATTAGTATTGTTTGATGTATTCGAAAAGAGTTCTGGCTCCTAACTGTTGTCAAATAATTGTAAATAAATTTTATCGGCATCTTAACTATGCAAGTGTGATCTGCTGATGGATAGGCGTTAGTTCTAGGTACTTTCGGGGTAGGATACTATAGTATTTGTATTGTTTGATGTATTCGAAAAGAGTTCTGGCTCCTAACTGTTGTCAAATAATTGTAAAAAAATTATATCGGCATCTTAACTAGGCAAGTGTGATCTGCTGATGGATAGGCGTTAGTTCTAGGTACTTTGTGGGTAGGATACTATAGTATTAGTATTGTTTGATGTATTCGAAAAGAGTTCTGGCTCCTAACTGTTGTCAAATAATTGTAAATAAATTTTATCGGCATCTTAACTATGCAAGTGTGATCTGCTGATGGATAGGCGTTAGTTCTAGGTACTTTCGGGGTAGGATACTATAGTATTTGTATTGTTTGATGTATTCGAAAAGAGTTCTGGCTCCTAACTGTTGTCAAATAATTGTAAAAAAATTATATCGGCATCTTAACTAGGCAAGTGTGATCTGCTGATGGATAGGCGTTAGTTCTAGGTACTTTTTGGGTAGGATACTATAGTATTTGTATTGTTTGATGTATTCGAAAAGAGTTCTGGCTCCTAACTGTTGTCAAATAATTGTAAAAAAATTATATCGCCATCTTAACTATGCAAGTGTGATCTGCTGATGGATAGGCGTTAGTTCTAGGTACTTTGTGGGTAGGATACTATAGTATTAGTATTGTTTGATGTATTCGAAAAGAGTTCTGGCTCCTAACTGTTGTCAAATAATTGTAAATAAATTTTATCGGCATCTTAACTATGCAAGTGTGATCTGCTGATGGATAGGCGTTAGTTCTAGGTACTTTCGGGGTAGGATACTATAGTATTTGTATTGTTTGATGTATTCGAAAAGAGTTCTGGCTCCTAACTGTTGTCAAATAATTGTAAAAAAATTATATCGGCATCTTAACTAGGCAAGTGTGATCTGCTGATGGATAGGCGTTAGTTCTAGGTACTTTGTGGGTAGGATACTATAGTATTTGTATTGTTTGATGTATTCGAAAAGAGTTCTGGCTCCTAACTGTTGTCAAATAATTGTAAAAAAATTATATCGCCATCTTAACTATGCAAGTGTGATCTGCTGATGGATAGGCGTTAGTTCTAGGTACTTTGTGGGTAGGATACTATAGTATTTGTATTGTTTGATGTATTCGAAAAGAGTTCTGGCTCCTAACTGTTGTCAAATAATTGTAAAAAAATTATATCGGCATCTTAACTATGCAAGTGTGATCTGCTGATGGATATGCGTTAGTTCTAGGTACTTTCTGGGTAGGATACTATAGCATTTGTATTGTTTGATGTATTCGAAAAGAGTTCTGGCTCCTAACTGTTGTCAAATAATTATAAAAAAATTTTATCGGCATCTTAACTATGCAAGTGTGATCTGCTGATGGATAGGCGTTAGTTCTAGGTACTTTCTGGTACTATCCTAATACTATAGTATTAGTATTGTTTGATGTATTCGAAAAGAGTTCTGGCTCCTAACTGTTGTCAAATAATTGTAAAAAAATTTTAGCGGCATCCTTTTCTGCACGGACCTGTTATTTCCTAACCCTCAAGCTACAGGCACCTGCACATACTATATATATAGATATAAACATGAAGAAATCCATCGTGGGCGTATATAGCACGATCGTCCCAGACCTACTGTACGCGTATGCACGAGCTTATCCAAAGTGTGTACGCGAATACGTGACCACGTACATGTATCCTCGATCGCGGAGGAAGTGGGTAAGCGGAGAGAGAATCGAGTGAGGGCAGTCAGAGCACAAACTGCCTAATGCCGTACTTGCGGGTTGGCCCTCTGGCAGTGGCACGACGGGGCACTAAAGCGACGAGAGGAGGTCCCAACATTGAACGCACAACGAGCTAGTGCACAAAGCGATGCTAGCGGGTAATGGTCCTTACATTGAACCAATTCGTATATACTACGATGCGAGTTACGAAGTGCATTTACTACGTAACAGAGGGAACTGTTCTCTATCTACGTATATGTGTGGATATATATATATATATATATATATGATAAAGGGGAGAAAGGTCCTACGGATATTAATCGGAGTGTGTAATTTCATTGCGGGTCATCGAATACACCATTTTTGTCGTGTTGAGTCAATAAGCTAAAGTGAATTTATCGAATTGGTAGAAAATTTCTGCCTCAATGATTTTTCCTTTGCAGGCTAGATGAAGAATTATTGAAATAAACGATATTAACCCTTCGTGGTCACCCTGGGTAGAATTGACTCGTCGATCAATTTTTGGCGTAAATATATTATAGTTCCCGGTTTCGAATGGGACTGTATTCACCATCTTACCTGAAGTTTGAAGTATCCTCATACCATAAAATGTACCCTCTTTACATGTCGGAATAAATACCTTTTTTGGAACGCGCACTTTGCTACTATTTTTCCCCAAAAGTAGCATATCTAAGGAGTATCACGTCCAAATTTTAGGTAAAAATGTTAAAAATCCACGGAAGGATGATTTTTTTAGTGAAATAGTGTCTTTTTTGCATTTTCACCGCTTTATGATTTTTTTTAAATGCCGCCATTTTGTTTCTTATAAATAAATTTTTCCTACATCATCTAGAACGTTCAAAGCATGTTTCGTAATTTTTTGAACCACTTCGGACGGAGAGTTTGGTCACAATACTTTGTTGAAAACTGACTGGGTAGAATCGATCCAAGTGTGACCAGCGCGATTGAATTTGGATGTGTGACCACGAAGAGTTAAAGAAAACGATATGTGTGTGTGTGTATACACATATTATTTGCTCCATTTCTCCGTCTCTGTATATATATATGTTGAGTGTATGCATAATTACGTAGCGAAAATCGAGTACATTTCAAACGCAAAATATTTACCAGAAAAAGTGATTGTAATCAACTAAATATGTTCCATTCTGGTTAATGACTTTCTGCCATCTTCCCACGAGCTTCATTATCCCTCTTTCATAGGAGTCCTGTATTCTTTGGGCAAAAATGTCATCCAAGTGGTTTTTAAGAACGTCTAGGGAACTGGAGGTTTTATTATTCAAAGGGTTCTGTAGCGTCCGGAATAAGTGATATATGTATATATATATATATATATATATATATATATAAATAAATAAACTTAAATTTTAATAGTAGTAAATAATTGTAATTCGATGAGATCAAAGTTTGCATTGTTTGAATGCGATTAATGTAAATATTGTTGGATTGGTTCAATTTCTTTCGGCAGCTGTTGTCTATGAGAATCCCTTAACGATTAATTGAAGGTACCTATTTCGAGATTCACAGTATAAATCTGCGAAAAAGAATGTTGTATAAAAAAATGTAATAAAATAAAGAAAATTCAATAAAACAAAATAAAATAGCAAATAAAAAAAGGATTTTGTATAATAAGAAAAATAAGGAAATGAGAATGTAATAAAAAATGTTCATTGCATTCCAACTATGCAAAACTTCAACACCATTTAACGCGTGCATTTTTTATTGCAATATTTTAAATCGTTGTTTCTTTTTTCGAAAAGTACATTACTTCTAATAAACGATAAAAATTGATATATAAAGATGATCCCTTGAAAGAATAAATATTCCGTTCCAAGGGAAACGTTTGCTTATTCAATTTATATTCAGCGCCTTTGTGTTTGGATAATGCACGTGGTAATTCCACACGCTAGTATTCAAGTTGCGCGGGCTTATCATTTTAATAAATACAAATTATGCGCTTTGCAAAATGGAGGCTTACGCGTATGGGAAAGACGACGGGAAGCAGCCGTGATACGAAGCAGGGTCTTTCGCGTTTACAAGCCCTGGCGACCGGGTTATTCCAACCCCTCTCAAAGCTAATGGAGGCTAAAGCCTTCATCTCCGGAGCTCTCTTTCGACACGGGGATCATGGCGTGTTTAGTTAAACTACCCCCCCAACCCTTGACCTCCCGTGAGGCTAAAGGGGTTATACACATCGGCGATTATACTATACACCGGCGAAAAAGGAGCTGTCTCCTCTCGCACAAAGTATTTCATTAAGGCTCCTTGCACTTTTATTTTTTCATGCACCGGCTCGATGCGGACGGTTTTAGTTTTCCTTAATGAAAACACTCGGTTTTTTCGTTGCTTCTCGATCTGAGGAAAAACTTCGCAGTCTTTGAAGTTTATTATTCTCCTATTTAAATGGTCGCGAAGGACATTTAGCCTATTGCGAGAATTTACTGCAGTGCAAGTATTGTTTTTTTTTTTTTTTTTTCGTGAACTTTAACTTTGTCAGCCATGTTTGTACACTTGTAGTCGGCGTGCATTAAAATTGAAGGATTAACGGGAAGAAAAATTCAATTGATATTTGTAAATGGTTTATTGTTTTTGTATGTCGGTGTATTTTCGTTTGTGAAACTTTAAACGTGTTTTTCTCGAAACGACATTTTTTAAATTTGCGGGAATCATAACTCAAAAACTAATTGACGGATCATCTTCAAATTTGGAACACGTTTACATAATATAATTTATTAAAACATGAACCTAAAGTTGGAAAGATTAGATTGTTTAAAACATATTTATTATTGCAAAATGCCGGTGATGAAAATGCTAAAAATCTTTCATATTTTTTTCAAACACGTTCCAACATTCACATCTCGATTTTTTTCTTCAAAACTTAGGTTCATGTTCTTAAAAAACATCTCACGAATGTATAAAAATTTGTTGGACTATTTCAGATGCGAATTGCGAGCTGCACAATTCCCGCAAATCGACAACGACGATGAGGACACGCCAAGGGACACAGCGGATTACACCTTAATTAATGCATCAAATAACTTGATAAAATTACCAGAGATGTATGAAAATATGAATAAATTATTGTCAGAGTTGCGGAAACTTCCGTTTTTTTTTCACAATAAAAAAAATCCAATAAATAATCTAATTTTCGGTCTCCTAAAATGGGTGCCCGCCTTAAAGATTAGTACTCTATGTTTGCCACAAAAAAAGGCACACAATTAAAAATGTCATGTCATTTTGAGACACCCTTTACAAGCCTAAATGACAAATTACCCTCGTATCGATGGAAATGTCCTGTCTACTTCCTGTCAATGAAAAACTTGAGAATGTTGGAATTTCCCGTCAATTTCCTTTCGATGAAAAACTTGAAAAAATGCTGGAAAGTTGTGGCCATTTTGATTTAGATCTGCAAATTGTCGACGTCTCTGGCTGCGTGTACAAAGTGGTGAATGGCGAGTGAACATAAAGATAAAAATAAAAAGAACAACATGGCGGAGGATGAGCGAATACAAAAAAAAAATGGAAGAATAAGAAGAGAAAAGGGCGAAGAGAAGGAAGAAGAAAAAAAATGGACAAAAAGGAGGAGAAAGTTATCTCACTCGTGTAACCATGAGGGGCGAGTCTCGCGGAGCTCGTGTGCTCAGGGCGCTTGGGGAAGCCAAAAGGGACATTATTCACGTACCCTGAGACTGGTGAGCAATCCTGCCGTCCGTCGCCGTCGTCTCGTCGTGAAACGTATAGGCTGACGACGTCGCGCACGCAATTACCTCGTGGATCGGTGGTTCGATAAATATTTTGCTCCTGCAGCGAGTGTTCGTGTCGCAAGGACGTTGCTAAAGGGACGAAATAACGCTACGTGTAAGTACATTGGAGCCTCAATACCAGAGGGGCGTATCTAGTCTTCAGGAGTTTCGTGCGTGCACACCCTCCTGCAGCAGTCATCAATCGGTGTATGGGGAATTTGGTGTCGAATTCATTTGGCATCTGTGCCGTAGCTGTAATGTTGGTAAATTAAGTAATGAGACTGTCAACATGTAGTGTTTGATCTGGCAATACTTGGGACGGGGAACTTGGAGGGACGGCGGGTGTACATATAACATGCCTTCAGTACGAGTTTGAACTCGCTACACTGACAGAAAAATTCTATTGATAATAATTGGATTCGTCTATTTGATTTTTTTTATTTGTATTAACTAGATTTTTTGTGAAATCAAATTTTTCCTATTACGTTCCATTATTGAAATGATTTATTTTGAATATATTTATTTATTCAAACCAAGATTTATTTAATATCGTTTTATAACCAAATATTTTGTCGATTCCTAATAAATATGTGATCCAGTTTCATCTGTAAAAAAAATGAAACTGTAAAACACGAAATAAATCATGTGTCTTTTTCAGGAGAAGCTGAGCTCTCATTAAAGCTCCGCTCTACCATTGGGATACGAACTGTAAAACCAGCAT
>OZ010723.1:12762119-12823947 GCA_963932345.1 Ophion ventricosus | reverse complement strand
GATAACATTAGGCTATGGTCAGGCCGTCCAGCATGGATCAGTTTCGCCGTGTAGCAGGTCTTAGGCCTAGCATAGATCGGCCGTTCCTTTTTTCGGGAGCTGGTCCAGAACTGGCCAAGATGAGTAATAAACCGGTGGACGGATAATAGTACATTATGTACCAAGGAGACAAAGTGGGTCTTTTATCACGAGCGCGATGTTTTCAGTACGAGGGGTAAAAGCCCCTGTCTCCGCGATGCACACGATTATTTATATACAAAAACCATGTTTTCCGAGCGTTTGTATTATTAAATACATACGGCAGCACGCGTATGTAAGGTGTATCGCACATGAAAGCTGTATCACACGCTCGGGGGTGGAGGGGGCGGAGGTCCAGATCAGTCCAATGAAAAGGTCCCGTCAGGTAAATCAAACATGCTCCAATTATGGAAATCCAATTTGATCCCTACGACAACGTCGGCACGGGTAAGTACTCGATAAATAAAAGTTGGTACTCGATAAAAATAAGTATTCGCACAGCGAGGCTGCTACGTTGAACAAGCTGTAACTTCCAGGTGCTTCAACCTTTTCTTTTAAATCATCTTATCTCTGTGTTTCGTCACTGCAATGTTTTGCAGGCGATACTTTCGTCCGCAGCGAACACTGCGGAATTAAATTGTAATGTTCTCGTACACAGGGCCAAACTTTGTCATTTTGCTCGTTGACAGTTGAAAAAAAAAACATTCGTCGTATCAACGGACTGATCGATAGTTGGGCAAGCAATCGTAAATATTCTCGAGATACGTACAAGCGAGTAGACCAGCCGAGTGGAAGACTCGGTGAAGTGTTCTTCCGGATTAGTTCGAGAGGGCTTCCGGTGTATCATAAAGCAAGTAACATACGTAACGGAGAAATAGAGAAAAGTCGTTGGTTCGGATCGCAGAGGCAAAATAGTGAAAATGTTCAACATCCCAACGCCGCAACTATAAAGCTTCTATGCTCGTGGCAATAAAATGTTGCGTGTATGGATTGTTTTTACACGCGCTGCACCTGTGCCGTTGGAGCTTTATCGCGGTAGATCGGGAAAGAAATTCATGACCGCGGACGAATAACTGTGGTACAGCGAATAGACGAATATATACCTCGTGATGTTCATCGTGCGTAGAAATTTCCATACGAAATGGGAAGCTGTAAGGACCCCGGAGAAATTCACGGGCCAAGTAACTCAAATCTCAAAGGATTGTGTAGATCAGGCTGAGAATTAGAGCCCATGAAAAAAATCAATAGCTTTTATTATTTCTTTCACCTTAAGGATTTTTTGCCTCAATGCTTTATGCGGCTCGTGGGAATTCAGCATTCAATTGAAATAAATGTTAATCGTGTAGAGCATCGCAATTCAATAAAAGAGCAATATCCATTGATCCGTCTAAATTTGATAAGGTTCCCACGCGAACCAATTGCCTCACTTGGAAACTAAATCTAAAAAAATCTTTCAATTCCGGAGATCTCTAGTGAGGAATAAACTTCGGGTCAAGAAATTCCATGTATTTTGAGTACTTTCCTCATTGCACGCGGGGGGGGGGGGGGATATTTTGAAGGGAGCGCTGAAGGGAGTCAGCGCGGCGGAAACTCTCTCTCTCTCATGGTGAGTTGACCTGGCAGTCGCGGATCGATGCACTACCACCAGCCATTGCGTATTTATTTTCGCGCGGCGAGTAAAAGTGAAGAACTCAAAGCGAGCTGATTCCTTCAAGCTTAAGAGGAAATCAGATTTTTTGTTCATTTTTTTTGAGTTTTTCAATTGTATCTACTTATTTTTTTTTGTCTTTTGATACAATTCCAAATGACAATCCACGCGAGTGGTGCAATTTTGTTCTATAGGTATTGTCCCACATATATTCCTCTAAGTGTCTTTTGTTACATGTGGTGCTTCTCGTAGGCGTCCTGCCCCAAATACCCGACGAAACATTCCAATTACCTTTGCCATTCTCTATCCTTCTCTTTTTCTCGCTCTCCGCCACGTGCTCACCTTGCACACCGCCGAAACTCCTGCAAAGCTCTCAACCGAGCTGATCGCTGCGGGCCTCTCGGGCACTGGTCCGCGATTTTGGTCTTAACCGCAGCGCAATATAGGACGAGAGTGAATGGAAAGAGAGGGAGATAGAAGAAGAACAAAAGAGGGAGGGAGAGAGAGAGAGAGAGAGAGAGAGAGAGAGAGAGAGAGAGAGAGAGAGAGAGAGAAACAAGCGAGTAAAATGGATTCAGTTGGATAAGGCTGCGCGAACGATGACGTGGTTTCACGTAAATCACTTACATCCTTTTTTTTCAATCAACTCTTTCGATCCTCCGGCACTTGTAAATCGATTCAATCCTGCCCGCTTATTTTTTTCACATTTTTATTCGGGTCCCTCTGTCTCTTGTATCTTGTTCCAGGAACAGTCGGTGGATGAGAATTGATTGAAAAGGATTTAATGAAAACTTCTTGATTATTCGAGAGAATGTTTCGTAATATTTAGAATCCTTGACAAAATTGTTTTCCCGAACCAGGACTCGTTTTCAGGAGCCAGAAATTGAATTGGTAAGTTTTCTTTTTCGAGTCATTCCAGTTACGCGCGCATCCTGGGTCCTTAAATTTCACGTAATTCAATCCACTATCTCATGCAAATTCGATGTTCCCCTGACTCGATGATACGCCAGCGGAAGGATTTTTTAAATGCAATCGTCTAAAGGATGAAAGGGTAGAAATGTTGAATAGGGTACAAAATTGCCGGCTAAAAAGTGCGCGATATTTTCGCAAAGATAGTCTTTCCGAGGTCACGGCATTGCTAACGTTTTACGGAGCTTCTGCATTAAGTATGACACGGAGAGGGCTTTGAGGGACGTTCTTCTTTCTCAAGTGGATGGTATATGGGTCAAAAGGTCAGGAAACGCACCTTGGTACCAGGCGCCCAAGTAAAAAAAAAAACGAAGCCTTTCTTCCCCTTTCCTATGTCTCTTATCATAAAAATGCTCCCAAGAATTCTATACCGAAAGAAATGAGATTCTCGTTTGCCGTTATTATAATTTAACGTAGGGCTTTACGAAGATTTCACATCGGAACAAAATAATCATCGTAATTAACCAAATTCGAACATAGTTCAATGCGATAATCGTGCCACTTTAAAGTACCATCGCTTTCTGATTCAGACTGCAAATATATGGAAGTTCTGTGGTCTTCGATTGGAATGCAATCGAGGATGCATGCTCCGTATACCCAAGCGCATGCCATAGGCGTTTCTCCGACGGAGACTCTGTGGTTTTCGCCAAATATTCGTCATATCGGAGGACTCTGGTAACTCGGCTGTATTTTGACGATCGATCATGACCGAAATTCTATCGTTTCTCTCGGTCTTCCACACCAAGCTTTGACCAGCGATATCGAGACATCGGCGGAACGGACTACATAGACGAATACACATGCTGACATCCATACATACACCTATGTATATATATTTATGTGGAGAGGTTCATACCAGGACCATTTCAGAGCTCGAGTGGAATATATGGGGACATTTGACACATAAGGGGCGACTCCCGGTATTTTTTTTTTACGTGCTAGGGCTTATAAAGGG
This sequence comes from Ophion ventricosus, assembly GCA_963932345.1. Taxonomy (NCBI): domain Eukaryota; kingdom Metazoa; phylum Arthropoda; class Insecta; order Hymenoptera; family Ichneumonidae; genus Ophion; species Ophion ventricosus. Next base: position 12,820,357 of record OZ010723.1, on the reverse strand, counting down.
TGTCTCAAAATGACCTGACATTTTAAATAGCGCGCCATTTTTTTTGTGTCGAACATAGAGTACTAATCTTTGACAACTGGCATCAGGAAGTATTGAGGTTTAGTCATGGAGAATTACACGATCGAGCAACGCATAGAAATTGTGAAAATGCAATGTGAAACAATGCAGTTATTGCAGACGAAGTTTCATGGTCGTGTTATCACGTGTTACGACGATGTGAATTGGCCACCAAGATCGTGCGATTTGACGCCATTGGACTTCTTTCTTTGGGGTTTCCTGAAAGGAAAAGTGTATGCCAATGATCCTCAGACCATTCCGAAGCTCAAGGCAGCAATTGGACGCACTATTAACGAAATTAGTCCGCAATTATGCCAAAATGTTATTGAACATTTCGTAAAATGAGTACCCGTTTGCAAACAGGGACGAGGCGGCCATTTATCGGATATTGGGTTTCACACATAACCTCCATGTTTGTACCTTATATTAAAATGAAAATATTCATACTCTTCAAATAAATAATACGTTTCATTAATAAATTTAAATGTCAGCTCATTTTGAGATACCCTTTATCGTGAAATTTCGCTCATTCGATCAAGATCTAAGGCATTTGCTTTAGTGTTCAGTTAGTACTCTACTCATTAGTAAGCAGTACAATAAACAACGGTAGCATAGGTAAAAAAGTCGCGATGAAAGTACATACACAAATGAGAAGACTTGAAAAAGTGCTTTTTTCTTGGAAACTAAAACGGCTCGTAGAACATAAAAATTCGAATGACCTCCATTCGGCTTTTGGATACGAGGAATCTGGATTTTGCTTTTGGACGTCACTGCTCAGGCCACCCTCTCTATACATGTGTTATATCGATGCAATATTGACTATCAGGACATTTGGCTGATTGGTGGACAGTCATCATGTGTTTTTTTAAATACATAATTGATCTTGAGATAAGAAAGGGCCCAATATTGACCTATAAACGTTACAATGGACTATGGGACAGTTGACTACTACGAGAAGGATCCTCAAAGTCGAATGTCTTCGAAACCATTTTTGTGCGAGAACCAAGAATAACCAAGGCGATAACATTGATAAAAATCGATATGAAAAACTTGTTGGCCCGCCGACAAAAGCCACAGGGAATGAGATTCTTCATGCTCGATTCAATATACTCTGATTCCAATAACGCCCAAAGTCCCTGTCTCGTACAACGATCGTCCAAAACCGGGTATCATCCCCTACGTACAGACAGAAAGTTCCCCATTCACGATATTCCGGCGATCTGGTCACTCGACCTTTTTTCAACGATAGTCCTTGTGGGTATGTGTGTGTATGTGTGTGAATCGTTACCAGCAAGTTCCTTCTCAGCTTTAGGCTTTCTGCGCTGCTGATGCTGGTTTTGTAAGACCACTCCATCATTGTACTCGCTGTGACGGATTCGCATCGTCGGATGGGAGAACACCGCCCCCTTTAGGCTTTCATATGCATCGGGGTTTCCTCCCCATCTCTCTCTCTCTCTCTCTCTCTCTCCGACTTTCTCTACGTCGCCTGTCGTTTTCTCTACTATTGAGTCTTTAAAACGCCAGTGATCCATCATGCCAAGAGCTTGACCGATAAACTTGAAGCGTGCGGTATATTTATAAAGGACCCTTCTAAATAGATACTCTGTGGCGAATGAACGATCGTCGGAACATTACGAAAGATCTCGGCCCTTGCGCGCGTGTGAATGGACAATGTCCTTTTTATCACGACACAATCAAGCAACTGTGGATAAACTTTTTCGCTCTTCTGCTATTTTATTTCAAAGTAATCTTTAAGGGTGACCGGTTTCGTGTTTGCAAAAACGGATGTGTGACGTCCCCGAAAAAAAAAAGATTTTTTTCCTTACAGATGCGTATAGAGTTATCAATGATGATGTTGATTGCGAATCATGTGTCATCATCACATCAGGGATTCGTTTTTACATAGCTACATGTGTTAACACCTTGTGGTCACTTTTTTCACGTTTCATGTGAAAGAATGTTTTTATTTTAATATAAGGTACAAATATGGAGGTTATGTGTGGAACACAATATCCGATGAATGGCCGCCTCGCCACTGTTTGCAAACGTTCACTCTTTTGACAACGTTTTCAATAACATTCTGCCATAATTGCTGACTAATTTTATTAATGGTGCATCCAATTGCTTCCTTGAGCTCCGGAATGGTCTGTGGATCATTGGCACACAATTTTCCCTTCAGGAAACCGCAAAGACAGAAGTCCAATGGCGTCAAATCGCACGATCTTGGTGGCCAATTCACATCGCTGCGGCACAAGTTAACACAAGATAACAGCAATGAAACTTCATCTGCAACAACTGCATTGTTTCACATTGCATTTTGACAATTTCTATGCGTTGTTCGATCGTGTAATTCTCCATGACTAAACCTCAATACTTCCTGATGCCAGGGCAGGTCATTTTGTCAGGTCATTTTGAGATACCCCTTATGTGAAATAGGGAGGGGGATGAGAGAGTGAAGAGTGAATTCAAATGAACAAGCCCTGTTCGCTTAATTTCATTTAAATGGGTATTAAGTATCTTAAAACTGATATATCATGTTAGTATTAAGTTCATTTAAATTGAGACGTACATTTTAATATGCTTAATGCCGATCCACTGCTTACCCATAAAATGTGCTCAATTTTACTGTAACATACATAAACGTTCACACATACACGTAGCGATTCCTAAAATTGCACACCTTAACATTACGTTCAACAGATAATACACATGGATTTGCATTGATCGCGTAATGATCGAAGTCTTCCTGGATGTCGTTCCACCTTTGGACGAATCTTCGAAACGATTTGCCAAACCCGCTCCACGGGTTCGCAACGGCTTGCCATTTAGCAGCGCACGAAACTGCATTTTACTTACGAATTGCCGCTTGTATTACATTAACCGCAACTACATACGTACGCAGTGGATGCGCTGCGTTATAGCCAGGCAACATTCTGGAACGAGGAGTTGAGGCGTGTTGGGCAAACAGCGGGGAGCTTGCTTCTTCCATACGAAGGGGTTGTGGAGATCGTCAAGATAGAGCGAGATGGAGATAGCGTTCCCACCAAGGAATAAAGAGTGACAGTGAGAGAGAGAGAGAGAGGGGAGAAGGAGGATGAGAGAAGGACATCCCGAGGAAGGTGAAGAGAGCGAGAGAGGAAGCGAGTGCAGATTGCGCTACACGTGGTTGAACAGAGAGGAGAATCGAGAGAGGAGCGTAACCCCCGCGTAAGCGCTGTTTATGGAGACCGCAGCAGGCGGCATCTCCCGTAGAGCTTAACGTTACTACGCCACCACCCAGAAACAGCAGCAGCAACCAACTAACCGTGTGTTGCGAGCAGCTTCCTCCTTACCCCTCTCCCTATCTTTTTTTCACCCTCCTCCCATGTGTCTCTTTCACTCCTATCTCTCTCTCTCTCTCTCTCCTCTCCCTCACCCCCCTTCTGTCCCTCCTCTTTTCACTCCATCTCCTTCCTCGTCGCCTTCATGTACCTCTATGTAGTCCCTCACAAGCGCGTTATACGAGCGAAAGGGATTTTCCCGGTGGATGAGGATACCACGGAGCTCCGACCATTCGCAACAAGGCACATGAACACACCGCGGTGTGGGGGGGCTTCTCACTCTCGCAAAGGCTCCTTACGGTAGGGGTAAGATTCTCCGCTGGGGCGCACGCCGCGAATTTTTCTCTAATGTATAAAAATAAGCTCGTATACTCTGCACACGCAATACATGTGTGGGTGTATGCAACGTTATATATATATATGAGTGTGCTTGTATATTTATTACGGGGATGCAATAAAATCGATATTTTCTTCTTCGTTGCTATAGCAAAGGTGTTACCGCATGGTGAAGAAAAAAATTCTCGGGCAAAGTAGGTTCTATGGCTCGTCTTCGAAAAGTATTGCAAGATTTTTTTTCATGTTATTCCTTCATTTTTGCTTAAGGGATCATCACAGTGTAAAATTAAAAAAAAAACGACCGCTGCTGATAACGAGCAATTTGAGGAAGCGGAAGGGATATTGTACGGATCTGGCATCGCCGATTGATCGTAAGTATACAATTTATATGAAAAATTCCGCACTCGAAACTTTAAACGCGTTTGTCTCGAAGTGTCGTTTTTCAAAACGGTGTACACTCTCAACGGAAGAGTTCTCAAGCTGTTCGTCTCAAATTGTGACACAACATTCTTCACGCCATTCTTTATCTTGCTATGGAAGCTTTTTTTTTTAATCTTCATATTTTTTTAACGAAAAACTGACGAAAAAATAGTCTAAATTTGATACTTTTTTTTAAACCGCCGCCATTTTGTCAATTTTGATAAAAAAAACCTCCATAGCATGATAGCGGCTTTCATACTGATTAATAATCTTTTTACAAATTTTATTTCAGATAATATTTACGGCCACAACCGTGTACAACGTGAGGACTCCTTTTTTTCGAAGACATTTTAAACCGTTAAAAAAAGTGTAAAAAAAATTAAAAATAAACGTTTAAACATTTATTTTCTGTTCTTCATGAGTGCTTTGATTTGACATTAAAAAATCAGACTGATTAGTTTATTTCGACCATCGAAAAAAAAATCGCGAAAATCAGCTATTTTTCGACCCGTTACACTGTGATGGTCCCTTAAGGTATTCCTTTCACGAAGCCGAATATTTAACAATTAAATGATTTTCGTCTGGAATTAAGTAAAAATACATCCCAGTATCTCAGTAATCTCAGACAAACGAGTTGTTCGATTTTTCATTTCATGGAAATAATTTTAAGGTGGATCTACCGGTGTGAAATTCCTCGTATATTCTCGCGTCTCGATTTCTTTTGTCTGTAGCACTCGTACGTAGTGCGATACATTCGACACACCATATATCTGATCATCCACCGGACTTGGCAACGTCAAGGGTGTGCTATATACGGGGATGAGATATGCGGGGGTTGCGAGCCCAGAGATTCGACTTGCACACGTGTGTATTTACCAACGTACATGTATACGCGCATGTTTATGACTCGGTATGTCATACGGGTGTACATTTGTTACGTTGCATACTCGTGGATGACAGGATTCGATGCGAAAAGGAGATACGTTTGTTTTGTCTCCATGGTGAAGTCCTAGGGCTTAAGAACGAATACAGTATTGTCCTGATACGATTAATCCATTTATTATTACTGGTTCCATTAAATAGAGAAAAATAATTGGCAGGCAAAAAAACGATTGACCACGGAGCTTCAGGAGATTGTTGAACGGGTTATATCTACTTGTGCTCGGGAAAATTAAAGGATTTTCATGATTTTTTTTTAGCCAAGGTAACAAAATTTTATTGAAATACAAAAAAAGTATCGATGAGTATATGTGTCGAGGTACTTGTATACCTCGATTGCGCTCTGCATTGGCCTTCTTTGAGTGACAATGTTCACTTTCTGTCATTCGGAAGGTTCATCGGAGGCCCTAACGTATTCCAAACATCGATAGCTTTAGAATCTGTCTTTGCAGAATCGTTGGAAGGTCTCGACTACCTAGTCCCATAGTAGTCTAACCTTTATTAACGTGAAGAGTTCGATTTTAGTGTGAGAACGAACGCTGAACGGTTGTTTTGTCCTACTGATTTAGGACTGGAAAATTCGTGATCGGTGGACGATTTGGATCGATAAAATTGTTGTTGACCCATAGAACTATAGATTTAAAATTGGACTTAAGAATCGAAGTTGGCCCGGCTACAAGCATGGATGTCAGGCTAGAGGGACCTTTTTCAAGAATTTTTTGACGGACCTCTTTTGTATATGTTTAAACAACCATCGATCACGAGTCGCTTCCGGTTCGGCGAGTCTCCATGTGAAAAAAGAAAGGGATCGGAATACTTTTTTTTTCTCTTCAACCCTTCAACTGTGGCGAAGTCTTGAGTTTCCATTTTTTCTCCCCGTTTGTCGTCAACCCTTCCACCGTCACCGCGCTACTTAAGGTCCATTGTTTGGAGTTACGGTATGGGAGAAGCAGGGCGAGAGCTTTTGTATCTCTCTCCTTCTGCTTCTTCTTGGCATCTGCTAAGGGTAGTTTACCCTCCAGCTTCTCCTTGTTTCACGCTTTCGAGCTTTTTCATCTTTCTCTCCCCTGCCATCCTTCCGCCTCTTCTCGGCCTCTTGTCATCTTGCAGCGTGCTTTCCGAAATTCTTTTTATTTCACCTATTTCCGCGCGCAAATTGGCGAGGCAGAAAAAGAATATAGTCGGGCCACGCGGGTAACTCCGCCGTGCTCTACCGTTCCGAAAAATGTGCTCGCACGCCTGGACTCTGAAAAATCTTGGCATGGAATAATATTCCTATTATATCGCGACTAATGCACAGCCGAGTACTCTCGCAGCGTCGATGATAAAATATTTAAAGAACTTTCCGATTATACGGATGGAATATTTTATACTGCGCACGGATTTTTTTATGACGTTCGCTAACTCGTTTCGAGACTCCCTTTTTTTCTCTTTTTCGATGAAAAACCGTTGACACGATCTTCGTTGTATAAAAATGTACATAGCATTAATATTTTTGCAAGGCGGATCAGCCAACATTGCAGTGCTTGGACAACCCTTCAACAGTTGGCGAATAAAATATATTCTTCCTCCAGTGGTCGATGCTTGCATTGAAGTAGTGCATACACAGTTTCTAGTAAAAAAAAATAAACTAAAATGTTTATATTAATGCCGAAAAAATCGCCATATACTAAATTGTAATATATCTCCGTAAAAGCATCACATTTTATGCGTTACTATTTTTTAAATAGTGAGTCAGGCGCTCTTTTAACTTACACTTATTAACCGGGAAAAAAATTGACAGCCCAACATATCCTGTAAAATCTATTATATCGTGACTAATCTGTTGCTATAATTTTACGAACTATTATTGATTTTCAAATGATATTTTTCTCACAGCTTAGTGTTTCAGGCCGCACATTGTAAAATAAATATTAATACTTGCGGTATTTGATTAATTGCCGTCATATCAAATAAATATATTTCATCCGATATACTTTGTGCAACAAAAAAAAAGAACACGAGGACACTGTAAAAGTAGGTGAATTCCGGCTCGGCGATAACTCATGAAATACTTTTATAACTAGTGTCAATATATTAAAAAAAGAAAACACTTTTTTAATAAGATATTTCAGTTTTGCACAGCTATGGAGCAGGCTGATAGAGGTGAGAGCCAATTTTTATACGGAGAGTCATAGGGCTCAGGTGTTTTTAGTGGAATATCGTGGCGAACGACAAGTGCTACCTCGCCATGGTCGATATCAACGAGGACTCGGTTTCTTCACCCTTTTCCCTCTCCTCGCCGCCCAATTTTGTCGCCCCATCTCGAGCTTCTTCGGTTTTATCCGCAGTGTGCATCCCGCAGCATCTTCACTCCCGGTGAAGGTATTAGTGGCATTTGCGGAATTTTGCTTTTATAATATTTAATCACGTTGAATATTGGAACCTTGCTCTGCACCCCCGCGATCGTGGGAGAGAGAGAGAGAGAGAGAGAGAGAGAGAGAGAGAGAGAGATCCAACCCCACGTGATCCTGTAAATTATTCCACGAGCGCGCTCCCGAGTAATATCTCGCTCAGTCAGAGGCAGATGCGTCACTTACAACCTGGAAAGATGAAGAAAAAAAAAAATATCGATTCACTATTTTTTAACTCCCGAGTAAAATAGATTCATTCGAAGTGAAAAGAAAAAAACGCGAAGATCTCACGGACAAAAGAAATGCGACACGACCGATCTTTAAGAACGACGTGACTGAGGCATATCGATTCCCAATTTTCCATCTCACCGAGCCACGAAAAGGGAAAAGCTTGGCGCGAGAAAAGCTTCGGGCAGACCAATCACTTGAAATACACAGCTGAGGGAGAAAAAGGGTGCAATTTTAAAAGAAATAACAATTCGAAGATAAAGATATTGGGGGAAAAGGTTGATTCTATGGAATATATCGCAATAAAAGTACCGACAGTAGTGAGACTTGCGGGCTTCAGCGATTTCTAATCTTCAGCATCGGGCTCATACTTGGATGCATGACCGCTCAGCACTGGCTTTCGTGCCAAATATCAAGCGAGACTTTTTACTGACTTTCCTATGGCAATTGAAAATCAGTAAAATATTGTCGTCTGCATATCGAAACAGGTTTTTCACAATTTCCCTGTGCCCTCGTGTTATACGAGTAATTATTAAAAGGTCGAAATAAATGTTATTTGGTCAATGAAAAAACATACAATGCAACATCTAGATCTACATAGATTTATTTCAGTTTTGAAACTAGTGATTAGTACATTTTCTAATCACTTTCTTTCTACTTGTGTCTGAACGAAGAGGAAGGCCTGGATTAGGTAGCCGCACTGCCTAATGAAAAGAACGAGAGCGAAAAGAAGAAAAAAAACGAAAAAATGAGGAATGGTTATCGGACCACAGGCTCGTGGAAAGTTTCAGTTAATTGGAAATACGAGAACTGGAAAAGGGACATGGGAGGGAAACATGGAACGAGAAAGAAAAAGAGAAGGAGCAAACGAGATGGGAACAGAGAGAAAGAGAGCGAGAGAGAGAGAGAGGGGGAGGCATACAGAGAGGAAAATGCGACTGGAATACGAATATTTAACAACGTGCGAGCTTCCAAATTAGTCGTAGAAGTAACTGGTTCGTCTCGTCGATTCTTTTTTTTTTGGTCTTTTTTTTCACCCACACGTATATCTATATCTGTGGATTTACATGTACCAGTTATACTCGTGCTTTTTTTCTATTCTGTGGCCCTCAATTTTTTTTCCGCCTCAATCCGCATTTGTTCCGTTGAGCTCTACAAATTGGAAGCGTTTTCACGTTGCTCCGCTACGAGAGGTCGCACTCATTGCCGAGACGGAAGGGTCGCATTGCGCGCAACGCTGTCCAGTCCTGCGGGGTCCATCTTTTTTTTTATTCAACCTTTTTTTTTTTCGTTCTCGTTGACTCGATTCGAAAAGTTGGGAAACATGGTCGTGGTGTCGTGGGAAATTAAAACACGTTGACCGACGCCCTCCGGGTGTACGCGCTACCACTGCTCTCTGCTCACTCGCCCCTTTAACTCCCTTTCACTCTTGCTTGCTCGTTTTTTTTTTTTTTTTTCATATAATTAAAGCAGCAGAATTTTTTTTTGCTCACGCAAATCCCTTGACATTGGGAGCATCTCGAGGCTATACATCGCACGCATGATCATGGTTTTTTTTTATTTGCGCATTCTGGATACTTCTGGATACTTCATTAATTATTAACCCTTACCTCAGTCAGTTAGTCTACCACCGTGCCTCAGAAATATGACACTCTACGTTTTTTTCTTCATTTTATACTTTTTTCTCTCTTTGTTTATCTCTTCAAATACTAAAGTCCAGGCGAACGAAGCCGCAGGCAAAAGCTAATGCGGATATAAATGGCCACTCTTGTGCAGGTATGCGTCGAAGCGAGAAAGTCATTCCGGACGATATTTTTGGCAGAGCGATGAAAACTAAGCAAGAAGATAGAAAGAGCGAGGAGAATGGCAGGGAGGCGGGATGGCGAAAACGTATTCGTCCGTTTTTGGAGACAGTGAGCAGGGACGCTGACTAGCGAAAGAAAGAAGTTGGAAAGGTCGCTAGATTGCCGGATTGATCGTTCATGCGTAACGTCCAATGATCCGTGCGTGGGTATACACTTTTGTACAGAAGTCTTATACCACCCGGAGATATCGTGAGGGGAAATAGGAAGCCAAGGAGACGGCAAGCCAACGTGGATGTCGGATGCGAGGAATCGTTTCTTTCTTTTCTACGGCGGAATTCAGAAGACATATTGAACCTTTTCGTATCCGGTGAGATTTTAACGAAAGTCCTTTCTGCAAAAGGAATCGGCTTGTACACTGCCATAGGAACGTTCGCCATCAATTTGCGCATAAGGAAACAACGAGCGAGATTAATATCCCATATGACTCGTTGATCTTCCTAAAAGAAGGAAGGGTGGGTTTTTTTTATTGCTATTATTGTGCGCATTGAAAACGCTCAATTTTTTTCGCAATTGGTGCATACGTGCTTTACTCTTCAGTGATAATTTGACATTGATCAAACGTAAACGGATTTTCTTAAACGATATTTTACGCTCGGAAGATTATATTCATGGAATACGAAATGGACAAGGAGGAGCGCAGTAAAAGGGTTGTTCCAGACAATTTTAATGAACGAACGGTGATGCCTCGTGAATTTTCAAAGTCAAATCACGTCTCCTGCAGTCTGTCTCATTCAACGTCTGTGTAAATATATATATATCTTGTATACCCGAGAAGACAGGGTTCATTTGAAACCCTTTTTTCGCATGTTCATCCTCACCACCCTGACAGAAAAATTCTTTTGATATTAACTAGATGTATCAATTTTGATTTTTTAAAATTTGAATTAACTAGATTTTTTGTGAAATCAAATTTTTCCTATTACATTCCATCATGAAAATTATTCATTTTAAATATATTTATTTATTCAAATCAAGATCTATTTAATATCGTTTAATAACTAAATATTTTATTTGTTCCTAATAAATCTGTGATTTGGTTTCATCTGGTAGTATAAGACAAAAGAGACAGATGGAAAAATGGTACACAATTCAGTCTCTCAAAAATCTCATGGCTTTGTTTTCATTAGAAGACTGTTGTTACATTCTGCAGTTGAGGAAGAAGGTTGGTCTTTCTATACATAAATAGTCGCACCTGTTAATAAAAGGCACGACGATGCATTTCTTCTTTTTTTAACTTTAACTTTTTCTCACTGCACTTTTATGTCGTGAATCTATATTCCTTTCTAGTATTCATGCGATATATCGTGTTTTATCTTTATTTATTTAATTTGAATCTAATATTTATGTATTTAATTTGAATATATTTAATATTTAAAAAGAATAGCTTGAACAAATAAAAAAAAAAACATTTGAAACAAATAGGATTGTAGTAGGCTGTTTAATTTAAATAGATCCTATTTAAATTAAATTTTTTTTTTTGGCAATGCATGACGGTTATGGATTAATCCTAATTGCCAATCGATGATGAGCAGTGATCCATGATAATTTTAGCACTGGCATTCATTTTTCATCGCGTGGCCACGAAGTACAGACAGACAGACATTCGCCATTTCAAGGCAATCGTCAAAACCGGCACTTCCATTGGCCTCGGTCACCTCCCATACCCATAGACACGTCCAGCTGACGTAAAATCCTCAACAGTCTCTCGTTTTGGAGCGATAAGCAGAAATCTCAACTTTTCACGAGCGTTCCACACAGTTATAGAGTATAGCGAAGCGCCAACGTTATTAATGCAATAAAGCCGAATAATGCAATTCGATTAGGGAACAGGAGAGAAAGAGAGGCGAGAAGAACTGTCAGTTAACTTTAGGTGGAGATGTGTTCTACACACACACACTCGCGCATATATATGTGTGAATACGTTTACGACAAATGTGTTGGTGTATTTTGGCAGCGTAAGGGCTTTAATTGTATGATTCGATTACCAGCCACGGAAATTAAGAACCCCTCCTCCCACTTTTCGCGAATGGAAAAGTAAAATCGAAATATAAGGACGGCGAGAAGAATGGGGGAGGGGGGAGGGAGGCCTCGCGAATCTCGCAGCTTGAATTTTAATCGTTCCGCGGGTTCTCCGTGAAACGTATATATGCCAATGGCTTTTCGTGCTCCCAGGCGCAAAGACTGGTAGAGAAAATGGAGAAAAGAGCCCAAGCTATCACAAACTTCCTCCTCTTTGCTCCTCTCTACTTGGGAGCGTGATTTTCACTCCGGAAGCTTCTACATACCTAGAGCCCACCGATCTCCGTTTTCACTTTGCTTGCGTCAACATCCCATACCCTTGTGCAACCTCTTTATTCTCTCTCTCTCTCTCTCTCTTTGCCTCTGTTTCTTGACTCGAGTATAGAGGCTGGCTCCTTTCTTATCGGTAAAAAAATCATCCATTCGCACGTTTCGCCTCTAACATCCGCTTACTCGCCACAGGTTAGAATAGGTCGATTAATTTTCCTTTAATCGTTTTGTTCGCGCTTACAATTTTTTTTCTGCCTTTCTTTACGTGGGTGCGAGCAGGCTAAAAAAATTAAAAGCTCGCGCGATAACGAGAACTCTCGTGTATGCTCTGTGCTAAATATATAGAAGGATCCCTCCCCATTTCTCTCCGTCTCCCTATTTTCCCGTTGCCTAAAGCGTCTCAAACACACACCGTTAGTGTTAATTACGTTTTGTAATTACAGCGATTACGTTAAATTGGTGGAGAGACGAGAGGCATAGAGGGAGATCGAGAGAGAGAGAGAGAGGGGGGAAGGAAGAGGCGTTGCAGGGAGAATGGAATTCCTGCGATTATTTTGTGGCTATTGCGATAGCAGCAATAATTCGGCTCGATTAACCGTAATGTCGATTTGATAACTCATGCATCGATTATTTTGATTTATTTCGAGAACTCGTCGTTTTTTTTTGCACCAGGCTCGGACTTTTTTCAGATTTTCATGAAGACGTTTCAATGAGGCTTCTTTAACCGGCATGTGGAATGGAAAAAGTGCATTTAGGTTTGAAGAAAGCCGTACAGCCATGACAGGAGCATCAAGAAAAATGTACAGGTTGTCGCAAAATGACCTGTCATTTTGATTCATTAATGAAACGTATTATTTAATGAATTAGAAATAGAGTCAAGTAGAGAAACGTCTGTACTTTTATTTTGACGGATCGTTGAAAAAAAAGAAAACGGCTACCAACTACCCCGGACTTACTTAATGTAGGCGCAGTATAGTTAGGAAATATGAAAAATGTTGCAATAAAAGCGAGCAAGGCTCGTAATGTTTCCAACACACTATGGGATCGATTTACATATCCCCCTGATAATCATTACGTCGTATGCGTGCACTGGACACAAAAAAAAGGGGGACACCGTTGTTGTTGCGCCGCCCGAGGAACGCTTGGTCCCGATTTATGACGTTCAATGAGTTACGAGGAGCCTGTACAGATCCCCCCTTCCCTGTTCTTTTTCACCCTCCTTCGATTCTTTCGCTCGACTAACAATTAGCCTCGGTGCCTAAGTATAAGCAAAAGAGCGAATATATAGATTGAAACGGCTAGCGCAGTACGTGAACGAGGCCACATCGGCCCCGCCACTTTGTACTTTTGCGGCGCAAGCTATTTTTATTACGGCGAACCGGTGAGCTGCGTCAAGATTGTTTTTGCGTTCAGTGGACTAAAATCGTTTAATGAAGTATCGTCATGACATAGTGGTAATTGCGGAAGTCCTTTGCAATGATAAAATGATACTGAGCATTCGGTTGGATCGATCAGGCTTCTCTCAATTCATTTAGCAGGTTAATATTCGATCAATGAGCGTATTAAGGAGGTTGGTGCAGTCCAATTGATCCGGAAGACGGTTTATGAGTTTTATTTTCTCGATAATCCTAAAAAAAAATGCATACGCGGCATAGACTTATTCTGTAGATGCTAAGTTTTCAGAATATATATAAAATTATGAATTTTTGTACTTTTATTGCGTGAAAAAGAAAAACTGTTGGGTCATTACAAATTTGAAAAAGTATAAAATTATTGATGATTATTATAAAAGGGTAGTAATCTTTTATTAGATAAAAAATAGTAAAAATATTAAAGATATTCAAAGATTCAAAGGATTAAAAAGATTCGTAATATTTTATTAAACCTTGATGGTTCAATATTGTATATATATGGTTTTCAATGGGCAAGGTGGGTTTTTTTTTCTTAATGTTTACAAAGGTTTAGTTTACGTTGATTCGCTGTTAAAAATGATTTATCTTGGCGCTGAATATTCAAAAAGTTACGTCATCCGTAGCGTGGATGTCTTTCCCATCTAACTGCACGTAAATTACATACATTAAAATATTTTTATCTCTGGTGTTATGTGATGAAAAAATATTTAAAAAATCGTCAAGACTCAGTATAGTCTGGACAATAATAAACACATATATATATATATTTTCTAAATCTTGGATTGTGGGTAATGCTTCGACCTAGAGAATTAACTTGAACGTACAGCGAAAATTTGATTAAAAAAATAAAAAATTGACCGAATTATGGCATTTTTTGAAAAGCGTCACGTCCTCACTACTCTTCCTACCCTATTAATTTTGCTTTTGTGTCCAAACAATGTCTTAGGCAACTGTGTAAGTCGTATCTCAGAATATATTCGTTCGATTCATTTCAAATTCCGACAAAGCATAGGTTATGCATAACATTTTCTATGCTATGACCAGATGTTCTTTTAAATATGTTTATCCATTTTTTTCATCATATCAAATGATTGAAGTGATTTTTTTGCTCGCTCGATAATCGAACTATTTTTCCTACAGTTTGCTATATTCATAATTTTCAAAATTTCAGAAAAGTATCCGTTCATACGTAAGTTTTATTACTATACGAAAAGTATTTTATTTTTCATTTTAGAATCCCCGAGTTGCCAGAACTCCCTGCACCTATGGGCACTTTGTACAAATAATTATAAATTAATTATTTAATAATATTTTTCAATAAAAAAAGCGCAACTTGGAAAGACCACGTATTTTGCACACAGATTTCGATCAAACATGGTGAAAGTGCACTCGATTTTTTCTTCCAAATGATGTACTCGATAAATCCCATTTACTTTCGACATTCGCGCCGCTAACTTTTTTCCCCGCTCTCTTCGAGTGCGATTTCTTTGAGTACTTTTTTGAATCCAGTACGAGGGTGTCCCGCTAATGCCATACTTTGTTTTTCCGCCTAATCTTTTTGATCTGAAAAAATATATACTGCTGAGGCATTTTTTCGTAGCAGAAGGTAATCGTAAAAAAAGTTATTGCATAATACGCGTTCCGCGTGCTTGAGCCCTGCGTTCTCCACCTCGCTCGCTTTCACAGAATGGATTTTTCCCCCGAGGATTTATTTTCCGAGGAATCGCCTCGTGCTGGTAAGCACGTGGGATTCAGCGACGAAATGGAGGGATGTGGGAATGCACACTGGAAGGTGAAATTCAGATGGCTAGGATTGGCTCGAAGCTCGTATGCGGGCGAAAACAAATTTCGATTTTGCAACGAGAGCATACAGGCACGAACGTACCTAAACGCATGTGTTGCAGCTCAAGCTCGCCTAGCTGGCTAACATTTCGTACATCCTGCATGTGTATGGAAATATCCCTACATATATATACTCATGGAGAGAGAGAGAGAGAGAGAGAGGGAGTTAAACAAATAAGAAAACTGTGGGACGTTGATATGTCGGAGACACGTATATCTCGGCGCAACAAGAACGAGAAACTCTCCTCAAAGATTCGGCCGAAAGAAAATACGATTTCACCTTCAGATGAAGGTATACAGCGCGAATTCCAACGTGACACGAGAAAAGTCCATTCCGTTCGACATCTCGGTAAATCCGTTCGGCAATTTGAAACAAAAAGAAAAACATTCACACTCACCCACACAAAGCCACACGCGTAAGGTGTAACGGAATATCGAAGGTCGGATTGACTTCGTCGTTGAGAAGTGATAAAAAAATAAAATAAAAAAATCAACATTGTCAGGAAGTGACGTAGGGATTTCTTGCGCAAGAGTTTTCTTTCCATCGCGGATGCAACTCGATACGAATAATTCCTCGGCATATTCATAAGAATATACGGTGAACGAGACTCCATCGTCATAGAAAAAATATAAGAAATTTCACGCTATTGGATATTCGTTCTTCGAACGGCAACTCTATCCCTTTTCGAAACGCTAATATTATCTCTGACTCTCGCGTGGTTTATTCAACGCGGATGAAGACGGCGAGGAGACGACCGCGCGCGAGGTCTCGTCATATCCCACGGAGAGCTACTCTCTCTCTCTCTCTCTCTCTCTCTCTCTCTCTCTCTCTCTCTCTCCTCCCCTCGAGATCGCTAAAGTCACGGAGGTGAGACAAAAAAAAAAGGAAAAAAAATGAAGTATGTCAAAAAAAAATGAAAGAAAAAAAAAACGTTGAAGGATGGCAAGGAACTTGCGTTATGGTTGTTTCTCGAGGTGACGTGCGCGCGATGACGCCTGTATGACACATTGCTACCCTTCTCGAAGGCCCGTTTAACGCGTCGCCGTCGCGTTTCCTCCGTAAAAGTTCGCCTCCCACGCCAGCTGGCTCTCGTCAAGCTTTCTTATATTCACGCTTAACCATCTTGCCCGAGGTTTTCGTTAACGTTTAACTCACGCGTCTCGCACGGTAAAGAGAGATCTCACCACGGCACCAGCGCAGCAGCTTCTTTATTCTCGATTCCTTCTCTCCGCTTGTTTATTCAACTTCTTGGGCCGCTTGATACAACCGCGTCGGCCGCTTCTGACGATTTATTTTGACAGATCACATGCCGCCACGGCATACGCCGCCCGGATAACCGCGGGACTCTTGGAAAATCGTCGCCATTGCTTTTTTCCTTGTTTTGCTTGCGTAGATCGAGTCTCGGAATTAATCTTTAATCTGGAGAAAATTTCGTACAAAAGTGACATTTGAGACGAGAGAAAAAAAATGTTTATGGCTTGTTGACAGATTATTCGGGAAGGTTTACGCCTAAATTAATTCGTGGAATAATGAACGAGATTTATACATTGACAGAAAAATTCTTTTGATATTAACTAGATGCGGCTATTTGATTTTTTTGTTCAATTTAAATAAACTAGATTTTTCGGGAAATCAAATTTTTCCTATTGCATTCCTTTATTAAAATGATTTGTTTGAAATATATTTATTTATTCAAATCAAGATCTATTTAATATCGTCTAATAACTAAATATTTTATTTATTTCTAATAAATCTGTGATTTGGTTTCATCTGGACAGAGACAGACAGAAAAATGGTATACGATTCAGTCTCTCAAAAATCTCATGGCTTTGTTTTCATTAGAAGACTGTTGTAACATTCTGCAGTTGAGGAAAAAAGTCTTTCTATACATAAATAGTCGCGCCTGTTAATAAAAGGCACGACGATACCTGTCGCTTTTTCCAAATGCCTTGTTAGTGAAAAAAAGAAAAATAATTTAAAAAATGTTCACCGCACTTTTTATATCATGAACCTATGTTCCATTCTCGTATTAATGCGATATATCGTGTTTAATCTTTATTTATTTAATTTCAATCTAATCTTTATTAATTTAATTTGAAAATATTTAATTTTTTAAAAGAATAGCTTGAACAATTAAAACATATATTTGAAACAAATAGAGTTGTATTAGGCCGAGAGACAAGGAACAAACCTATTTGATTGAAATAAATCCTATAATTTATGGAGGTCCATCTTTGATAGCTAACGAATGGAGCAGATGTTAAAATGGTTACATTTATACGCGGTCTTTTTCACTAGAAGTTCTCACCTACTAGAAGACTAACAGACGAAAGCCCGGAAAAGGCGAACTTCGACAAATTTTTACGGATACCTTACGGATACGGTCTTCGAGTATCTTCATCATTTTTTCCACAAGATTTGATGACAAAATAGCAGCGTTGAAGCTGGATGAAGTGAGTCCACTTTTGGTTGAGTGTCCTGCGACCGTCAAGTGTTCTCCTCCAATTTGTTAATTGGAGGAGAATTATTGTTCCAAATAATTTGATTTCTATACAAGATTTGCCCTCGAAGTACGTAAGAAAATCGAAAAACTCTTTTTTTTTAATACAATAATATATGTTTGAAAACAAAATTGTTGTTGGTGAAAAAAATCGTCGAAAGGAATTTTCTTGGAAAAAATTTTGAAACGTATCAAAAATCCCCCATGTACTTCGATGTAAAATGTTATCATAAGGTTCTAAAAAATGTTTCAAGTCGATCGATGAAAAATTCACGATGAATTATTGCGAGCCGCAGGGCACTATCAGATTCACTTCATCGAGCTCCACAGCCGCCGTTTTGTTACAAAATCTTGTAGAAAAATTTGGAAAGATACTTGAAGATATGTAGAATAAAGGCCACTGAACGGAATTTTCATTCCGTCAACTAGGAATCCATAAAAAATTCTCGAAATTCGCCTTTTTTCCGGGCTCTAGACTGGTAGTCTTCTAATGGGAAAGAGCGCGTATAAAAGTAATAAATTCAACATCTGGCTTACTTGTTCCCTGTCAAAGATAGATCTCTATCAATTTGATCAAGCTCGTTTTTCGCAAATATTTCGCAAATAAAATACCAGCTATTGAGAACAATGACTGCACTATTTTTTTGCGATGAAATTTATTCAAATTCGATAAATCGGAATTTTCGTTGATGTTTTTTTTTTCGTGCTATTTTGTGGACAAGGGCGTATTGCATTCCTGATAAATCGAGGGCTATCATCGCGACAGTTGGATTGCTCATGGTTTTAGCTCATACCGAGTGGCCGTCTATAAACTCATGAGACCAAAAGCACCTGGACAAGAGCTACCTGTGGTGTTCTTCCTCTCGTATACGGAGGATACATCCACCCGCTCTCACTCCAGCACACGCAGAGAGCGAGAGCAAACCAGGAGAGCAGCGGAGAGTTTTGTGCTGTCCCATAAATTCTCCAGGCAACTAACAAATGTCTTTCTCAGAGTTTCACGAAGTGTTCGGCGCTGGTTTCGTGGCGTGTTGTCTCGTTTAATGAGAACACGCGTCGCGGATATTCAACGATATACTCCTGTCTTTCTCTCACTCTATGTCTGTCTGTCACCCTACCCCAACACCCAGCCCTCGCCCCGCTTCCTTCGCCCCGCCATGAAAGTTAAACGACTATTATTTCTGTAGTGCAGCAATATTCCAATATGGCATTCTTGCTCGGCGATGAATTCTCACCGAATATTCTTGATCTAGATCAAATGATGGATAGGCGTTAGTTCGAGGTACGTTCTGGGTAGGATACTATAGTATTTGTATTGTTTGATGTATTCGAAAAGAGTTCTGGCTCCTAACTGTTGTCAAATAATTGGAAAAAAATTTTATCGGCATCTTAACTATGCAAGTGTGATCTGCTGATGGATAGGCTTAGTTCTAGGTACTTTCTGGGTAGGATACTATGGTATTTGTATTGTTTGATGTATTCGAAAAGAGTTCTGGCTCCTAACTGTTGTCAAATGATTGTAAAAAAATTTTATCGGCATCTTAACTATGCAAGTGTGATCTGCTGATGGATAGGCGTTAGTTCTAGGTACTTTCTGGGTAGGATACTATGGTATTTGTATTTTTTGATGTATTTAAAAAGAGTTCTGGCTCCTAACTGTTGTCAAATAATTGTAAAAAAAATTTATCAGCATGTTAACTATGCAAGTGTGATCTGCTGATGGATAGGCGTTAGTTCTAGGTACTTTCTAGGTAGAGTACTATGGTATTTGTATTATTTGATGTATTTGAAAAGAGTTCTGGCTCCTAACTATTAACAAATAATTGTAAAAAAAATTTATCAGCATCTTAAGTATGCAAGTGTGATCTGCTGATGGATAGGCGTTAGCTCTAGGTACTTTCTGGATAGAGTACTATAGTATTTGTATTGTTTGATGTATTCGAAAAGAGTTCTGGCTCCTAACTGTTGTCAAATAATTGCAAAAAAAAATTATCAGCATCTTAACTATGCAAGTGTGATCTGCTGATGGATAGGCGTTAGTTCTAGGTACTTTCTGGGTAGAGTACTATAGTATTTGTATTGTTTGACGTATTCGAAAAGAGTTCTGGCTCCTAACTGTTGTCAAATAATTGCAAAAAAAATTTATCAGCATCTTAACTATGCAAGTGTGATCTGCTGATGGATAGGCGTTAGTTCTAGGTACGTTCTGGGTAGGATACTATAGTATTTGTATTGTTTGATGTATTCGAAAAGAGTTCTGGCTCCTAACTGTTGTCAAATAATTGTAAAAAAATTTTATCGGCATCTTAACTATGCAAGTGTGATCTGCTGATGGATAGGCGTTAGTTCTAGGTACTTTCTGGGTAGGATACTATGGTATTTGTATTGTTTGATGTATTCAAAAAGAGTTCTGGCTCCTAACTGTTGTCAAATAATTGTAAACAAATGTTATCAGCATCTTAACTATGCAAGTGTGATCTGCTGATGGATAGGCGTTAGTTCTAGGTACTTTCTAGGTAGAGTACTATGGTATTTGTATTATTTGATGTATTTGAAAAGAGTTCTGGCTCCTAACTATTAACAAATAATTGTAAACAAAAATTATCAGCATCTGAACTGTGCAAGTGTGACCTGCTAATGGATAGGCGTTAGTTCTAGGTACTTTCTGGGTAGGATACTATGGTATTTGTATTGTTTGATGTATTTGAAAAGAGTTCTGGCTCCTAACTGTTGTCAAATAATTGTAAAAAAATTTTATCAGCATCTTATCTATGCAAGTGTGATCTGCTGATGGATAGGCGTTAGTTCTAGGTACTTTCTGGGTAGAGTACTATAGTATTTGTATTGTTTGATGTATTCGAAAAGAGTTCTGGCTCCTAACTGTTGTCAAATAATTGCAAAAAAAATGTATCAGCATCTTAACTATGCAAGTGTGATCTGTTGATGGATAGGCGTTAGTTCTAGGTACTTTCTGGGTAGGATACTATAGTATTTGTATTGTTTGATGTATTCGAAAAGAGTTCTGGCTCCTAACTGTTGTCAAATGATTGTAAAAAAATTTT
The DNA here is from genome assembly GCA_963932345.1 of Ophion ventricosus. Classification (NCBI taxonomy): domain Eukaryota; kingdom Metazoa; phylum Arthropoda; class Insecta; order Hymenoptera; family Ichneumonidae; genus Ophion; species Ophion ventricosus. The sequence goes on along the minus strand of OZ010723.1, from coordinate 12,799,693 downwards.
ATCAGCATCTGAACTGTGCAAGTGTGATCTGCTGATGGATAGGCGTTAGTTCGAGGTACGTTCTGGGTAGGATACTATAGTATTTGTATTGTTTGATGTATTCGAAAAGAGTTCTGGCTCCTAACTGTTGTCAAATAATTGGAAAAAAATTTTATCGGCATCTTAACTATGCAAGTGTGATCTGCTGATGGATAGGCGTTAGTTCTAGGTACTTTCTGGGTAGGATACTATGGTATTTGTATTGTTTGATGTATTCGAAAAGAGTTCTGGCTCCTAACTGTTGTCAAATAATTGTAAACAAATTTTATCAGCATGTTAACTATGCAAGTGTGATCTGCTGATGGATAGGCGTTAGTTCTAGGTACTTTCTAGGTAGAGTACTATGGTATTTGTATTATTTGATGTATTTGAAAAGAGTTCTGGCTCCTAACTATTAACAAATAATTGTAAACAAAAATTATCAGCATCTGAACTGTGCAAGTGTGACCTGCTAATGGATAGGCGTTAGTTCTAGGTACTTTCTGGGTAGGATACTATGGTATTTGTATTGTTTGATGTATTCGAAAAGAGTTCTGGCTACTAACTGTTGTCAAATAATTGTAAAAAAATGTTATCAGCATCTTAACTATGCAAGTGTGATCTGCTGATGGATAGGCGTTAGTTCTAGGTAATTTCTGGGTAGAGTACTATACTATTTGTATTGTTTGATGTATTCGAAAAGAGTTCTGGCTCCTAACTGTTGTCAAATAATTGCAAAAAAAATGTATCAGCATCTTAACTATGCAAGTGTGATCTGCTGATGGATAGGCGTTAGTTCTAGGTACTTTCTGGGTAGGATACTATGGTATTTGTATTGTTTGATGTATTCAAAAAGAGTTCTGGCTCCTAACTGTTGTCAAATAATTGTAAACAAATTTTATCAGCATGTTAACTATGCAAGTATGATCTGCTGATGGATAGGCGTTAGTTCTAGGTATTTTCTAGGTAGAGTACTATGGTATTTGTATTATTTGATGTATTTGAAAAGAGTTCTGGCTCCTAACTATTAACAAATAATTGTAAAAAAAATTATCAGCATCTTAACTATGGAAGTGTGATCTGCTGATGGATAGGCGTTAGTTCTAGGTACTTTCTGGGTAGAGTACTATAGTATTTGTATTATTTGATGTATTCGAAAAGAGTTCTGGCTCCTAACTGTTGTCAAATAATTGCAAAAAAAATTTATCAGCATCTTAACTATGCAAGTGTGATCTGCTGATGGATAGGCGTTAGTTCGAGGTACGTTCTGGGTAGGATACTACAGTATTTGCATTGTTTGATGTATTCGAAAAGAGTTCTGGCTCCTAACTGTTGTCAAATAATTGTAAAAAAATGTTATCGGCATCTTGACTATGCAGGTGTGATCTGCTGATGGATAGGCGGTAGTTCTAGGTACTTTCTGGGTAGGATACTATGGTATTTGTATTGTTTGATGTATTCAAAAAGAGTTCTGGCTCCTAACTGTTGTCAAATAATTGTAAACAAATTTTATCAGCATGTTAACTATGCAAGTGTGATCTGCTGATGGATAGGCGTTAGTTCTAGGTACTTTCTAGATCTTGATCTAGATCAAATCGCGAACGTTTTACGACTCATTAGTATCGTTACACCACCTTGGCGCTCGGAAGAATAGGTGAAAAAATATATTTTTTTTTGACGCGCCTATTAAATATATTAAATGATTTTCGTTTGGCATTTTAAATGACATTTTATATTGCACGCCATTTTTTTGTGGCGAACATAGAGTACTTATCTTTGACAACTGGCAACAGGAAGTATTGAGGTTGAGGTTTTAACAATGCAGTTATTGCAGACGAAGTTTCATGTTCGTGTTATCTCGCGCCGCGGCGATGTGAATTGGCCACCAAGATCGTGCGATTTGACGCTATTGGACTCCATTCTTTGGGTTTTCTGAAAGGAAAAGTGTAAGCCAATGAACCACAGACCATTCCAGAGCTCAAGGAAGCAATTGGACGCGTCATTAATGAAATTAGTCCGCAATTATGGCAAAATATTAATGAAAATTTCGTCAAAAGAGTGAACGTTTGCAAATAGGGACGAGTCGGCCATTTATCGGATATTGTGTTCCACACATAACCTCCATGTTTGTAGCTTATATTAAAATTAAAATATTCGTAATTTTCAAATAAATAATACGTTTCATTAATAAATAAAAATGGCAGGTCACTTTGAGACACCCTGTATACATCAAGATAATTTTCCTTCGCAATTTACGTGATCGACTTAAGTCTGACGTCAAAATTCTATCCACCGCGTGATATATAGCCTTGTTTTTTTTTATTTTGTTTGATATTTATCATTCCAGCGACGTTCGTATTCCGGCCAGATTCGTGCAAGTTTTTTCACCTCCTCTGCTATTAAGTTATTAATGGACTTTCCATGTTTCCGGGGTGTGTGTGTGTGTGTGTGTGTGAGAGAGAGAGAGAGAGAGAGAGAGAGGGTGGAGGGAGGGAGAGACAAAAACACTTTGCTGGTTTCTCGTTTCGAGGCAGGAGGAAGATTTGAGTTTTCTGTGGTCGCCCAATGCTGGTCCAGCAATGGAACCGAATGTACAAACTCCTTCTCTTTCTTTGCCTCTCTTGATTTTTTCCTCTCTTTTTCTCCTCGGATTCAGCACCTCCGCGAGTGGCTAGCTACAGCCTCATAAATATGAAGAGAGAATAAAGCGATACCGAGGAGCATTGCGTTTTTCGTTCAACCCCTCGCTCACATAAATATCGTCGCTATACGATTCAGGGCCATTTTCCGCGGTTTTACATCGCACAGTCTTAAAAGTCGAAAACCCAAGGCTCGTGTTCCCATAGAAATTCACCAGAACACTGTTGCGTACACGACACACACACGAATGCATGTAACGTATTTTGCTCGCGAGTTGCATAACGCGCACGTACGTACTCACACGCGCGTGCGTGTAACATATTGTATTTTGCTGGGGAACGTTTCCTGCTTTTTACAACCCAGCTGATGGTCAGGGGACATTTCGATACGTGCGGCCAGCCGTCGCTGCATCGATCTTTGCACCTCACTGATAAATATGAAAATAAAAATTCCTCCCCTTTATCAGAGAATTCATCAATTTTTTTCTGCATTTTAAGGCGTTACACCATCTCAGCGCTCGGATGAAAAGGTATACAAATTTTTTACGCGACTATTAAATAAATAAAACTATTTTTATTTTTTACAAATATATTATAGTTGAAAATAGAAATTGAAAATGGGGGAGATATAAGTCGTTTGAGAATCCTTACCGATGGTGAAATTTTTTCCTCTGTCACAGGTACCGCCCGAAAAATGGAAAAAAAATGTTTGTTAAGACAGGTAATAGCTAGAGTGTAAGGTAGGAAAAAAAACGTAAATATTTTTTTTTGTAGACATGGCAGCTGTTTAACCCTTCGTGGTTACCCTGGGTAAAATCGACCCGTCGATGAACTTTTGGCGTAAATATATAATAGTACCCGGCTTCGAATGGGACTGTATTCACCATCTTACCTGTAGTTTGAAGTATCCTCATACCATAAAATTTGCCCCCTTCACATGTCGGAATAAATACCTTTTTTTGGAACGCGCGATATACAACTATTTTTTCCCAAAAGTAGCATATCTAAGGAATATCACGTCCAAATTTTATGTAAAAATGTTGAAAATTCACGGAACTATGATTTTTTGAGCGAAAAAGTGTCTTTTTTGCGTTTTCACATCTTTATGCATTTTTTTTTAACATGTCGCCATTTTATTTCTTATAAATAAATTTTTCGCACATCATCTAGAAAGTTCAAAGCATGTTCCGTAATTTTTTGAACCAATTCGGACGGATAGTTTGGTCACAATGCTTTTTTGAAAACCGATTGGGTAGAATCGACACAAGTGTGACCACTGCGATTTAATTTGGAAGTGTGACCACGAAGGGTTAAAAAAATCTGATTTTCGCCAATACTTTGAGTTAAGAAAATTAACAAAACATCAACGCGCCATCCAATCAAAAAAATCCTACGTTACATCCTAGTTGATATTATAAAAAAAATATGTGGTATGAATTTCTTTAAAATCGGTTGAGTAGATCTCGAGATATTTTGTCCACCAGTTTGAAAAGCGGGTCCCATTGGATGACTTATATCTCCGCCATTTTTTAATTTAAAAAAATTGTCCATAAAACTATAATGTATTTGTGAAAAATAAAAGTTATTTTATATATTTAACAGTCGCGTCAAGATTTTGAAAAAAATGTTATACCTATTTTTCCGAGCGCCAAGCTGCACTCCTTAATACATTTTTTGAGTCGATTGACTGCCCAGCTTTAGATTATTTTTTGGTCGTTTCCAGCTGGCTGAACGAATAGGACATGATTTACGTGTAAAGCAAAGCTTAATGAAATTTTAATCTAATTGGAGCTAATTGAATTGAGTCCAGTAATAACGTGAGATTGGAATGAGATCAGTTTTCGGCAAATTGACTTTGCGAGGTTTCCGATCGACTCGCTTCAATTACGTTAGGGGATCAAACGGAACGAATTTCGTCGATGGACAAACTCAACGCGCTGCTGTCACGCTTAGCAATTGTTAATTGATAAATAGAGACCAGTCACTCGAGCAGTCCATTGTTTTTAATCGGCTTCGACCGCAGTGTCTTCTTCCCGATAGAGGAGAATTCATGGTGGAAACTGGTTATTAATAATGAGGGAGCGTATGGTATTTGTTTATTCAGGTAGCACTCAGCGGCGAGCCGTGCTGACGCAGACATCGCAGTACGTTTTCTCTATTATTAACGGTCTCCCAATTAGCTAAGCCTTCGAAGCTGAACCACAGCCCGGGACCACCCATCCTTTGCACCCGCGAGAAATTTTAATAATTCAATCATCGTATGGGTCATAGGTCACAACCTGGTATCGTCTTTTCTAGTGAGCTTTTGGCATTCGTAATTAGTTGTTTCGTTGCTACAATTTCCTTTTACGATTTGGTACTAAAAATCAGCGCAAATTATTTTGCAGGAGAAACCAGAATCAATAAATGAACTTATCCGCGAAGGAATATTCCAGAGTGATAATAAAAAGGGTCCAAAGATGAGCCTCCGTTTGAATTCATTGGCTTTCTTTCACTGCAATTTCGCGTTGTTTCATTTTGCAACATTTTTCAGCTCTGACAAAAATAAAAGAACTGGCACAGAGATCGAAACAGCTTGATAATTAATAAAAAGCATCCTCTGTTTATTCCCTCGTTTCCCGCGGACGATTTAGAGCTCGTGTCCCAAAAAGAAAAAAAAAAAAAAGAGGAGAGACGAGGTGACGCAACGAGGGCCGCGCAGGAACGCGAAACGCCATCTCTCCCTTCTCGAAAAGCCGCGCGTTCGTTATAAATCCTCGTCATAACTCTACATTTGTGGTAATTTTAATTCCCTCTCGCAGGCTTTACCGACGCGTTAATTCATAATTATTATTAACGAGCCCTAGAGAGCGGTCGGGACGAGGGACCCTCCGTACCAAACAGTGCAACCCTTTGAGACAAGAGAGATGCGAGAGAGCGAGAGAGAGAGAGAGAGAGAGAGAGAGAGAGAGAGAGAGAGAGAGAGAGGTTCAGGAACACATGGATGCAAAAGAAGAAATTGGTTACCAAGGCTTCGTGGGTTCTGCATCTTTTTGTAAAAACCCTTTCGTCCTACACGTTTCGTTGTTCAACTTGGCGAGATCTTTCACATGCATCATACAAAAAAAAATTGCTCGTCGCTCTTATTCTCGACTCTAATAAATCCCTACGCGAGCCCCCTTCTTCATGCACCTACGCTAAAATTCAGCTATAAATCAGTAAGATTCTTCTTTTCGCCCTTCGAGTAATCGAAAGGCTAAAAATTGACGAGAATAGTGCCAAGCAACATCAGTCTATTGGCTCCGTGCAGAGTATCAGGTGGAGGTAATGAAATCGAACGCAGCGCCGAATTTAATGAAATAAACTCGGCTATTTATCTGTCAAAGCTGTACGAGCGTAGTACGAGATTTTTGCAATCAAATAAAAAAATATTGTTTTATTAAAAACGGGCCATGACAATTGGTGTCTGATAAATTACAGAAATATGGTAAATGGAAATTTGATCGATTCCCTACGGAAAATTGGAAGTTAGAACAACGCAACAAATGGATAGCTGTAGTTAGAAGAAAAAATCACCATTATAAAGTTTGCCTTATGACACGAGCAGGAATTATTAAACTGGTGTCATGTATTCTCCTTGTCTTCTACGGCCCTGATGTGTTTAGTAGATGCCAACAGTTTTGCCTTACAAATTAAATGTAATTAAAATTACAAATTAAATGTAATTGAGGCGTGATTTCACATTTTATAATTTATCCCAATAATATAATTACAATCACAGAGCTTTTGACAGAGCCGACAAAAATACGAGCGCTACGCGGCGCTAGTGTTGCTCACGGAGCCAATAAAAATGCGAACGGTATCTCAGAACGGAACGTCACTGGAAGTGATGGAGCAGCAGATCGAATGACAGGAACTCGTATGACTCGTGTATGAAATTATATTCAATTCTTGACTGCAGCCAAGAAAATTTGAGACGCATTGTGTATCTGGCGGAGATGTGGACTTCAGCGACGACAAAAAAAAAAAGGTTCAACCCGTTCCGTGCTGCGCTGGAAGTCTGTGAATCATGGATGAGCGAGGCGCGATGGTGAATTTCTCGCGGCTGATTATCTTCGGTCCAACAATGGGGAACGCAAGGGGATCCCGTTTGTAAAATAATCCCCGGCATTGTCACCGATGTGGCAAGGCAGGTCCAAGTCTCGGTGCACGAGCACATGACGACAGCCGGCTTGAACGAGACAGATGGAAGAAAGAAAAAATGTCTTTGGCGTGAATGTACAGATGTAGGTGTGGACGCTCGGAGAAGCTGAACGAAGTCGAGAGGCCCCGATGTATGATATTACTTAACCGCCCGTCAGCCTGTACCTGTACCGAATCTTTTCTCCCTCTGTCCTCTCTTGTTCTGTCTTACGAATTTTCATTCTCCTCTTTACATTGAGGTACATATTGTGACTCCCGAAGAAGTTTGTGCACGGGCTTGCCAGAGGATATTTTTTTGGGTTCTTAAGTGGCGTAAATCGAGAAATAGTACGGAATCAACTTGGATTCCAATGTGGACTCCCTACGTGCATCGTCCCTATCAAATGGCTATCGTATGAATATGGTAGGATCTGGGGACTCTACACCAAATTCAAACACACGTGTTATTCATTTTCTACAGTGAAAGAAAAATTCTTTTGATATTAACTAGATGTGTCCATTTGATTTTTTAAATTTGAATTAACTAGATTTTTCGTGCATTTCAATTTTTACTATTGCATTCCATTATTAAAATTATTTATTTCAAATATATTTATTTATTCAAATCAAGATCTATTTTATATCTAATCTTTATTTATGTAATTTCAATGTATTTAATATTCAGAAAGAATAGCTGAAACGAATAAAATAAAATATTTGAAACAAGTAGAGCCGTAGCAGGCCGTGAGACAAGGAAAAAACTTACTTAATTAAAATAGATCCTATTTAAATTATTTTTTTTTTTGGCATGGTCATGTTCCTGGGTATGCCCTTTCGGGGTTTCACGATCTGATCCCTTTCGTTTTTATTCCACGCTTGCCAGTTGATATTCTCCAGTCCCTGAGAGACCACCAAGGACTACTGCTCAATAGTTCCGGCTGTTTCGAATGCACGGCTGTTTCGAATTCGCACGATGGGCACAGGGAAATTGCGGAAAGGCAGTGTCGATACAGGTACCTATACTTGACCGACTTGCAGTTCGTTACTATCGAAAACGTGGGAAAATTGTCTACCGTTCGGTTGTTGCGCAAGCCAGTGCGCGGCTAAGCGGTCACCCATCCAAGTATTGGTGCACGCTAACACTGTTTGACACGGGAAAACACCGCACACCGACCGCGCGTCCACTAGTATCGGTCGAGGGACTACACATCTTTTTTGCACCAGCCAAAAATGTTGGTTACAGTCCAGCTACCGCAGAATTTGTGGTCCCGCTCAGTGAAGAGTAACAAATCCTGTACCAACTCGGCGATGCAATAAATGATTGCAATTTTCGCACGACCCCTATCGGCTATTATCGTAGTTGTGGTTCACCAAAAATCAAGCCCCGCAACCACCCACTCACATAGTTCATACTTTTTATGCGGACGAATCCCCTGGTCATCGTTATCACTCTTCGTTACTTTCAACGAAAGACGTCTTCCGCAAGTCCGAAGTGAAATAACCGTGCCGCGAGATAATGAATTTTTCGCCTAATTTATTTGGCCTCCTCCCGGAGCTTCCACGCCCTTACTTATCCCCAAAGCCAAGGGAGGTGAGCTCCCCGGGTTACGAGCTCACAGTGTCTACGATGCTTTTAACAGGAGTAAGGGTGGTAATGACGAGAGAGGAAGAGACTCCACCACGAAATCGTCTATGTACATGGTTGTATACGGGTGTGCACGTTTACGCCCCGTACGAATGTTCGTGTAGCCACACGGTGGAGTATTCCTGTGGGAGTATCGACATCGCGGTGGCGCCATAACTGCCAACTGTAATGGAATGCGTTAATATGAAATGTCGCGGGTGTCGGAGTTATACGCGGGAAAGCTGCCCTCGGTATTTTCCACCCATGGAACATCCAGTCCAAAGTGGTGCACGATTCTTTACGGTGCCTTATTCCGCTTCGCGTACCAACGACTACTCCAAAGACACTCACCGTCTACCTTTGGAAAGTGAACTACGATGGAAAAATATGGCAGTACACATTTCCCAGGATAGAGATAGATCGTGAACCCGCCATATACTCGAATGCAAATGCGAGTACTCGCAAATTCTTCTTTATTAATTACGATTCGGTAGCATCCAATGGCAACGGAAAGCAGCGCTCTATGTGAGGCTGCCACTGAACAAGTTTGTCACCGAAGTGACTCTGCGGTTTTCAGACCTACCTGTAATGGGCCTTTGCGTATTTACAGAGGTCGGCAACCAAAGCATCTTTGATGCGTTCACGTATCGAACAGATCCCGTCATCGTGTCACAGGAAGTACGTTGGTTCTCGGCGAGACTCGCAGGGTCATTTCTCCACGTTTGGTTACTATCGATCTCGCAAGATTATCATCAAATCAAGTATGGATGGATGGATGTGGCAAACGAGGGGTTGAAACAGAAGGAGAGATCGCGATGAATGGGGCAGTGTATGACCAGCCTGGTCATGGACGCCGGCTCAATAAGGTCCAGGATCGCCCTTCACCCCAATGTCCGCAGAGCGAAAGCCGCTGAGTGGCTGCCAGGAGATTACTGCGGCATAATTACCCCCTGCCTAAGCACGGGTCTACCCGTACAGTTCTCAACAGTACGTATATAATGCATTGCTCCTTCCGTTTATGTCTTCCGTGCATTAAGAGGATGAGATTCACGGCCGTTTAAACTGCCATCAATGTTTCAAATTGCCCCGTATAAGCCTGGCTCATCTGCTCACTCACAATCGTCATAACCACCGGTCAGCTAACGGACTACCATTGATCATAATTCATAACTGGTGGGTGTGTAACGGGGCAACCGGAAATCCGACGTGATTTGGCGAAATGAAAAATTAGCGGGGGGCGGTAGAATTATTCTCGGGAATCCTGAGATAGTACTGGAGAGCATTTTCCACTGAGGGAAATGCATGGTATTTTCAACCTTACTTCTATATTGTCAAGTCTTTTCAAATAGTTAATAATTATTTCGGGGATAATAGATAGTTAACACGCCACCCAAATGGCACGTTTAGATATACTTTTCGCTTATAGTCGTGTTGACCATATAATGATTGCGTTGGCAATAAACTATAGATCATTTTACTATTCGCTCTTTCATCATAGGAGTTTGCTGAAAATACCATGGACTTTTTTCTCTCTGTGTAGGGTTGGAGTTTGCTGCGCTTATAATCGTTTCTTCAAGGTTGAAGTGAACTTTTTCTTTTTGGTAACTGAAGCCTGGGAGAAGAAGAAACGACTAAATGGAAAATAATTTAGGGTTCGAGACGTTTGTGCGTCTTTGGGGTGTTTTAAGATCGGTGCTTATGATCCGCAAGGTATGCCATAGGATCGTAGCTGCTATTACGACCAAGAGAGACAGAGAGAGAAAGAGAGAGACATAAAAAAGTCGAGAAACTTTACTCGCGGTCAATAGCCTTCAGACAGTTGGTAGTGAAAGCGTCTCTCAGACGCAGACTGGATTGAGTTGACTGCGCCAAGGGATATTTCTCCCCATATGGATACATATCTACTAGCACAGTGGAAGGATACGAAACTTTCCGTACGATAACGCGTCCGACGAAAGGAAAAGTTCAGTCTTGTGTCGAGCTGTGGCGAATACCTCTCAGGACCGTTTCGCCTTTTACCGGTGTCGGTTTTCGCGCTTTCCTTCAGAGGGAATAAAAGAAAAGAAAAAAACACACACAAAAAAAGTGCGTTAACGCACAACCATCACGACGGGAAGTCAAACGTGTTCGTAATAAAATTCAATCTTCTGCTTATATAAAAGGGTATCCATCTTCGCTCCGTCCATTTCTTCATTTTACAGGCATTCTCCCCGACGACGTTTCCTTTTTTTTTCAACCCCAAGAGTACTCCAAGTGAGTCCCGGGGAAATCGGAGACCAACTTCTTCGAAGGGATGCGAGAGTTAGGAAGTTGCTGAAAAAAAAGAAAAAAAAATTCAGTAATGTCCTATCGGCGGATATCGACGTGCGTTCGGCCACGAAGGAATCCAAATGGCGTACATATTTTCTGGCTCCGAAGTACCGCATCCCTCGCGGGTAATTCGTCGTTATTATTCGTTTACGAATGGCCAGAAGGGAGGTCGCGCGAGAGGCCGAAAAAAAAATGCTCTAGCTTCGTTCGTTCCCGGATGGCGACCACCATTACAGAACAGTCATTGATATTTGTACACCTACGATATAGATACGAACGTACGAGGAGTCCAGGCGAGGGGTGTGCGTAAAAAAAAACGAAACGAGTGAGACGAGGGAAGGAGAGACGGATCGAGGGAAAACGTTGAGAGCAGTATGTTATTCCAAGAACTATCTACTTAGGTACTTTTATATTCAATACATTCGAACAGGGTTGCGGGGAGGGGGTGGTAAAAAAAGAGTCATGGGGGTTCGCTGCTGTACCATGGTTGTCTAGCACTCCCTTAGGACACGATTCAACCCCTCGGGCCTCACAAGAGTGCCGAAGAACCCGCCATAACATCAAGCCTCTTCTTTTCATGGTTCTCGTAAATATATATATATATGTATACATTCGGTATCGACAAAAGGGAGAGTTTGTATGGGGGTGCTCTCTTAGCTCCGGTCCGTTCGCGTGTAAGAAAATATATGATCACTATTTTTCAGTTGGAGACGCGCCGAACTCGGTACCATGGCGTTTCCTCATGCCCTTCGGTGCAACCCTTCGCTATATGAACCCCTGTCAAGCACAAGGGCAAAATCCTCGCTGTTGCACTCCTCAATGGGTACGAGTTACGCCCGTTTACTTTTTAATAATCGCAGGGTGTACGGATTCGTACAGTAGAAGAGAGAAAGAGAGAGAGACAGACAAAGAGAGTGTGTGTGTATATCGGTGAGCTTTACGCCACAAATAAACGACCTTTCAAGATTATACGACGGCAAACAGATTGATAAACTACCTACTCCTTCTCCAACCATCACCACCATAAGCTGAAGCCGCCATTTTGGTAGCCTCAAATAGCCGCCTATCCCTTTGTATTCCTTGCTAGCTCAGTGTGGGGGCACATGTTTATGGAAATTGCTTCCACTTTATTGGTAACTGTACCATTATTATGGCAAGGCACGTAATATAATGGAAGCATCACGAACGGTCGGGCCATTGGTTACGTTTGACTCGCGTAGCAATAATTTTTGTTGCGCAATCTCGTCAGTTGCGCGTATATCGACTTACATTCGACTTGACGTTTATAATACATATACATGTGAGGGTGGCTGAAGTTTTCCAACCTTCAATGGACAAAGATTCAATAATTAATCGTACGTAATGCCCGTGAATATTTTCACACTCTTCGACCCCGAGAAACATCCCCTTTCGTCCTAACTCCATCTTTCCTCCCTAAATTAGTTAGACACCCTTTCGAAGGGTTTTCAGCCTGACGCGATGTCCTTTAATAATACCGAGAGGAGTGGATTTAGGCCGGGATCGTGTTTCTCGTGAAATATTAATAAAGCGGACGAAAATCTATGTTGAAACTAACGAGGTTGCATCGCGCACCAGCGAAGGGTGCTCCCTGGATGAACTATTAGGGGCTATTCCTCTGCATGCCCTTCGCTACAATCGTGGCAAAATTCATGAACATCCAGCGAGGGTATTCAATTTATGCTTGCATACCAGTAATTGCCTGAAATAATCATTTTCGTTGTTTCCAAATACTTATCGTAGACTGCTGGTGTTCAAAAGGGGGAGGAAAAATAACACTTATCGAGAAAACATTCGTGAAGGGATAACGTAGGAGGAATCGTCGAGTCAGCTCCAATACTGAATGTTAATCACTGGAAGCATTGCCAAAGATCGATGGCCACGACGAAGTTGCGTTAGGCTTTTTGCACGAACGCCTGCTGATTGTCTTTTGTAGTGTGAGGGCCGAAAGGCGACAGGAAGACAAAAGCGAAGAGCAAGGTTTGTGCGCGTGTGTGTAGGGGAGTCCAGGAGGACAAACAACGCGATGGACTCCCGTACAGAGCTTGTTAAGTAATTGCCGAGTGCCGCAAACCTAGCTCGGTAATGCGAGAGTCTTGTAAAAGACAAGGTTGGTGAGAACGGGATGAAGCACGGAAAAAGGGGTTGGTAGATGTTGTATGTGTATATATATATAACTTTTTAGCTGGATGGATTGCACCTAAAGGTCGTAAACCGTAGACGAGAAAAGGGTTTAGAACTTTCTCGGGAGGTAAGACTGCAATTTGCGATTACTGCTTCAGCGAAATTGTTATTAAAAAAAGTTAATTAATGAACTTTTGTTAAAATTGGTAACTGCAAAACGATCGTCAAGCTTCGGGTCCGAAATTAATATCTATAGATATAAAACAGTTCCGTGACTGACTCACTGACGGAATGACTGACTGACATATAGACAACACAAGCCAAAACCGCTGAAGATACAGTGCCAAAAAAAAAATTAATTTAAATAGGATCTTTTTTAATCAAATAGGTTTTTTCTTAGTCTCACCACCTACTAGGACCCTATTTGTTTCAAATATTTTTTTAAATTTGTCCACGCTATTCTTTTTAAATATTAAATATATTCAAATTAAATAAATAAAGATTTGGCTCAAATTAAATAAATAAAGATAAAATACGATATATCGCATGAATACGAGAAAGGAATGTAGGTTCATGACATGAAAGTGCGGTGGAAAAAAAATAAATTTTTTTCTTTTTTTTCAATAACAAGGCTGTTATTTGAAAAAAAAGAAAGGCATTGTCGTACCTTTTACTAACAGTGGCAACTATGTATAGAAAGACTAACCCTTTTCCCCAACTGCAGAATATTACAACAATCTTCTAATGAAAACAAAGCCATGAGATTTTTGAAAGGCTGAATCGTGTACTATTTTTCCATCTATCTCTTTTGTCTTTTACTAACAGATGACACCTAATCACAGATTTATTAGGAATAAATAAAATATTTAGTTATTAGAAGATATTAAATAGATCTTGATTTGAATAAATAAATGTATTTAAAATAAATCATTTTAATAATGGAATGCAGTAGGAAAAATTTGATTCCACGAAAAATCTAGTTAATTCAAATAAAAAAATCAAATAAACGCATCTAGTTAACAACAAAAGAATTTTTCTGTCAGTGTAGAAACATGAAATTTGGAAGTTACATTCCTTAGAAGGGGTTGAGGTGTACTAAGAAAGGATTTTGAAAACATCAACCCCTTCAGGGGTGAAATGTGGTGTAAAAGTTTGTATGGGAAATTATATTCCCTGCGTGTATCAGGGTATAAACAAATTGGTATAAACATTTTTCAAAACAAATAATAAAACGCATATTTTAAGGTTTTTTAAAACAACCCCTAATTAGGGGTGCAGCGGGGTGCTGACGTTTGTATGAGAAAATCGATTTCCCTGCTTTTATCTCAATGAAATTTGGAGGATATGCTGCTTAAAGGGCGTAGAGGTGTACCAATAGAGGATTTTGCGAAAATCAACCCCTAGCTGAAATGGGATGTAAACATTTGTATAGAAAATTGTATTCCTTGCGTGTATCAAGTTGAAACTTGGGATAAATATTCTTCGAAACAATTTTAAAAACTTATAATTAAGGATTTTTTTTTAAACAACCCCCAATAAAGGGTGCAACTGGTAATAAAGTTTCTATGGGCCAAATTTCACGCGGGCGAAGCTGCGGGTGGAAACTAGTGGGAAGATAAATTGTTTCAAGGATGAATTTGAAAAGTTTTACTACACTTTTAAGGCTTCGTTTTTTTCCCGTCCAATATTCAGTGTTAATTTAATGTAACGTTCTTGCTGTATCATGTCGTTCGTTTTTAGCAAATGGGTACAATTTATATTCTGGTCAGGTACTCAATTTAAGCTCGTCTGCGAGGGGAGGAAAAAAATACCGCTATACATTTCTGTGTGTGTGATGCCGGCGAATGTTTACACGTGACGGAACAACCCTCAGGAAGATTGACACACCCTCTCGCATGCACGAATCTCGCGGCGGTTCGTCCAAAATCGAGGTTAACATGCATGAATGTATAACATCGCTGTATATTATTGTACAATAGGAACGTGCCACGGATTTCAAAACGCATGGTATTGGCTGCCAGTAAAGGAAAATTCCTGTGTTTCGAAGCACGAAATTAAGATGGATCAGATCTTTCGTTTCTACCAACGCTCGGTACATCCCTGTTTGTAACATTAAATGGTACTTTTTTATGGAATATTTCATTTCAATGAGTCTACGGTGAATGTATTTTCAACGACTGGGAAAAATACGTCTGTCAAAGTTATCCGGAATGTCACGCATATTGCCCAGTGAGAAACGACGAAATATTCGCCGCATCATTCCAATGTAATTATCGGCGCTTACATCGCAAATAGTTATTGGCACCATGGCCACTTTTTTATGCAACGTCATTGCGAGGAGAGACGACGAGAGACGAGGGTGGAAGGGGTTCGTAGGGAACTTTGGGTCACGTGTCACTTCGTGACTTGTGCGAAAACGGTCCAATTAAACTTTAAGGAAATACCGGCGAAAAGATTACGAAACAAGTGCATCGTTCGCGAGTAGATTCTTATTTGAATAATGACGATTCTTTATTTCTTTCGTTCCCTAAAAATTCTTACGCGATTAATGACTATTGGTAACAGCAAAAATTATCGTAGATAAATTTTATATCCTTCATATTTCAATATCAATGAAAGAGCACGAATTTTGATTAACCTTGTGGAAAAAATTGTAACTAAATTGAAAATAGGATTGGTAATTGGATCGATGCAAAAAATATATACAGGAAGTGGGAGACGAAATTCAACGGTCATCAGTTCGATTGAACCATTAACCCAATTCCCAAATATCGGAGATAGTGATATGGTTATTATCCCCCAGTGATTATGGACTAATGTATGTTATTTGGTGCCTACGTTTCGCTCACAGCTGGTCATTTCCCTGGTCTCCGTTCCATCGAAAGCTCTCACCCCCTCTCCTATACACATACGCGAATCCGTGATACGGGAAATTTGGGTCATCCAGCAGTATGGCCGTGAGTGTCCATTTGCGAAACAGAGAAAGAGAGCAAGAGAGAGATATAGATTGATGATCTATTTCATGCAGCTTGTATAATTATTCCATTTTGACATCTACCTACTCGTCAAAGTTATATTTATGTGTATGCAACGTCAGCGTTATCAAGCTAACATTATACGAGCTAGGAATCGGGGATGGTCGTCCATATGCAGTGTTTGGTCAATATCCGGTTTGGTCAGCGCTAATCGTAATCCTCTGCTATAGAGCATTGCTCGTTCCAATTAAATCCCTACTCGGAACTAATCGTTACAACAATGCTTCATTATCATTTTACAAATTTGAATAACTTTTATAAATAGCAGACAAAAGTGGAAAATAACATAATTGTTTAAAAACCACTCGGGGAATCACGGGAGGAAAAATACAAAAGCTTTGGTAAATCTATATTTATAAAATAGTTCCGTGATTGACTGACTGACATAGACAATGCACAGCGTAAATAACTGAAGGTAGAAACATAAAATTTGGAAAATGTGTTCCTTCGAAAATCAACTCCTCAGGGGGTGAAATTGGGTGTAAAAGTTTGTATGGAAAATTCGAATTTCCTGCGTGTATCAATTTGGAACTTGGTATAAATATTCTTCAACACAAACAATAAAACGCAAGTTTTAGAATTTTTTTCAACAACTCCTAATTAGGGGTTCAACGGGGTGTTCTGGGTTATATGGAAAATTCAAATTCCCTGGTTTTATCTAAATTAAATTGGGATGATATGTTCCTTAAGGCCTTGCATACTTTTGAATGGTCGCAAAACAAGTCTCTCTTTGGGATTTTTTAATATATTAATAAAGCAATCAAAATGAGGTTTGGAGGGGTTTATTTTACATATATGTAGGTACTCACATGTTTTTTTTATTTTCAAAAAATGGCGGCTTAGTGGTCGGTAGAACGATAACGCTATTGTTTCAGGCCCTGAGTGCCGAGAACAATTGTTTTTTTGTAATCTACATGAGTTTTGCTAGCTAAGTACACACGACTATTACAAAATATTGACTTTTGCAACTGTAGCACCATTTTTGGTAAAAGTCGAATTTTCAACTAAAAAACGACCAATCTGTCGTAAAAATCGTGTGTAATTCACTAGACAAAAAAATTGTAAGAGTTACAAGCCCGCCAGAATTATAAAACATGGTTTCAAGAAAACCGCGTTTAAAGTTTTAAACCCATCGACGGAATATTACTAAAATTTACTTTTCACCTCAAATAACTTTCGCATATAATTCTTAGGATATTCATAAAATATTTAACCCAATACAAAAACGATAATTTTTTTTTTACGTATATGAATACGTTAAAGGGCGTATAGGTGCACTAAGCAAGGATTAGCTTCGCGCATGGTCAACTATATGTGAGCTGTTCGAGAGTATCGAGTGCCTAAAACTTAAATGTCCTTGCCGAAGACCATAAATCATACAATATTGTCTACAGAACTAATATAGTGCTGTAGACAACAATGACATCGTATGGTACTGGATTTGAAGGTTGGCACTTTTATACTACTTTTTAAATTAATTACCAACCCTTACCTCAGTCAGTCTACCACCCAGTCAGTCTGCCTGAGAAATATGACACTCTGTCCTCTTTCTTTATTCTTACTTTTTATGGTGCGACAAAGGCAACCATCTTGATTAAATAAGTGCCTCTGAGAACCTCGAGTAAACGACACTTGTCCGATATATGACCGATCTTGGAAAATCGATTAGAGTGGCTCTGTGGTGTCGAACGAGAGAATATCTTCACGAGCCAGTGTACTTCTCCCTTGGTTCCTGTAACACCAAAGGGGCCAAAGGCAACTCTCCTCGTCACCTCGAATGGAACCCATTGAGTGAATTAAGTGACTCAGAGAGAAGGAGAGACAGAGATCAGAGAAATAGTGCATCAAATCACGAAGGCTGTAGCGCCTCTGGACCACCAATTACCTTTGGTCCATTGGTTCTGGGTTACTACCCCTGCACCTAGCACCACATTCATCTAATTCCCCTCGTGCTTTTACCCGTGAAGATTCTCGTCGAGACTACGCCACGTGGGTGTCTTTTCTTAGGAATCATTCGATTGATCCATTTTTTCCAGCACTCAATGAATTTCTAAATTAATGTTATCCTTATTTTCTCGAGTATTTCTTTAGTTATTCCTGTCGTTCGCGGTAATTTTCGTTGAATTTCCAGCCTCGAGGTTTTATTGCTGAAATCGTTTTTCCGACACATCAAGTGCGATCAATCAAGGAGCGCGATAAAAAAAAGAACGTAAAACCGCAACGTCCCGCAAGATTCTGTATCCTTGAGCGGTGGCTGGCGGTAGGGTGCAAGAATGAGAGAGAATAGGACAATTTGAGTATTCGTTACTTTCGCGATAGCAGGCCGGAAAAGGACGAGGTATTCCCAATGGAGATGGGGCTTGCAACCCCCGGAAGCCTCCACGGTGTGGCATGAGAAGCACAGCGCGAGAGAAGAGAGAAAAGACAAAGTGCCCCGTCACGGATCGTGAACTCGTTGTTACGACCGCGTGCTTTCACTCTCTCCCTCTCTCTCTCTCTCTCTCTCTCTCTCTCTCTCTCTCTCCCTCCCTCTGTCTTACTATTCCTGCCTCTCTCCCTGTTTCTCCTCTCTATTTCTCTCGTCTTGCGAAACTCCGTTGCAATTAATTATTCTCCCGCGTATCCGAGAGCGTCCATCCATCCTTTCGCATTATTCTTCCCGAGACTCGCTCGGCGCAACGTGGCTCATATATACAAACACACGAATATGCCGATTATACGTAGAGGATACGACAAATATATAATAAAAAGAAAGGATTCTTTTCCGGACTGATGAAAAAAAAACAATAATTGAAATAATGCGCGATTTCTATAATCGCAAGAATGCATCAGATACACTCCCAGGCGCCAGTGAATAGTCTAACGAGTAGAGGAATTTAGGAAATGAAGGAATTTAGGTTATGAGCAGAGTCCAATGAATTCAACGAATATTCAGTTCTGCAGTACAGTCCACTATGACGCGATTGTATATTTTCATTCGTGCCATTTCGTTCATTTGACACGAGTTTATTGACGGAGAATCATCCAAGGATGATCAATTTTCTAGTCCCAATTTGATGGGGTGAGAATTTCTTGTCAGATTGTGCTGTCAAGATAAAAATCGACCTCTTGGCTTAACTAAGGGCTGGAGAACGCTCGGCCTGACAAACTCGAGACCATCAATCAATTTTGCATCAAATAAAACCAAATCAAATGAGCATAGTCCAATGAATTCAACGAATTTCAGTCCTTCAGTCCAATTCATTGAAAAAAATATGTACTTTTTAATTCCATCCATTTGGCAAGATCCGGAGTCTTCAGAATTTTTTACATGCTTGGAACAATGTATATCAGGCATCTAGAGTTATTTATTAGATGAATTATTAGATAGAATTGTGGCGAGCATATCATCTCTATAAAGTGCTGCACAAATTAAGGTAGTAGTCTCGTCACAGTTACGTTGAAAAGTTCATTCTCCGCTCAATCGATGAAAGCTTCGAAATATTGCGAAATATCCTTTTAATGTAGGTTGTACATCTTATCGGGATGTAAATAGTTATAAAGTAATGATGAAAACGCTGATCTGATTGCCAATATCTCGAAAACGGAACGGTGAATCCTTTTGAAATTTTGCAGATAATCATTTAATAGTGTCCTGAAAGAGTCCTCAAAATTGAAGAAAAAAAAATCTATAGAAAAACGCCTTGGCGAGACTACTACTTCAAACGATTTTTAAAGTCGTAATTTTTTGTTGAATGTTCGATAACTGGGATTGAAATTTTACCAGTATACTGGGGTGTATTTTTATTTAATTGTCGACGAAAATCATTTAATTGTTAAATATTTCGGTTCATGAAAGGAATACTTTAAACGACACACCAAAAGCCTTTTTTGGCGCTCTTTTTCATTTTGCTCGACTTCACAACGATTGCCTCTACTCTCGGGCAAAGCTGTACTCCCACCCATCTGTACACGTCTATACACGCGTTCACGCAGATGCATGAATATAAATTGAAACATATGCTTGTACGTGTCCATCTGAAACGATAATACGACCGTTGAGTAACGCAGTGCGAACGGTATTAACTCATTTCACCGAAGCAATTTAGATAATCCCTTTCGGGGTTACGCGAATGTTTGGCTTAATCAGCGAGGGGTGGACGTTTTACGCTATCCCATACACGCACCGTCCATATGTGTCGCGTACAGAGATATCCACCGCATGTAAAACTCGTCCTATTCGCGTCCATAAAGCATACCAACGTTCGAATGCGAGGGATTGCACATGTTACAGTCACGTGGGGCATACTCGCTGTGTGGTCGCGTCGGCGTGTTCCACCCCCTCTCAACCCTATGTGCAAGCCATTGGGAGAGAAGGGTGCGCTTCGAATGGAGCGACCAAGGGGTCCAGGGATGTTTTTTTTTGCACCGTGCGACGATGGGCACGCACCACGACTTTTCGTTCTTCCGATGAGCTCGCATTGAGATCGGGGGGGGGGGGGGGAGTGTTAGGCAAATTGTTCTTTCTCGCGCTGCGACACTACTGAAGTAACCGAGATGAAACGAAAGCTGTGCTGGGGTGCGAGGGTGGCGATATGGAGAATGGGAAAAGTGGTTGAGGAACGAAAACTCTGCCATGGCGATGAATAGTAAATGCATTGTTACGAATTTTGGATTGATCCGATATTCTGTTGAAAAATTGTGAAACTTTTCATTTCCAGTTATTCATGCATTCATGTGAAAGTTTCTTTTTTATTGTGAGCTATGATGGGCAAAAGCATATTGGAAAATTGGTACAGCATATTTAAGCTTTTTTTTTATGAGCCACTTATGCGGTTTAAGATAACATTTTTTTTTTAATTTTTAATTTAAGGTATTTTTTTCTGACCTATTGACAATACGAAAATCACCTTTAAATGTATACGTATCCCTATTAGAGCTTTACGACCTGAATTTGCAAAAATAAAAGGTTTTGGACGATAGCAAAGATAAAGAAATGAAAAAAAAATCACTGCCTCCGAACGAGGCAAACTTCAATACCGCAATTTATGTGTAAATGCAGCTTTTTGGACAATTTTACAATTATTCATTACATAATCGTAGCTTAATTAATTCGACTCTCCCATCCTTACCAAACAATATGGCGATGCTGTGAATAGTATTTTTATTTAAAAACAATTACTTGAAATAAAAATTATTTTATCTGAAAACACACAGCTTAGTATATGCATTACGACACTAAAAATGGATTTTACTTGACGGCATTGAGACACCTTGGTGCTCGGAAAAATAGGTATAACATTTTTTTTTATCTGACGCGATTATTGAATTCATAAAATATTTTTTATTTTTCGCAAATAAATGATAGTTTTGTGAACAAATTAAAGAAACGAATAAACAAATTAGAAAATGGCGGGGATATAAGTCGTCTAATACCTCTCTTGAAAATCTTTGCGGATGGTGGAATTTTTTTCTCTGTTAGGCATGGTCTGAAAAATAAATTAAAAAAATCTCTTGCAAAGGAAGTTTATAGCTAAAGTGTAGTATAGGGAAATAAAAAAAGTTGTAGAAATGACAGCTGTCTGAAAAAAAATTCTGGATTTTACCAAAATGTTGAATAAAAAAAAATTAATAATAAATGAACGCGGTATTCAAATAAAAAAATTATATGCTGTATTCTAGATAATATCATAAAGAATATGTGTTATAAATTTTATCAAAATCGGTTGAGTCGCGAGATACTTTGTTTGTCCACCAATTTGAAAAGCGGGTCCTCCCAGACGACTCATAACTCTGCCATTAAATTTTTTTTAATTCTTTTTTCTTAATTTGTTCATCAGATTATAATATATTTGTGCAAAATAAAAATTATTTTATGAATTTATAACCTATTTCTGCCTAAGATTTAATTTCCCACAGATCCTCAATAAGAATTCTTTCTCTGGCACCATAAATTCGAAAGACGTGGACTCGTTAAAGTTGCGAGCTGATTCATCTCGAGAATTGCTCGAATCCAACCTTAATTCCTGCTGCAGCTCCAATGCTGCTTGCGAAATAAAAAAAAATAAAAAAAAAGAAAACAAGCTACTCCTCAAAACGACCAAACACGTAGTAGCGAATTCCCTTTGAAATTGCTCGAGGCTGGATAGGATCCGGTTAACGCCCACCACAACGGCGAATGTTTCGCGATGATGGGCGCGATGAGTAACGCAAATGCAGTAGCATATTGTACACAACACGCGGCAAGATCATCCGCGGACCTTCATCTCGTGCATGTAACAGCTCCGTCGAGCGATAGAGTTAGCTGGTCCGTGTCGTACTAAACAACCCCTCTTCGCCTTATCTCGTTCTCCTTGGGAAATCAAGCATGGGGTGAGACGAAACGTGTACACTGTAGCCCTCCGCCCCCCTGTTCTCACCCTCCCCGTTTATACGTATATACTGTTGATTTGCATAAACACAATTAATTGCTCTCTCTCTCTCTTATTGAATTATTCAAAACTGCGTATGCCGCGCTCGAAACGAGCAACTATTATCGACTCCATGCTTCAGCCACTCACGAGGCTACTGTACGAATGCGGACTCTTAGGAGGATTTAATAGCTTTAAAGAACGTGAATGAAAAATAGAAGATTAAACGATAATAATCATGAAATAGGTGAAATAAAAATATAACAAGGATATAAGAGAAGTTATATGGACCGAGGTATTTCAAAACATAGAAAAAAAATATAATGAGAATGAGAACTATATGAACGTCAAAGTATATAAATAAAAAATAAAAAATACAACGTGAAGACAGAGAGAGAGAGAGAGAGAGAGAGAGAGAGAGAGAGAGAGAGAGAGAGAGAGAGAGAGAGAGAGAGGGAGGGAGCGAGAATCATAAATATATGCACATACATAAAGTATTTTTTTTTTTAATTATCTAATTTAAATTTATCATGATTTTTGCATTGTGTAATTATAGCATAATGATAATTTTTTTTACAGCAGGTAATTATTACATAATGTAAAATTTAATTTTACTTGATTCATTCGACATTATGTGAATTAAAAAAAATATTCTCTCTTTCGCCGAGTCTGCATTTTACATTTGCGGTATTTTATTTATCTACGTTTTGATTTATATAGTTTTTTATTTTAATTTTATTATTTTGTATTCTTTGTAGGTCCTTGGTTTGTACCTGTGCAAAAATATTGTCATGGATACAGTCCGATTCGGATTAGGATCCTGATTTCTCAATCGGGATCCAGTCGGATATCGGATCGAATCCGGGAGCGAAATGTAACGCTCGCAAATCGCATTCCAGCCAGGATCCTAATTCAGAACTAATCAGAATCCAAATAGAAACTTCGCATAGGATCCAGGCTAGAATCCCAAACTTCTAGGACAAGATCTAGTTCGAAATCGAATTGGATCCTAGGGATGAATGTAAAAATCACCAGGAGATACCGATCCGTTTCGGCTGGAGACGCTGGACATTTTCTTAAATCATTTATTGAAGGATCTGAAAAAGATTGAGTAAAAATTGGTGCTACAGTATAACTGCCAAAACTTATATATAGTAATAACAGAATTACGAAAAAAATTCTTTACATTTAATTTTAAAAAAATCGAAAAAACAATATATAGACCTTGAAAGACTTATATTTCCTGGAGAAAAGTGATACAGGTTATTTATTTTAAGTAATTGTATTTAAATTAAATGGAGATCGTTCGAACTAAGAAAATATGTATTTAATTTGCTAAGAAAAATGTATTCAATACGCATTTGAAATACGTATATCCAATTCTGACCACCATGTCTCCGCCTTATGCTACGTAGTGGGCGCCATCTGGATTCCGATGAGGATACCCCTTCTAGGGAAGCCGTATCATATCTCGATCGGGATCCGATCGGAACTTAGGTATCCCTAAGAAATTTTTGCACGGGTATGGCTTCTTTTTCATACAACTGTTGTTGCTCTACTTCACTTTTTTAATTATTGAAGTTAATTATTTTATTTTTTGTTCTTGTTTTTCATTGGTGTTCATTTTTCCTAAACGTATGCACCAAGGCATATAATAAACGATCACTTTCTCTCTCTCTCTCTCTCTCTCTCTCTCTCTCTCTATCTCTATATATATATATATATATATATATATGAATAAGTCAACGGCATAATTGTATGAGACAGACACCCCCTTTCACTCTGATGTCATCAACAAGAGGCGATGGACGGTGAAAATCAAAAGCTCCATACATTGAGCAGTGCGTGTACTGTATTAGGTTCTGGGCGGAGAGAAAGTGATATCGATTGGGGGAGACGGAGAGCAAGAGAGAGAGAGAGAGAGAGAGGGAGAGAGAGAGAGAGGTAGAAAGATTAGATCCAGGCTTTATGATATTTCATGCTGCATCACGCACCAGGGTGCAAGGCATTTTTCCATTATGCTCTCTCATACATATTGTTTCATTCACGAAGAGCGCGTGTCTAAACTCTCGGCACCAGATTGCTCGACTGCCAGCCGAGCGATACGACGTGGGGTACGCGTTATTTTCTTTAATCTAACGCCCGTATCAAATATCATGAGTGCTTAGCATCTGTTGTGTTCCGCCACGACGAAGCAAAAATCGACACCTCGTGTGTACATTCTTATACTCTTGGTGAAAATTATTTTCTCGTGTAAAAAACATCGCGAGCTATAAGTTGTCGCGATAACGTCTCCTGTACACAAGGGAGACGAAGATCGCGTAGGCTCACTTCTTATCTCGTGGCCTGCACTCGTCCGACATTTCTGGAATTTAGGATTCCGCATTGATCCATATGACGATATTTTTTATACACACGTTGCTCTTCCTATTCTCAATTATACTTCCTAACCCAACCTTAACTGTAATTCCTATACTAAATTATTCTTCCTACTTAACCTTAAATGCACTTCTTATTCTAAATTATACTTTTTATCCTAATCCTAAATATACATCGTATCGTAATCCTAAATATACTCCCTATCCTGAATTATACTTCATATTCTAAATTATACTCTCTAACCTAACCTTTAATCTACTTCCTAACCTAAATTATACTCATATTTTCTAAAAACACCATCCAGCACACAAAATGTATTCAACCCCTTGTTGTTAATATTTACAGCACTTACACAAAGTATTCTACAATTGCATTATACAATTACATCCCTGAGCTGTACGTACGTTGATGATTTTTTTTTCCTTCGTTTTTGCACTTTCCACCGAACGTAGGGCAATGTTTTCTACGCCACATCAGATCGCCAATAAATGCACACGAAGAAAAACGCAAAGCGTGCACGCATAGCGATATGAAGTATCATCTACGAGGGCGGTCGTCGTGTGTTTGCCGGTAAATTCCACTTCCTAATCGTCACCGCAGGGGTAACGAACAGTCGCATGAAGAATTTTGCGTGTAAACACAGCGTGTGGATTCTACGAGTAACGTGCGCCGAGTGTCGAGCGCGAGATAGGGCACCATTACGAGGGCGAGCAGTAACATAAAATGCGAGATGCACAATGCAACAATAATGCCGCGTGTGCTGGACGAGCGAAGCTCGTTGAAACGACTCTGCGCATACCTCTTTAAATTTATATACACATATATATGCATTAATCTGTGTATATATATATATATATATAGTGGATTGAAAATGGTGGACGTAAATCAGAAGAGTCAAGGATCATTCGTCAATTTTATTGAGCCCCACACGTGGTCATCAAAGCCCAATGGTAATAAAAGCTTAACGTACATCGTAGAATATCGATCTCCAAAATGCCTCGACCCCATATGGACCTAAAATTCCCGAGTTACAAGACGTCGGCGCGTATGAGAAATAATTTTGAAGCACGTGGCTTCGATATGTGAACCATATACTTTTTCACTGTCAAAGTTGCGAGCCATAATCCAAATCGTGTACGCGGTCGACCATGTATGACGCATAACTATATATGCGTCGTACGAAAGAGTAGGCAAGCTCGATGCTGGTGCGTAAAGTGATTAAATTCCGTGGGCTCCCGTACGGTAACGCGTTTCGCACGGTGGTAAAAGTGGGTGTGGAAGAACGCGGATAATGGTGAAATTTTAGGGTCTGCCGTAGGGCGATACGACCGAGCCGATATACGCAAATGTGTAGGCTCGAGGGTATGCGCGTCTATGTGGGTGGGGAAAATGCAGGGCTTTGTGTAGTGGCTATTCGCTGGGTTTTCGATGCATAAGCGAGAGAACGAGGCCGAGAGTGCTTTTGATGTGACGTATAGCATCTCGTTTGTAGGTGGTGTAAAGGGACGATAGAGAGAGAGAGAGAGAGGGAACTATTGCAGTTGCACTCGGTCGTCAGCACTCTTCGTTACTTTTCGACTCCTTTTTTCTCCCTCTTTCTTCCTGTAAATATCCTGTGATAGAAAAAAATGGCTTTTTTGTCATGGCCAGGGCCATTTTTCTGGCAAAAATGAAGCGAGAGATGAAAAAGGGTTTGAAACAAAAGTTGTAGGCTTTCAAGGGTGGCAGAAGATAGCGTCATTGCCTGATTGCATCAAACGGAAGCTTGTCCTATTCATTCGATTGACAACAGGAAAAAAAGATCCGGCTAACTTTACAACTCCGAGTTAGATCCTGTGGTGAAAAATTGTGAGTAGCAAGGGTGAATAGGAAGTAGTACATTTAGGATTAGGATACGAATGACATTTAGGATTAGGATAGGAAGTGCATTTAGGATTAGGATAGGAAGTACAATTTAAGATAGAAAATACATTTAGGATGAGGATAGGAAGTACAATTTAGGATAGGAAGTACATTCACGATAGGAAGTACATTTAGGATTACGATAGGAAGTATATTTAGGATTACGATTGGAAGTATAATTTAGAATAGGAAGTAGATTTCAGATTACGATAGAAAGTATATTTTAGGATAGAAAGCAAATTTACGATTAGGGTAGAAAGTATGATTTAGTATTGGAGAAGAAAGTATGATTTAGGATTTGGATAGGAAGTATAATTTTGGACGGAAAGAACATTTAACATTGGGATAGGAAATATAATTCAGGATAGGAACTGCGTTTACGATAGGAAGTACATTTAGGATTAGATTAAAAAGTTTGATTAAGAATAGGAATTACATTTTCGCTTTTTTATGTAGAAAAATAATCTGACCGGGTTTCCAGGAACATAATTGGTTTATCGCGCGGAAAAAGTCGATCACCTCCCCTTCGACAAATGTGAAGGGAGTTGTTTTCATGAAATACGGAGATAATATTTGCTCGCGCACGTGTATATACATCTCCTTATATCTCGAGTCGATTTTCCGGGATATATATATATATATACAGAAATTCTTTCTATCGACACTCGAATGCTTCGTGTAGTGTTTTTTCAGGTTAGTCGACGAGGGTTTGCGAGATAGGTGTCTCTACGAAATATGGGGAGCATTTCTTCGCCCAATATTGGGTTTTATGCGCCGCTGTATCGATACAAGAGCTTAGTCCGTATAGATCAGAAGCATTGTCCGGTTACAGTATAGAGAGCCAAACCGAAAGAGAGTGGCAGAAAGAAGGAGAGGGAGAGGGAAAGAGAGAGAGAGAGAGAGAGAAACCTTCTGAAGTGTTATCCTTAACGTGCACATGTGCAATCCAATTTTTCTCGCTTTGCCATTCACAACCTTCTCCTACGTACGTTAAATTTTCTCATCCCCTGATATGTGCGTACGATAACACTTTCCTGCCTGTAATATCAAAGAGCTCCCATAACGTTCGCTGCCACATGACAATCGAGTACGTCACGTAGATCGGAGCAGAATTAAGTATAATTAATACTGAGAATAATTTTTGTACGGAGTGCTTGGACGGATTAATTCTCGGTTGCGTGAGCGAGAGCTATGCAAAAGGCGAAAAAAGCGCTCGTAAGGATTAGAGAGGGGTGCGTCTCTCTGGGCTGGATAAAAAAGTATATTTCGTGGCGATCGCGATGTCGTGGCGCTCGAGACGGAGGGTATGAGAACGTAGGGTTTGGGTCAAGCCGTCAGGATCCATGAGCCACGGAGTGAAGAAAAAAAAAATGTTACGTAGCCGTTGTATGTGTCACTCCAAAGGTCCGATAGAAAGAGTGGAATTTAATATTTCACTTATTATATCTTGGCTGGTAATCTGCCATCGTCCCTTCTCTCACTTCCGCAACGACAGGGCCCTCCCGTGACTTTGAAACGTAAATGCATGAGCTCGCGTCGCGGATAGCTCTTTCTCTCTGAGGTCCCTCTGCCGAACCACGTATGTACGATCGCCGGACCATCCAACCCCATTGAAAATTCACAGAGAAAGAGACCGAAGGAGAACGGGACAGAGGGGGTGGAGATAACTGACGGACAACCCTTATAAATATTCAAAATGGAACGTGAAATACCGCGACACGCGAGACCGAAGGTATTTCTTATCATTTAACCTAGGCGACGCTCGTGTACTTTCACGCAGACCTATAAAACCCTCGTCCTGCGTAAAATGTGTGTACGGACCCTCCGGGTACAAGGGTTGTTATCTTCGCGAGTCGCGAAACTCGCCGGTGCGCTTTGTGATTCTTGTACAAGGACTCGCGCAGCAGAAGGAAGACGGATAGAAAGGACACAGGGTTGCAAGGGCTCGTTTGCAAAAAAAAAAATGGGTCTTTGACGCCGAAAAATTGACGCCACGCCAATTGATCGTTGTCTCGCTCTTCTGAGATCCGATAAAAGAAGGGGATTGTAGAAAAGCATTTAAGACCAGGTTCGTAGCAGAGGAACGGCTAATTATTAACCCTGGAATTCATTACTAGGGTCCGTTCGCACTCCAATTTTTGTTTAAAAAAATGAGGTTTTTGTTGATTTTTTCAATTTTCCAGTCTTTAAATGGATTTTTCACTAATTAAATGTTAATTGAATTAGACGTCTTGCACACCATTTTCTTCCTTATGAAAAAACGAAGCAATTCATGTATGGTAATGTCCATTTATCCCATAGGACCGGTTTCGTTATCAAGAAAAACTTGGGTTGCGCGTTTTTCTTGATAAAGCCCAGTCGTGCGTTTGAAGGTACAAACAATGAGTCATGAGTTCTAGGGTTGATAAATTGATGGATTAATAAATGTAAATAACATTATCGGATTGATTGCTTTTTTTGTTGCATTGAGAGCTATATAACAAATATTTATTCTGGCTAGCGACGAATTAATGAGCATGATTTTACTGCCACGAATGCTATCGACGATATAAACTACTAATAACGATATAAACATTATATAAGCTAATTACGATCGACTGGATAGTGACTAATCAAAGCATACATAGCCGCAGTTGGGTAGTGTTGGCTAGATCATCGCGAGATACCCACTTGAGGATTTTGTTTTTATTCGCAACGCCATCGGTAATTCAAATTGCTTAGCCAGCCATGCGCTAATCGCTCGATGGAACTACAGGGTGTCTCAAAATGACTTGACATTTTTATTTATTAATAAAACGTATTATTTATTTGAAAAATACGAAAAATTTTATTTTACTATACGTACAAACATGGAGGTTATGTGTGGAACATAATATCCGATAAATGGCTGCCTCGTCCCTGTTTGCAAACGTCCACTCTTTTGACGAAATTTTCAAAAACATTTTAGCATAATTGCCGATTAATTTCATTAATGGTGCGTCCAATTATTTCCCCGAGCTCCGGAATGGTTTGTGGATCATTGGCATACACTTTTCCTTTCAGACAAACCCAAAGAAAGAAGTCCAATGGCGTCAAATCGCACGATATTGGTGGCTAATTCACATCGCCGCGGCTCGAAAAAAACACGACCATGAAACTTAGTCTTCAATAACTGCATTGTTTCACATTGCATTTTCACAATTTCTATGCATTGCACGATCGCGTAATTCTCCATGACTAAACCTCAATACTTCTCGATGCCCGTTTTCAAAGGCGCGCAATTAAAAATGTCAGGTCATTCTGAGACACCCTTTACACGTAGTCACATAACCTCACTTTGTCATTTGTAATCATCATTGGCTAGTCCAGTACAGCCACATTACTAGGTGACATTTTTATTGTAACGCAACGACATCAATATTGAAAATCAATTGAGCAGTGAATAGATAAGGGCTAGATAACAAAACATTTAGCGAGACAACCATTAGGCACTTCGTATGAGCTCAATTGGGCGAGCCAGTTACTAGCATGTAATTCAGACAGGCTGGCACAATTTTTACTCAGGTTCTTACAGGCATTTTTCGGTACGGTCATCAGCTCCTTCCGTGAGTTATGTTTGACGGCTCCAATGGACTCAAATCGTTCTTCACGAGGTGATGATTTGACTATGAGGTACAAAAAACGTCACACAGGGTTATATTTCGCGAATACGGTGCCCGATCGATGACATTCATTATATATATGTATATAAACGTGTTGCCAGACGTGGGGATATTCTGGAAAAGACCAAACTTTAATGGACACCGACGTGATGGACACGGTATTGAAAGGCATCAGGTTCGAAAGCCAGTAGAGATAGATATATGCGCGCTGCTCTTCGGCCCATTTTTCTTCGTCACCCAACGAATATACGCACAGGGTAGATTCACCTAAATCGTACCCCCTCCCCCCCCCCCCCCCCCCCCCCAAGGACTTTTGCTGTTTTTCGGTTATTTTAAGGAGCAGCGACAGAATGTTTTTTTTATTATTCTTGCCACTCACCATGACATACTGTCATTTCCATTTGCATCTTATCTTCGGCACTGCAGCGATTTGGCCGCAGCAGGATTCCGGCAAGTCTACCCTGTAGGAGCGCTTCGTTTTCCCTCTTTTTTTGCAACTCGGTAGCGTCCTCGCGTTTCGGATATAATATTTTTTTACATTTTTTTTTTCTTTAGCGTTTTCTGTCTCGTCATACGTGATCGAGAACATTGCGTGCGGCTTTTCGTCGCGGCTCACGCCATCGGGGCTATATTCATTCATGAAAGATAGCCGCAAATACGTCTGTGTGCTATGACAATAATATCAATATAAGCTGGTGAAAATAGAGACGGGCATGGGAGACCTGAACACCGTGTATACGTGTACGTGTGCGCGCATGAATATATCTCCGGGGAAATGTACTCTGAAACGTGCCCGTGGGCGAACACACAAAAACACAACCCGGCTTTCGATTGCTCTTGCTTTTGCTGATGTTACTCTGCTTTAACGATTTTACGTATCTATACCGTTCGTTTGTGCTGAATTTTCGAGCGTTTTCATGCCGCAGCGATAATACGAGAAACGATATACACGCACTCATTATCGCAACTCATTTATCACTGATACGAAAATATTAAATTTATATATTGGGATGTTAAATAAGTTCTCGCTTTTTTTTCGTGACAATTAATGCTTTTTTTAAAATTAGTATACAATATGTTACTGAAAGTATTGTCAATCGCTAGCCACTACTTTTTCTAGCATTTTAAGTCCACGTCGGAAAAAATGACACGTCTTTTGAGGCTATCCAAAAGTCGACCCATTTTTTGGCATCTTCATAAGAATGGAAGTGCTGCTCAGCCAAGCCACGGTGCCATCCATCGGAACAAGTGATAATCGACAGGGTCAATGTCTGGCGAATACGGCGGATGGGATAGGACTTCCTATTGAAGCGTTTCCAAGTAGGTTTTCATCGGTTTTGCAACATGTGACCGAGCGTTGTCATATTGCAAAATCACTTTGTCATGTCTCTCGTATAGCGGTCGTTTTTCCTTCAATGCTCGGCTCAAACGCATCAATTGTAGTCGTTAGCGACCTCTCGTGATTCGTTCAGTTTGAGCAGCTCATAATAAACTACATCCAGCTGATCCCACCAAATGCAGAGCAGAAGCTTGGAACCATGGGTATTCGGCTTTGGCATGGTCGGGCTAACCCCTCGATTTTCTACGCTTAGGATTATCGTAGCGTATCCATTTTTCATCGCCAGCCACGATACGATGCAAAAAACCTTTCCTTTTCTGCCGTTGGAGCAGCTGTTCACACGTCAAAAGACGCCGTTCGACGTCTCTCGGCTTCAACTTGTACGGCACCTAATGCCCTTGCTTTTGAATTATACCTAATGCTTTCAAACGTTTCGAAACTCTTGTGTGGTCAACTCCTAATGTTTCTGCAGGTTCAGCTAGCGTCTGACATGAGTCTTCATAAAGTAATGTCTTCAATTCTTCATCTTCAAACTTTTTCGATGTGCCAGAGCGTTCTTTATCTTCAACATCAAAATCATTATTTTTAAAGCGTCTAATCCAATATCTGCATGTTGTTAGCGACAGAGCATGGTTGCCGTAACTCTCAACAAGAATTCTGGTGCTTCAGCTGCAGATTTTTCTTTTAATAAAGTAGTGCAATAAAATTCCCCCCAAATACTCTTTTTTTGGCACGAAGATTGACATGTTTAAAACTATGAAAAAATAAGTTCTTTACACTTGGACGAAATGACATACACTGAATATCAAGCTTGCTTATAGTACTTCTTTATAGATGCGTTACCATCTTAAACTACACGCACGCAGTTCTGGTAACGCCATATGTTGGAAAACAGCGAGAATTTATTCAACGTCTATATAACTAGGGAAAGTGTATTTCAAATACGTTATATTTATTATAACTAGCAGGACATTGACTCTCAGCCCTTCTGGTTGTTTTGAGGAAGGCCCTTATATTTTTTTAACGAATTGTTGATTTTGAGGACAGGATAGCCCTTGAAACCTTTACGCAAAAATGCTCACATTTGTTTGACTCCATTTTGGGAGTCATTGGGGGCTGAATAATGTTGAGTATGAGATGTGGATGATGAGGATGATCACCAGATTCCAATGTCTTTGGATTACTTTTCCCCGTATGTATACGTGTTTTTATATCGACCCTGATTTTTCGATAGTGACGCGAGAGAACTCGAAACTTTGACCCCTTGCCAGTCCTCGTGGGTCCGCGATATATATTATTTTATATATTACGAAGACCAACTACCAGATAAAATCCCAATCATTCTGCTCCACTGGCAAAAGGGACGTCGTTATTAAATTTGATTGGGAATCCAATATCGGCCTCTCGTTGAGTTCATTAATTCATCGCTCGCTGTTAATTGCTGTTGCACGAACGTAAATGTAACTGTACGAAATTTAGATATCATTAATTACGATAATATTACACGAAATGTTATTTTGGAGAAATCAGATTCCATATCGAAGCAATAAAATTGTACTAATTGCCCAAAAAGTCTCGGCAAGCTGTAAAAATAATCTTCTTTGTTTTTTGTCTTCATTACAATTCGGTCGAATTTTACTAATACTTTTTTCTTCCCCCACTGCATTGTAATTTCGAATGATTAATGACATTAAATTAATTGCGTCATGCACGTTGACAAATATACCCTCGTTAAGAAGTTACGATAAAATAAAACGCTCGATCTTTTTTTTTTCTTCGCTTTTTCTCATTATGTTAATTCTAGTACACGAGACCGCGACATTTTTGCAAGCCGCAATGGTTCTCTTTCTTTCTTTTTTTTTTTTCTTCTCTTTTACTTTTCGCCGGATACGGCGTGTGGACGGTGGAGGAATATAACGATACATTTCTCACTGTAAGTACGGGTCTTTGGTCTCGCGTGAATGATATCGACAAACGTAATCGAACTTTGGGTGCATGGTACATGCACCGTGTCGCCGTTCCCGTCGCGATCCACATGATCCAGGCACGAAGAGGTCCCCTCGCAGCGAGACACACATATATACGTATTACGTGTAAATCGTGTACGTGCAAATGTTTCGTACATACGTAAGAAAATAAGAGAAACAAGGTAGGTGGTTATCGGCTTGATGGAACGAGACTCGTGTCTATTTATACATTCGTTTTATGCAGAAAATTTATGGCAAATAGTGCCGGTACGTACCAACCTATACTCAGCCTCGAAAATACAAATATGTAAATCATTCCCTGCTCTCTTTCACAATATGACTAGCTGCATCTTCATTTTGTAAGCGGCAATGTTAAAAGTAGAATTAAAAATTATTCAAATCATTTTCCGTATATGCTTGATTTATTTTTTTATCGGAAGCATAATCTATTGATATTTTAGCATTGAAAATGCTTTTAAAGATGTATATAGGGGGTCTGATTTAGCGAGATGTCACACGAAACTAACGCTACCCCCACTCTACTGCTGCTGTGTTGTAGCAGGGTAGGGGGCGCTGCGACATGCTAAATGCTCGTGATTTGTTGAAAAATGCTGCATTACATTTAGAGGAGTCATTTGTGGTTACAAGTTGTAAGTTTCAATTACAATATTGGTGGGTTTGTTTTGGTTTATTTGGGTTGTTTCGGTTTGTTTCGGTTTTATTTGGGTTGTTTGGGTTTGTTTAGGCTTAGTTTGGGTTTCTTGGGTTTATTTGGGTTTGTTTGGGGTTGTTTGGATGGGTAGTGAGAATGTGAGAGAGTAACAATGAGAGTCAGCGTCAGAGTCAAAGTCAGAGTCAGAGAGAGAGAGAGAGAGAGAGAGAGTAACTCATATTATTTGCATGTAGTTTTTTTAACAGCCAAAAAGTCTGATTACATTTTCAATGCCATGAAATGGTTGCACTTTGTGTAATATCTTCAGATGTTTTTTTAAGTTAAACTACTTTCGGTGTTGAGACTAAAATTTCAAGGCTGCGACACGCCAGAGTCGTCACGTCACGTGACGCAAGCGAGACGAAAGATGTTTTAGAAAAGTTTACGTGTTTCAAAGAGTATGAAAGAAGTGAAAAAATGTCGATATCAAATGAAATTCTGAACTTCAATTAAAAAAAAACATTTTTTCAGAACTTGCATGATACTGAATGCTACAGAAATGCTTGGGGCTTGAACCATATTGTTTTTTTTTTTTTCTAGAAAAGGCAAGCACTCGATAACATGTTTCGCATTCAACAAAAAACACGTTAAAAAATTGTTTATAACAATAAGAGGACTTTTCCAAAAATCGAAAAATGCTTACGCATTTCTGTCGACAATTCAGTTTCGAAGACACTCCCAAAATTGAAGAGGAACCGGATAGACTTTGTTCGATTTATGCTGCATGAAATCTGAAAAATGTTATCTCGAGAAAAGCTTAGCCAAAGTTTTGCATGACTTTCTTTCGATTCTGACAAAATGCATAATTAAAAAAGTAATTTTTGACTTTCAGACTAAACGCATGCTTTCGAGACCCTGGAGTATAATTCGAAATTTGAAAAATCATTTTTTTTCCAACTCCTAGACCAGTGTTAACCCTTAAATACAAAGCCAACGCTATCACGAGGATATTTTTGGAGCTCGGCATAACTTTAATTCTTTCATCGTCGATTTCTCAGAGTTAAATTTAATACGGTACACCTCGCATGGCAGGTGGGAGTAGAGAGAAACAGTATTGCCATTAAAGACCACGAAGCGTCCAATTCGTAAGAGTTAGGCGGCTGAGTGAAATTTATTTTCAATCGAGTCGATGCTATTTTTCAAGCAACGCGGGTCACCTGTGCACGGGCTGTCTCGGAGAGGTAAAGTGGATCAAGACTGCAAGAATAGTAGAGACCCTCGAAGGCACGCGGTTCTTTTTCGCAACACACTGGCGCATAAATATCCATGTGTGGGTCACCCTTGCGAGGTATCCTGAAATCCCCAGTATACGGGACATTCCGTATAAATTTCACTATCCCCCCCCCCCCCCCCCCCCCCCCCCCCCTCCCTCCCTCGCCCCCAGCCGCTGTACGATTATGTACTTTTTTGTTCTAGCTAAAAAAGTGTACGAAAAATATACGAATGCGTGCTCGAATCTGCCCGATACATTTTCTCCCCCGCGTTCTTCTCGTTTTTTTTTCTCTTTTGGCATAAACAAATGTTGGCACTGCAAAATTTTTCAACGTAACGTCGTGAATAAATGAATTTTAAATTCTGCCACTAAAAACGCGAGAGCTTTAACGCTAAGCGGTACGGTCAGTGGCATAACAATAGCGCACGAGTGAGAGAGAGAGAGAGAGAGAGGGGCCAGTAGTAACGGCGATGTTGTATCAGACTCGGCGGCTGCAACGTTCGTCACAAACCGGGGCTACGCGCGTCAGAGAGATATGTGCACGCGCGATGCATCACCCCCGTCAGCCAACCCTCCCTTTGATTCACAAGGGATGATTTTTTTTTTCCCTCGCACGTACACCAATCCCAGAGTGTGAGACGTAACGTACGTATGCAGGCCTACATATGTGCGTGTCATATCGATGGAACCAAAAAAAAACTCACACACACCCCCACCTCTGGAGCTCAACGTATTTTCACTTTCGACGTCGTATATCACGCTGATCTCTATGAAACATTGATGGAACATTAGTCGATATATACGTACACGTGAGGACACCATAGGACCTGGACCATTTCGATTTTTTTTCCACCCCCGAAAAAAATGGTCGGCAAAGGCAACGTGAAATAAACGTCAATAACATCGCGGAGAGAGAAAGACGGAGAAAGGAAATAGGTTTTCCTGAATATAAAAATGTTCGTTCTATAGTTTTCCGCCAGGAATACGTGCACGATTAAAGGTTTACACCACCTTGGCGTTTCGGAAAAATAGGTATAAAAATAACATTTTTTTCTAAACCGGCTATCAAATATTAAAATAATTTACGTTTTTCCTAAATACATTATAGTTTTATGAACAAATTTGAAGAAAAAAAATGGCGGAGATATAAGTCGTCTGGTAGAACCCTTTTCTGAAAATTCTTGCCGATGGTGGATTTTTTTTTTCTTTTAGGCGTCGTCTGAAAAAAAAATTGTGAAGAAACGTCACAGCTACAGTGTAGCATAGAGACAAAATTTATTTTTTTTTGTAGAAATGCCAGCTGTTTGAAAAAAAACTCTGATTTTCACCAAAAGTTTGGGTTCTTTAAATTAATGAAAAATGGAAGCGGCATCCAATCAAAAGAATCCTATGCTACATCGTAGATAATAGTATAAAGAACATGTGATTTAAATTTCATCAAAATCATCATTCAAGAAAAAGTAGTTTCGAGAAAAAACGTAAAAGAAAAAAAGTACCGCGTCAGCGTCTGAAAAATTGATTATTTTTTTTATATTATCTTCAATCTAAATCTATCTAAATAATCTAAATAATAAATCTAGCAAAAAAAATCCATTTTTTTTTATTCTCAAGCTGGTGTAAGCCCTCAATAAGAACATTCTTTCATGTAGTTTTTAATGCAACGAATCATTTTTACGAAAAATATAGAACGTATTTTCTAACGCAATTTTTTTCGTCCGTACCAAAATTGTAGGAGATTATGCAATGGAAAAAAAAAACATGTGGAGATTACATATATAACGGTACTGTAATCCATTTTTGGTGATCGCTTTCGTCCATTTCCCCGCCAGCCATGGAAACATGCTGGAATTGACCGCACTATATAGTTCTATATCATCTTTGTCATTTCTCCCTGGCAGCATCGATATAGATTTATACGTAGGTTCCTTCGCGCGTAGACGCAGTTCTCGCCATATATACACACTCCAACAACGTTGTACGTGCGGCCGCATAAATCGAACTTTTACATTTCCGTTAGGGGGACTCCTCGCGTATCGACCTGCTGCCGCACGTTCTACTGGGATTTTTCATGCGCGAGGATTAAATACTCCGAAGAGGGATTTT
>OZ010723.1:12598370-12761919 GCA_963932345.1 Ophion ventricosus | reverse complement strand
AAATTACGCGAAAAGCCCGGTTGAGGAGAACGTTGATTAAATCCGTGAATTTGCGATGACTGTAATCCACGTTTTCTCTCTTTCTGTTTGACGGACACCTACGAACGGCCGGCAGGAATAAGCTCCCTGATTTTAACAGGTGAACTGGAGAAGAGGGCGATCCGAGTTGATGCTAGAAAGGAAAACTGCATGCAGATTTTAGAGAGAGAGAGAGAGAGAGAGAGAGAGAGAGAGAGAGAGAGAGAGAGAGAGAGAGAGAGAGAGAGAGAGAGAGAGAGAGAGAGAGAGAGAGAGAGAGAGAGAGAGAGAGAGAGAGAGAGAGAGAGAGAGAGAGAGAGAGAAATATTAAAAAGCCACATAGCCAAAGCGGACTAATCGGAATATCTGAAATTCAGAATTAATTGAGAAGGATCGTGGATAATAAAAATGGCCCAAGGATGACTTTTCGTCTTGATATCCTTGAATATGTAAATGCCAGGCACATTCTACATTTATTTTCTGGAATGGAGTTTTGATTGAGGTTCATTATGAAATGCAATTCCTGAGGACATGCTTGAACAAGGGCCTCTCTTCCGAAATATATATTGTTGGCCATCCAGAGAGGTTGGCGAGGCAGATGGACGGACATACAAGAAATCACCGGCTCTTTGAGAGTACCAAAGATAATTCCTATATATTGCATAGTTATGTATATAAGTGGATATAGATATGGGGCAAAGTGATTTTGAAGAATTAACTTTGAGGACCATCTTCATAGTAGCCAATCACCTTAATACTCGATATTATGTACACCGAGAAAAATGCGTGGTATTTTTAACCACACTTCAACCATATTTTACATTTCCCCGCGGAGGCAATAATATTTTATAACCATCGATACTGCCAAAAATGTAGTACCGCTTATTGATATTTTGGGAATTGCATGAATTATGGACACACGTTAATCGCAACCATCAATCTTACAAGCATTCGTTCATTGTTCGATGCTATATAATTTGGTAGGTTTTCATAAAATAGATATTCCCTTACGCTATCAAAAATTAACTCCCGCAAAATCCTAATAGCGAACTGGACTAAAATATATATACATTGAAAAAACAAATGTTGCTTGTGATTTGTACTATAATATACGATACGATTTGCTACATGAATAGTAATGTGTGCCCTACAAGGACAGAAGGTGACTTTTTCAAGTCGGCCGGACTCATAACTCAAAAGAATTTCAACCGATTCACCTGAAATTTTAACTGTATATTTAGAATTACATTTTCTGAGGCACTACGTAGGATTTTTTAAATTATATTGCATAGTTCCTTTTTTATAAACAATTTTCTGACGATTTTCTCATGGCATTTTATACTTTTTATTTTAGAAATGCGCCATTTGGAAAAAAATAATATATCAAAAAAATCCTACGTACTTCTATAGCTATTCTTATATATAATCGAAAAAACTTTAGTGTCTCATCATAACTCAAAAAATATAGGACCTGTTGGTCCGGTCGTTGACCTTCCAGAATTAAAGGCGTCATCGGAAAAATGCTGCACAGTCGTCATTTTGACAAGTATCGCTGTGAAAAAATAATTTTATATAGTCAATTACGTTCATAATAAACCCCCTATTTTCTAATACCGATTTATTTTATGGTTTTGCTGAAAAAAAATCACAAAATATGCCCTTTTTTAGCCTCTAGAGTGGCCTAAGGCCTTAACAGTCTATAACAGTGTATAAAAAAAAACTAGTTTCGTTAATAGGAAATTTATCTGGGGAAAAAAGTCTATAGACGAAATTCCTGTTATCCTTATTGTTTCACAGATAATCGCTCTCAAATGACTAAAGCCATATTTGCTCAATCTGCCCCAATGGTGGGGTAAGTTAAGCATCAGTGTAAGGTAAGTTGAACAAAGTAAGAATGGCATAAAAAAAATCAGACGTATGCTACATGATTTGGTACAATGCAGTAATAAACCAACAGTTGCTTCTTGATTAGTTAGGTTTTGAAAAATTAACATTAATTGCAATGAACTTCGAAATATTTTTTCTCATACAATGGTAAAAGAAAATCTCATAATCACGTTTTTTCTTACTTTTGGATGCAAAA
Organism: Ophion ventricosus; assembly: GCA_963932345.1. Classification (NCBI taxonomy): domain Eukaryota; kingdom Metazoa; phylum Arthropoda; class Insecta; order Hymenoptera; family Ichneumonidae; genus Ophion; species Ophion ventricosus. The sequence continues at coordinate 12,759,818 of OZ010723.1, read as the reverse complement.
ATAATAAAACGTCCCGTGTTACGATCTCGTGCGCCGCATGGCAACGGACGATGACTTGATGTATTCTCCTCCCTCATACCTCTCTTTTCGCCACTTGATGCACCCGCGTGCGGTGCTTAGTTTTCCAGATATTTCGATTGCCCAACTTACCCGTCTGCTCAACATGCTCCACCCTATCCTACGACATTAGTATTTGTGCGCCGATTTTGTGATAGCACTGAATCAACTATATCTATATTGTCAAGCCTTTTACAATAGTTAATAATCACTTCGGGGATACTAGATAGACAAACAGGTGTTAACCATATTATGGTTGCGGTGTCAATAAGCTGTAGGGAATTTTACTATTCCCTCTATTACCCACGGGCCTTTGTTGTAAATATCATAGACTTTTCTCTTTGTACAAGTCCGGATGTCTTCAAGATCAACCCTGGATAAATATAAGTATATTCGTGTGAAGGTAATCTCAAGGATTGCTCTGTCGCCAAATCAACGATTCGCCTGAACCAACTTTGAGGGTCGCCTCCAAAGCAGGCAGATGTGCTGATAGCCAACATAACGTAGGTACGGTAGGTTCAAATGTTCCTTTGATATATATATATATATATCTGTATCCAGAGTACTGTAAGAGGACCAGCATTATATATACATGGAACCTTGAGGTTTCCTTCAAGTAATATACCGGCACTTGGAACTATCCCTCTGCCCTCGGCAGCGTAACCCCTCATTATAGCCCTACCCCATGTCGACGATTTTACGTTCGTCCTGCTTGTCCGCCCTCTTCTTCACGGGCGTCTTACCCGCACCTTGATTTGATTAGCATAATTGCACTTACCTTGAGACCTTGGCCCTTAGTCCCTTTATCGTCACCTCCGGCAAACCGCAAATTCAACCTCGAGCTGCTTAGGGAGCAAAAGTGCCGTCGCGGAGTTCCCCGCTGTCCCCCGCGACGACGACGGCCAAGAGAACAAAATCGGACAGAAGGGAAAATTGTTTCTCAATGCTGCACAGTTCACTGGAATTTGAGATGCTTACGGTCCCTTACTTCATTCCCTGTAGATCCACAAGCGCCACGATCTCTTTCTCGACAAACGAGACACATCTTATTTATCATTGCGTTCGTAGATTTTTCCGCACTACGTATTTCGTTTCATAGGATACCCACATCTCGTATATAATGCTCCGTGGATACGTAGCTTGGACGAAGTATACTTTGAGGGTGCTGGCTACACAGGAGCTAACCTTACGCGTAGCCGCTGCACTTATGCCCTTATAACATGTTTTTCCTCCTACAGTCTGTAGGGAAAATTCTGCTTCGTCGCTGACGGGGTGACTTAAAATTCTGTGAAAGACGATATCCTTTGGCAGAGGGAACCCTAAACGAATGTTTGTGGACGGCGCAAACGGAGGCTAGAAAACGAAGAGGGTAGAAACACTATGAGCCCTCATCGTCAGGTGCAGCGCACAAAATCTATAAACCGAACGACATATGTATGTGTACATATATATATGATTCGAAGAAACGATTTGTGTCCTGGACGCGTCTCGCTCGCTTGTATCGGAGAAGGTAAATTCGAAAATGTCTGCTCTCATGTCAGAAATGCGGTGACGACGACATATACGAGAAGACAAGGATGACGCAAGAATGCAAAGCCGCAGATGGCTTTGAGCGCCATTGCCTTTGAAAAGCTTTTCACTTTTTGCTTCCCTGACTTTCTTCTCGTCGCTTCTCGTCTTTTGCTTCTCCTTCACTTCTTTTATTTATCCTTCTCCTTGCCCTCCTCACTTCCACACCATCCTACGTCGTCTCCTTTCTTTCCACCAATCTCCGATTATCTTGAACCTTCACTTTCTTCACTCTCGCCCCTCTCCAAGCTCCATTTTGTCTCGTCCATAAATAGTCGCGAGACAGGAAGAGCCTCTATATCGACGCAATCACACTAAATGCTCGATTGTTGCCACGCGAATGCACGATGACAAAGTAACACTGGACGAGGAAGTAAATATCGTGCTCTTTGGGTATTGGGATGCTTCACGTCCCTCATGGGAGCTTGATTCGTCTCTGGAACGGCACTTTTTTTTTCTCTCGTCTCTATGGACAAAGAAAAGAAAGGGGAGGCTTCGGTGAAAAGGGACGTGAGAACAGGGAAAAGACCTTGGGGAGGGTGGATAACGGCTGTAGAAAAGCTCCTGAAGGGACCAAGAGAGAGAGAGAGAGAGAGACGGAGGTCGATGGGGGTCGAGCCAAATTTATTGCCACTATGAAGGTGTCTTTCAAGAATAACACACACACACACACAGCCACATATGAGGAGAACCATAAATTCTGTTGAGGAATTTCTATGGGCGTGTACGTGGCTATGTGTTCTTTTTTATTCTACTAGTCACAAAAAAAACTGCACCAGCTCGGTTTCGTGTATTTAATTTGGAACAAGCTGAAGAGGTTTTCCGGGTCACTGTATCAACAGTGATAAAAAAATCCACCGCTAGTAAAAACCGAAAATAAACGCATCCAGATGAAGACAGTTTTATCGAACTCATCGACATTAAGGCAATATTGTTGTCTAGAAACTTTTTTGAATGGTTTTTCTTTTAAATTTATTCTCATTATCCTACGGACCTTTCTGAATATATCTGTAAAAACCGTTTAATCATACTTATAAAATTAGCCGAGTTATAGAAATAATAAGGAGTACGCTGGGGAAGCGCGGTCGAGACGCAGCAAAAGTTTAAACGAATTTTTCTCAAAATCATGTTTTTTTCCAAAAATTTGCCGATTAAGCTCAGATTTGGCATATACGTTCAGTAGACTGTTTTTCACCGTTGGTTGGAAAATTGAGTAAAAATAATTTTTTTTTTAATATATAAGTCGTAGAGTGGTCAGAAAAATGGGAAAAATTGATAATCAAAGCTGGGCATGCCACCATTTGGTGTTTTTTTTTTGCTGTACTTGTTACCAATCATCAAAACACCCATACATACATCAATACATCATCAGAATACTCCTACATACTTCAAAACATGTATATATATGTTTGATTTTTTGGTACGGTTTCGTTTTTGTTTGGTTTTGTAACCAAAAATATATAATTAACCCTTCGTGGTCACACTTCCAAATTCAATCGCGGTGGCCCCACTTGGGTCAATTCTACCCACTCAGTTTTCAAAAAAATATTGTGACCAAACTATCCGTCCGAAGTGGTTAAAAAAATTATGGAACATGCTTTGAACTTTCTAGATAATGTACGAAAAATTTATTTATAAGAATAAAAATGGTGATATGTTAAAAAAAAATCATAAAGAGGTGAAAACGCAAAAAAAACACTTTTTCGCTCAAAAAATCATAGTTCCGTGAATTTTCAATATTTTTACCTAACACTTGGACGTGATACTCCTTAGATACGCTACTTTTGGGAAAAAATAGTAGCATAGTGTGCGCTCCAAAAAACGTAATTATTCGCACATGTGAAGAGGGTAAATTTTATGACATGCTTAAAACTCCAGGTAAGATGGTGAATACAGGCCCATTCGACAAATTGATCGACGGGTCGATTCTACCCAGGATGACCAACGGAGGATTAATACAAATATATTAAAAATATATAATATAATATTTGTAACAAAAAAACCAAAAATATGTTTGATTTTTTTCACATGTTTCACATTTTTTTCACTGCGTTTTCCGCGCACCATTGTAAACGAACGTACAAAAGTAGATGATAATAATAATGAAAAAATTGTACACATTTTCGAAGTATCAATAAGCACGTGTAAAAAATTTCAGATAGAAAAGTGTTACAGTTGAAGTGTTATTCCATCCAAAAAATCACCTCCGTAACACTGCTCTAGAGAACAATATAATTCTAAAATTGTGATGTATAATCGAACAAATTTTTTGCGAGCGAGCTTTTGATTTATTTTTCTTATAAACATTGTCAAGATCCATGTAATGAATACTAATTTGGAAAGACCACAAACATTTTTTACCGGAATTAAAATTAATCATCGCTAACAAATAAATTGCCGCTGACAAGCCTGGAAAATTGATTCACCCTTTATCGTCCTTTTGTGATTAGGGAATCAGAGCTCAAGCTTTGGGATCCCTCGGTGAGATGGCGCCATGGAACGACCTACCGACGAACGAGAATTCATCCCCCGATGCGCCTGAAACTTCCTACATTTTCCGGAAGCTCTCTGCTCGATGGAGCGAGCTACTGTTGCTCTTGCAGTTCCTGGTTGTACTCAGCGAAACAGTTTTTGCTCGGGCGTGATTCTCTCGTTCGATTCAATCTCTCCTGAGTGCGGTAGGTGCAAAATTGCCGTAAGGATCGTCCACACTGTTTGCACGACACAAAATACACCAAAATTTCCCCAACACAAATATTAATTACACATCTCGAATCAGTGCGAAATAAAAATTCCATATTTTTCGAGATATTTAATATTATGTAAATTACTTAAAATTAATACCTACGAATTATAATTCGTTTCGAACTAAATAAAAAAAAGAACTGTTCTACATCGTGCAAAAAATACGGTAATTGTCGAGATCGTAGAGTGAAAAACAGAGTTGCGTTATCGCTAACGAAAACAAATCGAACGGAAATTCTTCGGTCGTTTGAAAGAGGGTACCTTTTTTCCCCTGCATGACACGCTTTCTCTTCACTGCCTCGATAAATGCAACTCACGTAGGAATATAAAGCACCGGGGGCTGCTATTCTTGAGAAAAAAACGACACCCTTGTTTTTTTCAATCTAGGTCGCTAAGTCGTCGCGATACACCCCTGCGTTAAAATAACGTTGTGCAATGGTGATTATATGTATATATATTTATATTCTCATGCATATTTCTCAACCCGAGGGCGAACGTGATACTCGCATAAGTTTTTGTGCGTTCTTCTGGGTGGGGCTTTGGGAGAGGGGAGGGTGTACATTTATAATTGAAAATCGTCACGTGATTTAATATATCTGTATCTTCGAGCGTCCAACCCCCCGAACCGTTCATAGAATATATATATATATATATATATATATATATGGAGGGCTCAATGTCGTCTCCCAGCACGGGAAAAAGTGCGCTAACAGCTTATCGTCCAAAAAAAGCAACGCAGCGGTTGCTGCAGGGCACATTTACGGATTTCCGGATTTCTCGTGCCTTTTTTTCGTGTGACATAAGCCAATAAGAAAAATGCAAATTATTCCAAAACAAATGTATCTCTTGGTGGTCACTCTGGACAGAATCGACCCGTCAATCAGTTTTTGGCGTAAATACATAATAGGTCCCGGCTTCGAATGGGACTGTATTCACCATCTTACCTGGAGTTTGAAGTATCCTTATACCATAAAATTTACCCTCTTCACATGTCGGAATAAATACCTTTTTTTGGAACGCGCACTATGCTACTATTTTTTCCCAAAGGTAGCATATCTAAGGAGTATCACGGCCAAATTTTAGGTAAAAATGTCGAAAATTCGCGGAACTATGACTTTTTGAGCGAAAAAAGTGTCTTTTTTGCGTTTTCACTTCTTTATGAATTTTTTTTAACATGTCGCCTTCTTATTTCTTATAAATAAATTTTTCGTACATCATCTAGAAAGTACGAAGCATGTTTCGCAATTTTTTTTACCACTTCGGACAGATAGTTTGGTCACAATACGTTTTTTGAAAACTGACTGGGTAGAATCGATCCAAGTGTGAGCACCGCGATTGAATTTGGATGTGTGACCACGAAGGGATATACCGATTTCAGTAGACATTCGCATAGAAATTCATTCGTATCCGCGAGAGGAAATTATCGGCTGGGGAAACAACGAAATCCTATGGAAGTTTTAGTAGAAATTTGTCTTTTGGATGGAACATACACGTTGATACACCGTTCTCGTCTATTTTTACGAAATAAACAAGTAAGCTCTGCCCTCGAAACGAGTCTCCTGGGGTGTGGAATCTGTTTCGTAAGACTGGAAAATATAGTGTGGCATCGATATAAAGCCTTATCTTGGATACAAGCCGTCCCCGAAAAATTCCTAACACGACAATGAGGAATAAGAGAGGAAGGGAGGTATAGAGAGAAATCAAGAACGGCTATGTATGTGTGTGTAGCTATGTGAAAGAGATAGAGAGAGAGAGAGAGAGAGAGAGAGAGAGAGAGAGAGAGAGAGAGAGAGAGAGAGAGAGAGTGAGTTGGCGAGGGCGGGAGGGGGACAACACGAATATAGGGCGCTCCGGAGTGCTTTAAGAAAACAACGCGCGCAGTGATCCTTTAGGGGAAGGTACGAGTATACGCTGTTTTTTGGATTTTCGGCTGTGGTATCGTCGTAGTGACAGGTCGACACTGTATCTATGCGAGCGTCGTTTCTGCCTCAGGGGGTGTTTTTAGGAGGTGCCATCAGCCCTTACGTACATCCTTATACACACACGCTCACACACATTTGTTGGTACAAAAAAAAACGCAAAAATCAGCTATCTTTCGACCGGTTACACTGTGATGATCCCTTGATAACTATTTGATTGTGCCATTTAAATAATAAACTCATTGGAGGGAGCTGGGGAAGGGGTTGAAAAGGATGTTAGAAGAATTAGAGAATGCCGCTGGATACATCCCGATATTTATACTCCATTATAAGATTTCCAGGAAAGTCCACTTGAAAAAATGGCCGAAAAGGAGGCAAAGGGGCATGGAAAAATCCGCGAAAATCAATGGTGCGTTTTTGAAATTCTGCTGAAAATAAAAAAGTCATAGAAACTCCACGAATTAAATGGCATTTCAAGGAGAAAACGATTACAAATGGGCTTTGGTAGGTTCAAGGGAGGCTAGCGGCTTGTGCATTACGAAAGAAATGGGTCTTACAAGTTTTCAGAAGAGGCTACAAACTTTGACTCGTGCACGTTTGAAGATTTCACGAATTCTTCTTTTTTTATTTCTTTAAATTCCTTTTACCGATCATGGTATCGATGAGACGACAAGGTAGGATCGTCGGCAGCCCGACCACCACGATTTTCATTTGAAATACTCTATATGAAAGTTTCCTAATAGCTTCGGCAAGCAACGAAGAGCAACGAAAAAAAATGATGAATGACACGCGTGTCAATGGCGCCAGCACGGGACGAGCCAACGAGGCGCTTTCTCGTTTTCCAGCTCGTTCCAAATAATTTCGAGTTTTTTTTTTTGCGTAGCCACGGTGGCACTTTGGTCCAGATCGTTAAGCCGGGACGCCAGCCTGCTCGGCAATCCGGGACCATTCAATGTGTCCCACGTTCTCTCGGCTAATCGCTTCCCAAAACGCGATAAAAAAAAGAACATGCCCGTGACACACAATGGTGGCTCGTACGCGTACGTGCGGATGTGAGAAATTCCACGTCGAATCGAACGATCTCGCTTGATAAAGGAAGAAAAATATCCTGCGCAAAATATTCAACGTATATGATTATTCCTTTTCCAGCAATTTATAATTAAAATCTTTATTTTTTCTGCAACAAAGATTAGTCATCCTAAAATCTAGCTCGCTAATTTTTCTCAAATGCTTCCGTAAATTCGAAAGACTATACGTCAATTATTAGTGACATTTGACATTTTTCAAAAAGAAACGCAATGAAGCACCCGTGCAGAGATACCGTCATGAATACAATCCGATTCGCACTAGGATTCTGGTTTTTCATTCGGAATTCAGTCCATTCAGAAATGTAACGCTCGCAAATCCGATTTCAGCCAGGATCTTAATACAGACCTATTAAGGACTCTAATCAGTATCTAAATAAAAACTTTGTATGCGATCCAGGCTACAATCCCGAACTTCTAGAACAAGATCTAATTCGATATCGAATCGGATCCCAGAGATGAATGTAAAAATCACCAGGAGATACCGATCCGTATCAACTGGAGACGATGGACGTTTTCTGAAATCATTTATCCAAGGATCTGAAAAAGATTGAGTAAAAATTTGTGCTACAGTATAACTGCCAAAACTTATATATTTTAATAACAGAATTACGAACAAAATTCTTTACATTTAAATAAAAAAATCGAAAAAACAATATATAGACCTTGAAAGACTTATATTTTCCGAAGAAAAGTGATATAGATTATTTATTCTAAGTAATTATATTTAAATTAAATGGAGATTGTTCAAACTAAGAAAATATTTATTTAATTTGCTAAGAAAAATGTATTTAATACGTATTTCAAATTCTTGCCACCACGTCTCCGCCTTGTGCTACGTAGTGGGCGCCATCTGAATTCCGTCGAGGATAGCCCCTTCCAGGGAATCCGTATCATATCCCGATCGGGATCCGATCGGAGCTTAGGTATCGCTAAGTAATTTCTGCACGGACAAGATCGATTGTTTGAAAAATTGGACAACTCGATAACGCCACTTTTCACGTACCAAAGTGACATATATAATTTCGGAAAATTTGGAAAAAATCCAAAAGTTGTTAAAAATTTGACACGAACCAGCCCATACGTTTGTACGATCGAACTGGGATTCAGTTTTTGGCGACGCGACGCTTCGATCTCCTGTTTCGGCCGCTTTTCCCCAGGGACTTGCATATAACTCTGTATTCTCTCATCCCTGTAATCGCTGGAGTAGGTCACAGCGAGCGAGCACGTACGTACCGGGTGATCCGAGTCCTGGCCGCTCCTGCTGCTGTCTCTGCCTATATATAATCGATATCCCCCTGGACCGGAAATGGCCTCGTGTCCATTCGGGAAATCCAGGTTATTCGATCAATCATACATCTCACACGGAAAGTGAAGAATGTTGTTCCTTCAGTATCAGGCGAATGGGTGACGACACTGACGAGTAACCTCAATTATCCTAATAACGGTGCAGCAACCAAAAAATTTTTTTTTTGTACAGCCGGGAACCGATCTTTCAAAAATATTTAAAAACGCATAGCTTTGGAATCGTTGAGAAACAGACCAATCTGTATATGACCTTTTTGGTTGGAAATGATCTTGACTACCTCCCCACTTCGTTTGATCCAAGACTTTTGGACCACCCTGTATATACACTCTTCGACGAATACAGGCATACATGCACTCACACCTGAATCTGTACAAAGAAATCGCTATGTTCATACACACATACATGTCCTCAATGCTGCTAGAACACGGATATGTGTAACTTTGAGTCTAAGATCCCGTCATTTCTCTACCGGCGATCGGATATCTATGGGCTCCGCGCAAGGAGAGATGGCTCGTATCCAGCTTATTGTTTCTATCCACGTGTTTCAGAGTATGACAGCGCCAGTTGGTGCGATAATATCGGGTTTTCTGTACTGGAAGATGATCGTTTTCTTTTGCAGACATTTATATATATATACATACCTATATAAATCGATATACACAGGCACAGTGCAAACTCGGTGGGGTTGAAATGTCGGAACCGGAAGTCCCAAGGGTGACGTATAAACGTCGAGCTAAGTGAACCGTTTCGATCCTTTTCCCTGCTCGTTTTATCTCACCGAATGAGACGACGTTATATTCTGTTTGTTCCGGAAATTTCCAGCCAAAAAACCGACAAAATATCGCGGATCGGCTCTTTGTCTTGATCTCGTTGTAAAACGAACAAGGAGAGCTCTTTGAGACGTTGCGAAAATTCGATTTACAATCAAGATATATTACATTGTGAAACATTCTGCACAATATCGTTATTGTTATATAATCGCTAGGAACATTATTGTTTTTAATGGCGCGCCATTTAAAATGTCAGGTCATTTTAAGGCACCGTTTATATCGATCATGGCGTGCTACTGCTATGTTGATTTTGTGATAGCACTGAATTAACCATATCTGTATTGTCAAGCCTTTTACAACAATTAATAGTTATTTCGGGAATAATAGATAGTCATACGCATCGGCATATTATAACTGCGATGTCAATAAACTAATTGAATTTGACTATATCCTCGTTTACCATGGGCGTTTTTTGTAAATACCATACAATTTTCTCTCAGTGAATCGTTGGTTACAAACGTACTCATGAAAATCGAGTGGGCGTAGACTTTACGGTCGCGAAGTGTACCGGATATTCATGCGAAGATTTTCTTGTCCGTTCGGTCTTCACTTTTCTTATTTCCTTCTTGGAGTTTTTTTTTCTTAATCGTAGCGACAACGATCGCAAGGTTGGTGTAGTGCCAGCGTCGGCATAGAAGAAGCTCAGGATACAGAAGAGATCAGTGAAAGTACCACTCGGTACCAGCCTCCTTAAACATTTTTTTTATTTTCTTTCAGCGTTCGGTCTTCTTTCAGCTCCTGCCATCATCATCATCTCTCTCTCTCTCTCTCTCTCTCTCTCTCTCTCTCTCTCTCTCTCTCTCTCTCTCTCTCTTTCTCTCCCTCGCTCCCTCTCGGTCTCTTTACTTTTCGACAATGGAGCTTCTCCTTGCAAAGTCTCTCTCCAAATTAGCCGACGGAATAATTTTCTTTTCAGGAAAAACAAAATCTCGTTATTCGATTGCCGCGAGGCCACAACGTGGGAATGCACTAAGGGCGTAAAAGAGGACGGCAAACGCCTTCGCAGTTATAATTCGATAGTGTCTGAAGCCTCGAGGAAGATTTAGAATGGTAATGCCAGTGTGCAAGGTCGACTTTGTTTCTTGTTACAGATTCATCAAGAAGTCTCCCCATCCCCGCGAGATATAGCATTCCCCTGAACGACTTTAAACTTTCATCAATGCGAAAAGAAAATGACGGAACAGCAGAGCGAAGTCTTGGAAACCAGGCTCCAAATTCTTTTTCTATTCTGGGTCAGCTTTGAGCTATGAAATTTCGACTAGTGTACTCAAACTTTTAGCCGGCAGTATATTTTGTTTGGGTTTTTCACAAATGCCATTTGAATTTCATCTAATTTTTTGCCTATTTTCGATGTAATCATTCAAGGCAATCATTTAATAGTGTCCTGAATACGGCCTCAAACTCAAAAAAAAAAAACTATAGAAAAACCCCTTGGCGAGACTACTACCTGAAGTTGTGTATGCCATTTAAACGTGTTAATTTCTAAAATTAACAAATAACACATATGCATTTGCAATGGGGCCATTGGCAAACTCTAATTCAAGTCCAAGAGTTGAGTTTACGTTATGCTTCGGTGGTCTCGCCGATTCGCAGTTGTAGGTCGACTTCGATTCATCGTGTCAACATTTTCCGTTCGCTTAATAGCCGCGACCTTCATCAATCGAGTTCGTCGGTCGGTCTTCGCATATATTCGTTCCCAGTGGATACGTGCGCTTCCGCCAATATAACTTTGATCTCGCACCATACGTATGCACGATGGATATTCAATGGCAAAGCGATCCGATCAAGCTGCCCGAACGGAAAGAGAAGGGGCGAGAGAGAGAGAGAGAGCTGGGTGTTAGTCACACGTGTACACTGTGATTAATAGATCGTTGAACAATGAGGAAGATGCCAGCAATCCCAATGGGTAATGCCAGTGGCCTCCGTCGAAAGCCCGCATCTGACGCATCCTCGGCAATGATCCCGCTAAAGGTTTGGTGGATACGAATGTTAATTCCGATGTGGGATGGATGGCCGCGCTTCGACGTTGCCCGCGCGATGGTAGCTTTCTCGCGCACGCCGACTTCTACGGAAGATGGTGGCGACAGAGGGACATGGCAAAATGGAGGCCAAGGAGCAGACCTAGAGAGGAATGGAGAAGAGGGAGGGAGAGAGAGAGAGAGAGAGAGAGAGAGAGAGACCTGGCACTCTATATATCTCTCTCCCTCTCTCTAGAGCGGGAAGAGTGGGAGATAGAGCTTCGTCGTAATTTACACGGAGCGGAATTTCCACACAAAGCTACCCCTTCTTGCCCCCAAACGCGCAACCCTTGTACTCATGTGGCCACCACAGCCTTGTGGAGAGAGATAGAGAGAGAGAGCGAGAGAGAGAGAGAGAGAGAGAGAGAGAGAGAGAGAAAGGGAGGGAGAGAGAGAGAGAGAGCTTTCAAGCCTCGGTTGTTCTCCGTATTGAGGTCTCTCGGTTCTCGCTCTACAACGAGCTTGTAACAGAATTACTGGCATTAGCGTGCGGAGCCGAGCGTTTACAGGCGTACGCTAGCTTAGCCCGGGATGTTATGGTTGCCCGGAATTACTCGTTTGATCACCGCACAAACTCTAAACTGCAGTGCAACCCCATCCTTCCGTGTCTTCGTGCCACGTAAGCGGATATAGCACACATGGACGGCATGTTTTGTGCTTATGTCGCGAAAGATGACGTGCCTTCATGAGAAAATCGAATCATCAGTTAATTAGTGGACAAAAAAAAACAACGAATTCTCGTTAGCCAATCTTCGTTCAGTTTAAGATGGGATAACGATGAAACGCGAGAAGAATCGACTCCAACAATAGCCCCTAAAAAGTTGTTTCAATGTCCGTGACGAAGATGCCTCCCGTGTACAATGGCGAACGAGGTTGACACGACGAGCCGCGACAGCGGCAACTGGATTCGACGTCGTCCCAAAGTCGGACGCGGTTCTATAGATTTTGACGAGAAATGAAAAGCTTCTCGCGGGTAAAGGTGTACACCCGTTTCTCGTATAATTCAGCCGCGTAACTCGGCAGACGTCTAGGCAACGATGAGAACGAGGGAGAAGAACCGCGGGCCATTATTAACTCGAGTTTCAAGCAGGAGCAGCCAGCGGAGCAGGCCGAGGGCGACTTAGAAATTCAATAACGTCCAATACCCCGGACACTAAGGAGGCATGCGGAGTCTCCCTTGAAAAGTTAACATCTGCCGAAAATACTAGTGGAATTCATTCTGGACACTTCATTTTTTTTAAATTTGTACTTTGTAATTTTTTGTTTAAAAAAATGGAAACATTTACAAAACTTTTGTGCCAATATTAAGTAGAAACATGATGGATTAAAATAAAAACATTACTCTATGATTTCGGTATAGCAGAATATACATTTTCTGTGTAAATATAAAAAAAAATAAGTAAATTTCTATTAAGGTAGTAGTCTCGCCACAGTCACGTTGAAAAATATATGCACACACTACCGTAATCTAGTTCTAGTCTGCTCCAGTCGTTCCGTGGCGCTAGCGCCGCTAGACATTGCCTAATATAAATCGCTATATCTCTGAAACTAGACGGTCAAAATTCATGATTTTTTTTACCCACTTCGTCATATGTTCCTCTGTAATTGAGAATTAAAAAACATTCTGTAGAAAAGTTTCGAAGTTATTGCGTGAAATGTAAAATTTTCCATTAATTCGCCATAAGAACACGTGTAAAACCAGCAGATCTTTGATTGCCAATATCTCAAAAACGGAACGGTGAATCCTTTTGAAATTTTGCAGTTAATCATTTAATAATGTCCACAATGAGTTCTCAAAATTAAAAAAAAATCTATTGAAAAACGCCTTGGCGAGACTACTACCTTGAAAGTGTCCAGAATTAATTCGACCATTGTACATAGGGAACCGTGATTGCGAAGACGTTTGGATTTAGTGACCGACCCGGCTATTGTCTCCATCCTCAACATGATGTAAACCCCGATGTCTTCAAAGTCACCCGTCGATAATTGAAAGCATATTTATATAAAGGTCCTCTCGAGGATCTTCCCATCACCAAAATCGACAAATCGTTTAGAGAACATATGAAAGAACTGTCTTCAAAACAGCCAGATGTGCCTGCGAGAGGGAAACGAAACGTAAGCAAGATTGATTTATTATTAAGAATCGGGGTTTAGTGAACATTGAAGAAAGCATTAGGGTGCTGCGGGAGATCTGAGGATTTCAAATATATGCGGTCCGGGTGGATGAGGTTCGAAGCACCGAGAGAGAGAGAAAAGCGAAAAACAAGTATCTCTCTGTTTCCCTTGTAAAACGAAGGGGGAGAGTTTCGAACCGGAAACGAAGTTAATGGGGGTCAGCTAAAAAAAAAATGAGATGTATTTTTCGTCGCATAAAAAAAGTTTTGCCAGTTAAATCAAGCTGCGACTAAAGCTCTTTATTTATGTTGCGGGGAGTCTATATAGGGGCGATTACGACGATGTCTTTCGTCCAGTTTTGCATACCTTGAATTATTCGAGACCTTACCTACTCGATCAAAAAAGATTTCCGGCCCATGATCCTCCGCCACTTCTGTCCCGCGATATTTCACTTTTTAACTGTCTCGGGAAACTCCGGCTTCCTTTAACAGCCTTACCTCTCTGTACTCGTCATCAAAATACTGCCATTCTCAATTTGTCTTATTTTTAAGAAGTTCAAATAAATATTGCCCAAAGCTTGGTTATATATTTGTGCTGTACTTTTAGATATAGGAACGTCTCTCGGTACACGCTGATCGTTATCCCTCGATTTCGACTGTGAAAGGGCCATGACTCCGTGGAATTTGAGAAGATGAAGAAACGATGGAAGAGGGGAGCAAAAAAGTGCTGAAGAAATATGACGGCACGGGGAGAAACGGGCACTGCCTGAATTTCCAACTGCAAGGGGTGCTTAGGGCTCTCGCGTGGCACGTGTCTCAACTCCCACGCTTCATAGCTGCAACACAAGTGCACAGCAAGGTCTAAAACCAGAGGGGGGGGGGGCACTCGGAAAAGCTTGCAGCCATACGGCTAGGGTGAAGAATTCTCGTCAATGCTCACGTCAGAGAAAAATGTAACGTGTGGACAGAAGAAAGGAAAAAAGAACGAGCAAAAAGTGTGTAAATCATTGAGCACTTAAGATACGTCGTTTTTTTGAGGGAGAGAAAAGAAAGAGATCGGGTATGGAGAGAAAATGGTAACCATTTGCTTGTCATTCGGATAATCTGTGTGTGAACGCGTTGAGAAAACGTTTAGTGCAGACAGGTCTCGGTTCTTAGATAGAAAAAAAAAACAAATATCAGGAATAAATTTGTTCAGAAAATGATGAGCTGTTACTGCAAAAACAAACTTCGGGTTTTTTTTTTGACACATTAGGAACATTCGTGATGAGTGATTGTAGTCCCAGCGTCTAGTCACGCTTTTTTCGAACATTCATTCACAATTCTTTTGGCAGGAGATTATTTTAATTTCTTTTTGGAAAATTAACATCCCTGAGTTTGATAAATGGAGGCTTCGGGGATGACGGATTAATTGAATTACTGAGAGTATTTGGTCAAAATGGCTATTTTTTTGTAAAATGAATATTCATATTTTTCGGAGCTGTCTATCCGAAGAATCTTACACTGCCAAAAAAAAATATTTTATTTAAATAGGATCTATCGAAATCAAATAGGTTTTTTCCTTGTCTCGCGGCCTACTACGATCTTATATGTTTCGAATAAAAAAAAATGTTCACGCTATCCTTTTAAATATTAAATATATTGGAATTAAATAAATGAAGATTAGATCCAAATTAAATAAATAAAGATAAAACACGATATATCGTATGAATACTAAAAAGGAATATAGGTTCATGAAATAAAAGTGCGGTGAACAAAAGTTAAGTTATTTTTTTTCCCCTAACAAGGCTGATATTTGGAAAAAAAACGAAAGGTATTGTCGTGCCTTTTATTAACAGGCGCGACTATTTATGCATAGACAGAGTTTTCCTCCCTTCTCTCTTCCTCAAGTGCAGAATGTTACAACAATCTTCTAATGAATACAAAGTCATGAGATTATTGAGAGACTGAATCGTGTGCCATTTTTTCGTCTGCCTATTTTATCTTACACAACCAGATGAAACCAAATCACATATTTATTAGGAATAAATAAAATATTATTTTATTAAACGATATTAAATAGACTGGAATAAATAAATATATTTGAAATAAATAATTCTAATAATTCAATACCACAGGAAAAAATTGATTTAACGAAAAATCTAGTTATTTCGAATAAAATAAAATCAATTAGACCCATCTAGTTAATATCAAAAGATTTTTTCTGTCAGTGTAGCAATCTGATATTTTTCAGTCATCCGGTTTTGAATTTGTGATAAGTGGTTTATGGGTTTCACGCGTATGGTCCAGCCGATTGAGGGATGAGGTGGAGCAGCTGATGGCTTCTTCACGCTCGAACGAAGCTACAACTCTCATTACATTTATCCGTTGGACCAGTATCCCTGTCGTGACTCTCTGTGGATACGGATGGTGAATTAACACACCCCAATAATATGGACTCTGGTGTTGACTGCGAAAGGGTTTCGCGCTACACACCCCCTTTACACGTAAGGCCGTTGAACGATTTAATTCAATTTGGGGTGGGCGGACACACTGCTGGGACAAATTTAACGCCTCTCTCTCTCTTGTAACTGAAAATTTGGCTCCCTTCGGAACCCCCAGCCGCCAGATCGTCGACCATTCATGATCCGATACGTTTGACGAAACAACGGGAAGCTCAGCATTTTCGTCAGGAATAACCAACATTAACAGCATTGACCAAAGCAATCGTTCGAAAATTCGTGTAAAAATGTTCACGGAAACGCAAAACGGTAATCGTAACTTGTAACATTACACGTGAATTCAGTTGCGATATGCACGACAAAAATAGGCATTGTAAAATCTTGCTTTTACTGTATGTTACTTCGTACTCGTTCGAGAATTCCTCTCGCGCACAAGATTCGCCCGAGAGTCTCTCCGCCGAGCTTCGTTTCTCATCTTCCTGCATCAGCCTTCCCCTCCGTGCCTTTTCTTCGCGAATCCACTCTCGTGCAGCGCGAATTGCAGAACAATGCGAGAAACTTCGAGATAACTCTACAGCAGTAGCAGTAGCAGCAGCAGCAGAAGCAGCAGCGGAGGAATCAACATGAAAGGCGAAGTTTCCATCTCTAATTGGTATTTAGGAGATCCGAAACAGAACCAACTCAGTCTCGTCCACTATCTCTCTCTTTCTCTTCCTGTCTCCTCCTCGCTCTTACGTATTCGAAATTACGCCGAGTGTACAACCTTCCTCTTGTTCGCTCTTGCCCAGCTACCCCTTCATCTAGCTACCCCTTGATATTCGTACCCTTCCATCCTTGACAACGTTAGTATAGTGAAGAGTACAGTCGGCCCTTTCGTAAAGGCAGCTGCGAGCTGAAAATGCTCGTTCTCCGGGTTAAATTATTAACTTATTTTCAGCCAGGACAAACGCAATGAAAGTGAAGCTTGCGCTAAAAGGAATGAAGACTATAAGGAAGTCAAAGTAGATCTCGAAAATTAGGGTTGCTTGAAAATAATTTACGGGAGCCACCACTATAAATATATATATGGAGATTCTTCACCATGAAATGATAAGACCGTTCTTCTGACTTCGACGAGAAGCCGGAGAGCGATCCAGTCTGCTTGCCACTTGATGTTTATCATCCAGTTCACGGGTTGGCGTGAAATTAAATTATGCACGGTTCGTCGTTCCAAAAGAGTATTCCCCCATCTACCTCGTAGTGATCCTCTATTTCGTTTTCTCGTGTGTTGCGCTCTCAATCGCACTTTTATCGTATGTATATACATACTATATGCCGAAGAAAGAAAGATAGAGTGAAAGAGAAGGGAGCGGTAAAGGGAGAACGCTATCTCTCGACATTCACGAGCTGCCTGACTGCTTCTCGCAAGAGGCTTGGATGAGAAGCGAGTGACACGAATACGTTCACCAAATGGGGTAGTTCATAAGGATACGGGAATCTGTGTATGGGGTGACTAAAAGTCGCTCCGGTGCTCTCGAGCTCTTCCACTAACCCCGAAAGTATTATCCTGGCAGGAGATCTTTTTATCTTCATTCATGCACGCGTTACGCCAAGGGGCTTTCCCTTTTCTCATTTTTTTCTCTCCTCATTTTTGGACGTTGATTTTCGGCTGCTTGTTCCATTGTTCTTCTTTTCGAATTATGCTAAGGTAGAGTACGATTGTATTGTCACGATTTCAACGATCAGCAATTAACACCGTAGGCTACCATTGAGGACATTTGATAAAATACTGTTTAATAGGAGAAATCAACGAAAACGCGATCAATATCGAAGAGATGATAGAATTGGACAAAATAATTTTGCGTGTACCGATTTACGGATTGGAGAGTTGCCCACTGACGTTCAATGCCCCGCAGGTCGTATTGCAGGCTTCTGCATCATCATGGTACACCGAGTACAACGTTGCTTCGTTCGTTGCTCAAGGGGTAGTTCCAGGTGCGAGGGTTCGAAAGTCCTCCGAAGGATGGCGCCACCGGGAACAAACCTACGAGCACGGGATTTCCGTGATCCGCACTGTGTGAATGTTTGAACCTCCAACCCCTCGTGGAACGTTTCTACCAGAGTGTTTTTCAAGCTTTGAGTCTCTTACCTTCCAGCCATCGCTATCATCTTCCCTCTTTTCCCATGCATATTTCATGGCTTCGTTATGTACATTTTTGTCTTCCTCGTCAGCCTGACGGGAGTGTCTTTCCATCAGGCAGCAGAGAAATGTGGAAAAAAAAACGAGTGCGCGGTACTTCCAGAAGAAATGGTGTCTCCGGAGAAAATCTTGACTTCGGGATTATACAGGTATTTGCTTCTAGAAGCTTAGCTTTTTTTGCCTTTCCGTGAAACTCGCTCATTGTTCTATATGACATATACACGAAGGCCATCGTAAACATTCTCCAGGGTTGATGAAAACTCACTCGTATACTCCGAAAAGCCAAAAAAGGAAACTTTTAACGACACTGATCTTCTCCCATTGGAATTACTGAGTGCTGGATAAAAAGTTCTCAGGATAACGTTTTTATTTGGAAAAGGGATGGGATAAGAGTAGACTGTCTTGATCGAATTCTATCAATACAGATCCCAGTAGTCTCTCCAGCCATTGTGTTCCATCGCATTCTTTGCAGCAGTGTAATGTGTTCTTTGTATACAGCACTCAGCCAGGCATTATAGCAACGGTGAACAAAAGAAACGTGTTCACCAAGAAGGAGCTTCCCTGCTGATTGTGATCTGGAACTTATCAATGTTATAGAACGACAAAGACTCATTTTGAGTGACATGCCATGAATTTTGAGCAGCCAAATCATGAAAAGTTAAAGATAATTGCAGCTGCGATTCTCGCTAAAGTACAGCAAGAAAAGAGGCACGAATGGCCCCAATCGAATTGCAATAATGGAGTGCAAGTTTTCCCACTGGAGCGATAATCATGCAATCTAACTCTTCCACTATTGTCACTGCTTCAGTTTGCCAAACTAAAGTGAATGGGTGGTCCCGACGAATCGTGCGTGTTAACGTTATAACCGTTTTTTTGTACAGACGAAGATGCGGCCCCGGCCAGGATCTCTTGAAAGGAATAACCTTAGGAAAGACTTCTGTGTCCTATCCGGGGTTGGAGCGGTCCAGTTTCTGCAATGGCCGCTCCATTCCTCTACACATAGAGAAAAAGGAAGTGGCTTCTAATAGCGATTGGATGCGAGCGAGAGAGACGATGTTAGAGTAGAAAGGGTAGGTTCATGTTGAAGGAAGGACAAAAGTACGGGAGTACAGGGGTGGTCGGTCCTCGACTTGGGATTCTCGTCGTCGTCGCGAAACTACTCGATCACCTCATTCTCCTACTCCAGTGGTTCCTTCCGGCCATTCCTCCGAGCAGCGACAACCCGTTTCTTTCCATCTTCCTTCTTCGCTCGGACTCCTTCGATCTTTCATCCCATTCTTTCGTTACAGGCTGAATCCGTGGCAATCGGGAGAAAGCAGGAGAGAGAGAGAGAGAGAGAGAGAGAGAGAGAGAGAGAGAGAGAGAGAGAGAGAGAGAGAGAGAGTGCAGAGACCCGGAACACCTAAATCTCTTTCCTTCTCTAGGAATTCGCAGTTCCTCGTTGTTCCTTTCCTTGCGCGGTTCGCTCCGTTTCCTCCTTTCATTTGTCCTTTACCTCTTTCTATTTTTTTCGGATGCTCTCGCAGCCCTTACTGGCACTCGGACTACGTATACTCCTTGGGTCGGAGCTCTATTAGCAGTTTTTCAGAGCGCCTTCCAAATGGCATTCCTATTGATGCTTCGCGCTGGTCAAGCACACAGTGTGAGGGTGTACCTCAACGCCCTGAGGGGAAAAAGGCTCTCGCCCTTCACCACCGGTAGTACACACGATTCAGAAGTGAAGTTTATGGGCTGCGCAATGGTCACGGGATTTCCTATCTTTTCTCGTGTCTGTATAAGTGTCGAAAGACGAACCACCAAGCTTCGTTTTCCTTGGTACGCGCTATTTTCCCCTCACGGTTCTCGGCCCCTTTATTTCTATCTCTTTCACTCGTCTCCTCTACCACATCGTCGTTTTCTCTGGTGAGAATTCTCCTTCAACGATCGTTTCATACAACCCTCGACCGACGGCAATCTCATATTGGCTTCTTCGCCAATTCTCACCGATTCTTTTATCCTCTTCGTCCCGCCCACATACGAGAACGCCCCGTGTAGTTTCCTGCGTCTTCCGTGTCTCACAGCGATTACACGCAGGGCCAGAAGAGCGCGGACAACTTCCTCGGACCTCAATTTTATCGCAAGTGGATCTCGTCTGGGGTTGCTTTCGATGCTCGACCATCACATACAAATTTATATTTGTATAAAGGGTCCGTGAGCTAGGGAAAACGCGATCGTTTCGCTAATTAATGGTCATTCGATTCCCTTGCGATTTGGCAAGTACCGCGATACTTTATATCCAGGCTTGGCTTTTATGGCATTATTTTTTATGTCGGTTGGCAGAAATCGCGTTGCTCTCCGCGAATCATGAGGAAAAGAAAAGATTGCAGCAACAAATAGAAAGCGATCGGTTTATTGATCGAAGCCAATAAAGAGAAAGAAATATCGAGGACTCCGATAGGGAATAAGTTGTAGATTGATATCGTCACTTGCCGGTCTCGTTGCTCGTCTCCTCCATATACGTTTACGAATTTCGTTGAAAATGGACATAAGACTTTCAGAATGTTACATGATTCTGGAATATTTAAATTAGTGTCCACTAACTGTGACTCGCATAGCTGGAGACGTGTCGTATTTTGCTTCTGGATCGTTTGGCTCTTGGACCGGGTCTGTACCGCGCTCAGATTCTTGAGCCTAGATAGAAAAACAATATTGTTGTTTCATCGGGTAGTCCACTCACGTCCTCGAAAGTGACGCGTGCGTCTTGGCAAACCAACAGCATCAGCGGTAGCACCACCACCAGCAGGGGAGCACAAATTGGATTATGCTCGGGGAAAGAGATATAAATGTGTATAAGGGAAAGGAAGAGGATCTCGTGCAGCTACACTGTGGATTTATCCCACAGCCTCTATTCTTTTTCCTTCTTGGCTGCCACACATCGTAGTAAGATAGCCACATTCTTCTGACGTGTATCACGCGCTCCAAGACGGATCTTGTTTTGTCACGTGTATTCTTCCGTCTTGATGGATCGATTTTTTAATGCAATGGACATGTCGATCAAGGGATTATATCTTCTGTTATTTTATGAAAGGAGAAAGAGAAGTGAGAGGAGAGAGAGAGAGAGAATGGTAAGAAGTTAGACCAGGCCAGAGTGAGACGAAGCGGGGAATGTAACTTGTTACGCCTGACGATCTAAAAAATAACACAGCCAATGAAAACATCTTGTCAAGCTTCAGGGTCCATTTAGGATTCCAATCAAGTGATCTTTGTGTTACCACTTTTTTCGTCGGAGCATCAGTATGCAACGCTGCATTTCTTGGACCATCAAAATGCTTAGACACCCGAATGCCCTAATGTATTAGGTGTGTGTATTAATTTTACGAGATTTTCAAGAGATGGCGTAACTAGTACTATATTGCACCTGGTCATATTACTAATTTTATGTCAAAGCATCATCACGTGGCTTTAGTTTTTAGTATGTGTTCTTTTGCTGTAGTGTAAAAGACGCTTCTTATGCTTCGATTTGAAGAACAGTCCTGCTGAAAGTCAGATATTGCTCCTTCCGATTACCACCTATTTCGATCGATGGCTCATGGCTTGTCTGAGCAGCGCTTGCATTCTTATGAGTATACCAAAAAATGTACAATATTTTGAATGACCAATTTGTAATAATTTTTTCACAATAAAGTTGTATGTTTACCAAAAAAAAATCCTTTAAACTTAATGGACACTCTTAATAAATAATTGGATAGATTGATTGGCTTCACCGTAGAAAGTCCCCATCAAGCTTGAAAATGCCAAAATTACGTTGCGATATTTGTTGGGCTTAGCTGGTCTCATGGGGAGGTTGAATGAGATCCCACGAGGATTGCAAATATCGTGTGGTGAGAAAGCTCGATGGTTTCGACCCCCGGAAATCCTGGGGATACGAGAAACTCAAGGTTCCTGGTGCGAGTACGAAAACGACAGTGCTACAGTTTGCATTGGCTAGAATAGTTAGTAGGCAAGGGACAATGGTTGTTCGCTTACATACGTACGTATACGTATGTCAGAAACAAGAGAACTCGGTGTACCGGGAGGAGGGTGCGCACGGGAGAGTTGAGGGAATCCTGCCTGGGCGATATTAAAGCTGGAACGATGCCAAGGCGCGTCTTGAAACGGTGGATGGTGGGAGACCCGTATACCCTCGTAGTTTCCATAGGCAGCCGGAGCAAAGGAGGAGAGCCAAGGGTTGCCGCTGCACATTGAGCAGGCTATTTATTTGCATTGTTTTGGACTTAAATACGTTCACGCTCTCCGGGAGCCCACTCAATTTCTGCTTGTAACTACTGGCTCGGACTGGTCTCCAAAGGAGGCGGCGAAGGATTCTTCTCCTTAATGTCGGCAATTGTATACGTGTGTGTATGGGATCTTCCACTAGGTTCGTGTACCTCTACAGACCGAACAAACAACCCTGTGGTGGGCGATGATAATTTAGGGGCTTTCGAAGGAATTTCGATAGCAATGGCTCCGGGTTAGGGTGTCGTTACAGCTTTTCGTGGTTGAGGACTCCAAGCCCACCTATACATATATCAGCGGTAACACCGGTAAGAGGGTTGGACCAGCGTTGCGTTGTGGGAGCCTCCACAATATGGCGCCTTTCAAATGGCTCAAGGAATTCTACGGTCGTCGGCCAGGACTACGAGACTTTCCAGCTACTCCAGCAAGCACCCTCGTACTTCGATATCTTCTCGATGCATTGATGTATCGACTCTGCTAATACAGGCTTCCACTGTTTACATATGAAGTAACGTTTGCACAAATATTCTTCTTCTCCGTTGATGACTTATCGGCGATTGGTCCTTTGCCGTTGATAATTTAACGAATCGTCCATTCCGATTTATCATCTCTTAAATGACGCTATGGACTTTGACCCGGCACGCATTCTGGACATTCGAAACGCTGTCTCGAATCCCTCGAATGAACGTCCGAGAATATCCGACTCTCTCCGTACTTGCTCCTCCGGGCCTATAGACGACTGCATTATTCTCGTTTCGACAATGCGAAATTTCTCCGCTATACAGCCTGGCCAGCCTGTTATGCGGGAGTACTGTGTGTTTGCTATGGGGAAATAGTCGCGTATTCGATGAGAATTTCGATCGAATAACTAATCACCGGGGCTTACAATCTCATCCTGCCTCTATGAGAAACTTGTCCCGAGGAATTGAGCATCCCTTGCTATGTTGCAGATAGGGATCTTTGTGAAGCGATACCCTGGCATGTACTGCCAGCGAGGATGAAAAAGCTCAGAGCAGTTAGCGCATATAATAATATTTCTGGATTTTCACGATCCGTCATGCGAAGTGGGCAATTGGTTCGTTGACAAAATTCAGCATTTCTCGTCCACGTAATTCTCAATGTTACCGTTTGCTCGTTCGCCTCTTTTGACATATTTTAACGATACGTGCACCACGTATATACCTGATTATTCCTATACAATAGTATAGGAATAATCTACGAGAGCTTCTGACAAGCCTCGATAGTCAATGGCTCTCGTAAATATATGAACGTTTATCGAGAATCATTAGCACGCCTCGTTAATGGCTCACGATTTAATGAGATTGAGCGAGAGCTTTTATACTTTCGTTGAATACGACAATGTATCCGCGTGCGTGGCGTTTCACCGGACGAGAATATTCCATTAGCGATTCGTCGAGCCACTGTATGCGCGCCAGCGTATCACATTATTTAATACCCGAACGATATTCGTTTCGATAAACTTCACATACGTTATAAGCATGCGAACGAATATTGCCGGAACTAAAAAAAAATACTCGGTCACTCGGACGACGTCAAGTTACCGAACTTTTAACAAAAAATGACGATTAAAATCGTCTCATTTATGCAGCACTTTTTGGAGATGACATGTTAGCTATATTCTTATCTGAGAATTTATAAACTAAATAACTCTAGATGTTTGATGTCAACTGCTCTAAGCATGTAAAAAATTCTGAAGATATTGTAAGGACAATAAAAACAGAGGTTCGACGAATATTTGAAGAAACTTTCAATGATAAAACTTAGAAAAATGTGAGTAACAGAAGAATTTTCGTAAGCACGGCTTCTCAGAGAAAATATGAATATGTTTAAATCTACAAGATTTATGCGAAATTTTGGTTAATTTTTTTTCATTCATTAATGATTAAAACGGCCCTGACGTATGCGCCCATAAAATACGGCCCCCCGAGTAAACAATTGTAGCCTCCTCTGAACACTCGCAGGACCCATTTCTTTTGTAATGCACAAGCCACCGCAGCCTCCGTTGAACCTACCAAATCTCATTTGTCGAGTTCAGTGCCATGAAGAGGCGTCCATTTGGTCCAGGGTAGCCGCTGATAGTCCTCCCAAACCTTCTTTCGACCCCCAGTGCCCCAACTTCACTTAACTTGCTTTGAGCCCAAATTCGATATCTCCTCCATCAACACTCCATTGTGGCCTGATCGGTAACCCTGTTCGATGACAAAGTAAATATGTTTTCGCTGAATGGAGGGTCCGGAGGGTCTACAGTGCGCCTACAGTAGGCTGAACGGAGGGTCCAGAGGATCTACAATGCTCCTACAATAGGCCGAAAGGGTGGCCGGTAGGTAGTGCATAATAGCTCGACGCAGGCCTACCCAGGACTTCGCAGGTTCAGTTGCGCTCTGCATTGGCCTCCTTTGAGTGACAATGTCCAGTTTCTGCCATTCGGGAGGTTCATCGGAGGCCCTAATGTATTGGTATTCCAAATATTGTACCCTTGTTTAGGTACCCGATAATCCGCTATCGCCGATATCTGTTAGGGGAAGGAGGCCTTTATTTTGCGGGTGGAACGTGGCTCGAAAATGTTGACTCGGGCCTCCGCGGAAGAAATACCTAAACATCATTTCACAATCATTAATCAAATATTTGGATACAATAATTCTCGATAAGCGAGTAAACAAACAACTTTTAGGGTCGATCATTTATGTGCATGTGCGTGAAATAAATGTTTCCGCACTTATATGACGAGACGTTTTTTTTTATTCGCCCGTTATCTGTAAAACGTGTAATGGCCTGTACCGGGGGTAATTCTATTGCACTCTTTTCGCGAAAGCTCACGGCGGGGGCGCGGACTCCAATTAACGACGGTTGGGGCTAGGAAAAGGGGATTGCGATCACCGATGGGTCTCGTGTCGTCGCGAGATTCCGCCTCGACACGCAAGCTACCCAAGAATCTTGGTAATATAAAAATTGGCGAGGTTCACGTAGACGCACTCACACGTACTTACGTGTACACACGTGTATATACAGGCTTTGATGGCTCAGAATGGGAAGGGCTCATCTCAGCTTCAGGATAATGGCATTAGCGGCCTTTATTCGTTGGAAAATCGATATAACTGAATAGACTGTATCGTCGTACAATCGACAATGGTATAGCACAGTCGCGAGCATGCAGCACCAAAACGCAACGGGGAATCGTACAGGAAAGCACCTAAGGCCATAGAAAAGCGTCCGGTTGTTCGCGGGCACTCGCCAAGCAAAACTACACTGTTCACATACGACATATATGTATATACATATATATGTGTGTGTGTGTGGATGTGTGCTACGGCAAAAGCCAGCGAACTTTGCCGTAATAGCATTCCCATTTGCCTAATGATTGCGGCTGGGTTGTTGTACGACGCTACCACCAACCGCATCAACTGTACAGCTCGTGTGTTGGGCGACCTTACGTATATAATATCGCGTACCGCAAGGCCAGTTGAGACTATACGCGGCAAGTCTTATCGTACTTCCTCTCGGCTAGACACGAAGCCTTTCCTTTCGCACATACCCTATCGCAAATGCGCTATCGCATTCTCTCTTTCTCTCCTGTCTTCTTTTCTCTTCTTCTGTCCAATTGGTGTTATTGCAGTGCGGTGATTTCTTTGGGGACAGCATTTCCCGGATTAACAATTTTTCAAAGCAAACATAATTTATTTGTGGGTAGAGAATGGAGTGTGGAAAAATGGACCTATTATGATTGCCAAAAGTCATGTCATCAATGAGAACGGTTACGAATTCTGGGATTGGACGAATTTCCAGGGGGACCATTTACGTTGGGTGCAAAATAGGGTAGAGAGGGGCATGTTGTGCAGTCGGGTAAGTTGGGCAATCGAGGGGAACACATCACGCCATCGTCTGTTGCCATGCGGCCTACGAGACGGTAACACGGGACGTTTCATCATTTTTGCACCCAAAAATAAAAAAATAAAATACATGATTGAAAGATTTTCTTCTACCATCGTATGAGAAAAAATATTTCAACGTTTATTGCAATTAATGTTAACGTTTTAAAATCTCACTAATTAACAAGCAACTGTTGTTTTATTACTGCATTGTACCAAATCATGTTGCATATGTCTGATTTTTTAAATGCAATTCTTACTTAGCTCAACTTACCTCCTACTCATGCTCAACTCACCCCACTATCGGGGCAGGTTGAGCAAATATGGCCTTAGTTATTTAAAAGCGATTATCTGTGAAACAATAAGTATGACAGGAATTTCGTATACAGACTTTTTTCCCAGATATATTTCCTATTGACCAAAGTAGGTTTCATTTTTATACGGCAGTCTGTTAAGGAATTACAGGGCGATAATTTCAAAGTTGCTCAAGATGCCCCTCCCTACCCTGCATTAGCTGTTGTTGCTTCATTGGACTGGGTTGCCAATGCTGATGAGAGAAACTTCTTCGTCCAGTCATTCGATTGACGTTTCATCAATCGGCCTATTGTAAAGAAATTTCTGATACACCAATTCTCGGGCATACATATGGATGTGCATGTTACGTGTATAGCCTTGATATACCGCAGGCGTGAAATATCCAACGTATTCTCATCGATATCTCTCATTAGCGTTCGTCGATGCTGGTAACGCCTCGATGTCCCTGTTCCTTTAGGATGCAGCTTTCAAATACTCGTGTCTCTTGTCCCGTCATGTTTTACGCTGGTACCGAGGCAAAAAGCCTCGAGCAATCGAGCACAGGTGCGCATCTTTGCCGTAACTGTAGATACAATGGTGACTTCGGCTGGCGAAGAGAAGGGCGTAACTAGTGCGCGCGAGTATAAACGCAACACGACTAGTGAGATACGATCTTTCGTTTGCTTGGATACGAAAATGAACGTTGCACAATGTAATCCAGCAATGTATCTTGATCGTCATCCTGTTTTCGCTATAATCGCACCATTGTCCCCGCGTACAGACGGTTGAGTGAAAATATTCCTCCGGTATGACGAGGGTTTATACATATATATATATATATATAACGGTAAATTAGACGCACTCCGCATCAGACGAGAGTCCGTCGAGTGTAGATATGGCCAACTTCTCGTAGCTTGGCATTGAGGCTTCGCAGCTCAGACTTGCTTTTACCTCCAACACTCGAGTCGATAATCTCCGGGCCTCGTTGAAACTTCTCGCGTACCTACGTAAAAGCTCTACGAGGCTCTCCCAACCACTAATAAGCAAGCCTAATCTCACGGTCGCGAGGAGGGCCGCTAGAAACCTTTATGCGAGACTTCGTGATGAGATATGTTGTTGCAGTAGTTGCTAGGGAGATCCGCGGGATATGTGTCATGTATTTCCAAGTTTGGAAGAATTTGGTTTTGAGGCAGTATTCTATCCTAGAGGCTAAAATTTTTGGCATTTTTTCGAGCTTCCAAAAAAAAAACAAAAAGTATTTTTAGTGTGCAATTTTTAACATCTTTTTATTGATGTTTCAAGAACTTACGGAAAAGAATGGTGCGGAAAAAAATAAAAATTCGAAAGGTTATGGGCCTCTAAATATGGCCGTGAAAAAAAGGTTGAGGCGGTTGACATGATTCTAAAGCTCCCATTTATTGGAAACAGAAATAATACCAATTTTCTTGATAAAAAAGAATATCATTATAGGAAGCACCAAAAATAATTTTTTTTTAACCCTTCGTGGTCACACGTTCCGACTATACGACGCTGGTCACCGGGGGGGGGGGGGGGGGGGGTGGCAATTAACCTAGCCATGTTTAAACGATTATTGCATTGACCGTATCGTTCCGAATGACTCATAAAAATTTAGGATATTAGTTTGAACATTTTAGAATGTGGCATTTTCGGTATTATATTTTAATTGAATTTTAAAATGGCGGAAAAATATCAGCAAGGGGTCAATGCGTAAAAAAGCCCTGTCTGCTAAAAAAGATCATAACTCTTATCATTTTCTATTTTTTTTTCATACAATTTTAGGGTGAGTCTCCTGAGATATGATAGTTTAAGAAAAAAAATAGCTCCATAGTGGGCGTTCCAAAAAAGGTATTTATTCTTATATCTAAAGAGAGATTTCAGAGTGAAATAAAGAACATATTCTTAAGAGTCTATACTTCAAGAAAATGTGAAATAAATCAATTTTTTTCAAACTTCTTGATTAGAATATTGCCTTACGGTCATTGGAATTTTCACAAGATCGTCTTTGTTTGCTATAGAGAATTGTGCAAATTAGAAACTTACGCATTTCTTCCGCATCACTTGACTTGGCTCGCAAAGCCTTCCTCAGTAAGGAAGCCAACGTTGAGGAACCGACTCGCTGCATTAATTCCTTTTCCGCATGGGGCCTTCTTCAAAAGCAAGTATCCTCATAAATTCCATCGACCGTTAATCCTTCAGCTTCATAAGAAAATGCCAGTGCGACGTAAACATCATATATAGTACCTATACTTCACCATCGCTGGTAGATTCGGTCTGGTTTCGTGGCATGAAAGACGAGAGACGAGAGGTCCAGGGAACCGCAGCATCATAGGAGATCTACTCGCGGAAGTTCTTCTCCAGTGGCTTCGAGAATCCCGCCATCGCGCTCGCGCCCGGTTCAACAAAGTTGGAAAACTTTGAAAACGGCTGATGGTTCCTGCGGCATCGCCACTGATCCTGCATCCTCTCCGGTCTCTGTGTATCTTCGTACACCATATCCACCGGCAATTCGCTGTCTACCTGTATATAGATCAGAGAGGCTTTATAGTTTTCGGTGTTGCGGAGTTTCCATGCCTGGGGAACGATTCAAGAGAGAGAGAGAGAGAGAGAGAAAGACAGAAAGAGAGAGAGAGAGAGAGACCGTGGCGCCCCCGTTGGTGATGGACGGCATAGAAAAGGCATCGCCGCATGCGGGGATGCCATTTCTATGAATGTGAGACGAAGGAGATTCGCTCAGTTGCCGTTCGCCACTTGGGATCATCGGGAGTGAACTAATACTGGAGGGAAATGAGCTCGAGGGTTTTCTCGTTTTACCCTTCCTCCTTCTTCGTCCCTCGCAGATGTGGAGAACCGTCAAGGTACTTGGTTACAATCCCATTGGATTAATGAACGAGATGTTTTTACGATTACGAGAGTGAGGGAATAAGTCTCCAGCCAAAATCCCAAAGCGATTGTATATATTCGTCGCATTCACACTCCGAGTTAAAAAGGACCCACCCCATGATATACTAAGTACCGATAAATTTTCCAAAGTGAAATACCACTTCTTGTCTGCGAAAGAACAAAATCTCCCTGGGCTTTCTCTTTCGACATTGTTCCGTCGTAGCTCCGCGAGCATTTTGGTTCTTCGGTCTGCTCTTTTTTTTATACCATTCGCGAGAATGTATCTCTGGAATCTATTATGAGAGGAGAAGAAGGGTGCGGACAAATAGCTGGCAACACGTACAGACTAGGTAGAACGGGTAGATGAGCCACCCCTGGAGCTCTAAGTAATTGCGGTCTGAAGCCATGAACGACAGCAACGACGATGTTGCTCTTCGCTGTTCGCATACGTATGACAATGCTCTACGTGTATAGTGTGTATACACAGCCACATATATATATATATATATATATATATATATATATATGTAGATTTATAACTAAGGGTGGTGAGCGGAGACGTGGAAACGTTGTCTGCCACTCTCAATACGCGTGCCACAGAATAGTGACTACAATACCGGTTGCCTTTTCTATTTGCGGCTCTGCCAAGGGATGACGGAGCATTGGCCACCTAGCCGAAGTCTCAAATGCAATGATCAGCATACCTGCATATCTCCCTCTCCAATCTTCATTGATGGAACGATTTCTTGGGGTCGATTTATTCAGCTGTTCGGTTACATTTGTCGCTGACTGTAAGCTGGGACCAAGACTAGTTAGGTTCAGCAAGGGTGGCTTAATGACTGGTCCCACTTGTACCAGCACTTGTTTCAAACTGCACCAATTTCTCAGTTACCCAAACGTGGCTGTCTATTTTCATAGAAAAGTCTCGTTCTTGTTGCTAGTTTTGGTATTACGTAAACTGCCAATGACTGGCAGTTTATCGGGGCATTGGTGAATAACTGTACTCGTTGTGTAGTACGGAGAATGAAGAAGACACTAGAACGAGAAGAGACGCGCCGTTAGAATAGAGAAAGCCTTGGCGATTATGTAAATGTTGCGCACGGAGGCGCAACAGATGCCTCTACTTCTTACTCGCTGCTCTTCTTCCTTCAACGCCACGTCTTTTTACGTCTCCGAGCAGCCATCCGCACCACGCGCACACACAGTCTCGCGGAAATAGTCTTCTCGGAGACACGATATGTATACCGCATACATCGCACTGTCTTTTCGCTTGGTCCATGAAGCCAGAGAAAGAAAAATAAAGAGAGCGAAGAAGGAGAAAGAGAGAAAGAGCGATGGGACGAGTAGGAGAGAAGAGGAAACAGAGGGAGCTTGCTACCTTAAACCTCCCAACTTCTATCTCCATAGGCTGAGTGAATAAAAATGGAGCTCACTCTCCTTGGGGATTTCTTGGCACTCCGCAAAATACGTTTCTTTCAGGACAACCAATTTGTGAGTAACCATTTGTGAACAACTTTTAAAAAGATAACATTAGTTGTTTGTAATAAATATTGATGATTATCCATGCATAGAAATTAATACCTAAGTTCCGATCAGATCCCGATCAGGATATGATACGGATTCCCTAGAAGGGATATCCTCATCGGAATCCAGATGGCGCCAATTTTTACCTAATCTTTTTCAGATCCTTGAATAAATGATTTCAGAAAACGTCTAGCGTCTCCAGCTGATACAGATCGGTATCTCCTGGTGATTTTTACATTTAACCCTGGGATCCGATTCGATATTGAACTCGATCTTGTTCTAGAAGTTCGGGATTCTAGCCTGGATCCTATGCAAAGTTTCAATTTGGATTCTGACTAGAGTCCTCAATAGTTCAGGATTATGATCCTGGCTGAAATCGAATTTGTGAGCGTTACATTTCGCTTCCGGATCCGATCCGATATCCGACTGGATTCCGATTGCGAAAACAGGATCCTAGTCTGAATCGGACTGTATCCATGGCAATATTTCTGCACCGGCGGCTACAACAAACAAAACAATTGCTTCAACGCATTCCATACATCATAAAGGAATGTTACGATACAATATAACATGTCTTTCGCACTCCCTTTATTGCTTTATAACTAGCCCCTTGATTCTTTTTTTAAAAACTAAATAATACGTGTTTTTTAATTTACTAAAACCTACCATAAAGTCAACTGTTTTAAATTTTTACGTTGTAGAGTTATGAAGGGTTAACTTAAGTTCCCGTTACTTTTTTACCTCCCCTCGGTGCACCAACAATTCTTATTTACCGAATTTACACCTGCTGACGAATGACTTTTGAATTCAAGCTCGATTCTTCTCACGAGCGAAGAAGTCAAATTAATTTCGCAATGTCAGATTGTAAATTTGGCACGATGAAAAATAGGATGAAATCTTCGGAGTCGCGCATACGGTAACGGTATGTTAAAGAGGGCCCATCATTTTGAGTTTTACGAGCCGACAAGGGCCGAGGAACGAGCGTGCAATGTGTGACACGATTACCTTTTACGAGCGGATATATAGAGAGGAGAGACGGCAGAGGGAGGGGTGTGGAAAAGAGAGAGGAAGAGTATACAAGGGATGATTTCTATATGGTAGATCGATCGATCCTTGCGGCTCTCTTATTCTCTTCTTCCACCGATGGTCCAACGGTAGGGTATCCTTTGAAAGAATCGACCTCTCGGACGACCGACCAATGATCGTTTTCTCTTGACCACATTTCCGCTAGCTATTTCCGGTACGCTTTGTCCGGAATATCGTATCATGCACCCTTCTGTATTTCCCTGGAATATACGTAATTCGGTTACTTTCGCTTTTTATCCAAAGCATGTTATCATGCTTGACCAATGACGGCAGAACTTGCGCGTTTTTCATGTTCATGCAAATGATTTGTCTGGTGCATCAAGTACAACGTGCAAAGGGTGCCATATTCTTCAGACATTGCTCCCTCTAGTTACCACTTGTTCCGGTTGATGCAGACAGCGCTCACGATTCGGCACTTCGCCTCGTGTGAAGGTGCCAAAATACGGCCAGATGACTGGATTGCCGCTTCGACTAGACAGCGTCCCTGATCGACCAAAATCCAAAGAAAATTGATTTTTTACCGATCAGGCCACAATCGAGTGTTGATGGTGGTGATATCGAATTTGGGCTGAAAGCAGGTTAGATGGGATCGAGGCAACGGACTTGAAATCGGAAGCAGGTTAAGGCAGCCTGTGGTCTGCACGTTTCACTAAAATTGAAGGTCAAAAGAAGATTCGGGAGGACTAGCAGAGGCTACACTGGACCAAATGGAGGCCTCTTCATTGCACTGACCCAGACAAACGGGGTTTGGTAGGTTCAACGGAGGCTGGCGGCTTGTGCATTATAAAAAAAAAAGGGTGTTGCGAGTGTTCGGAGGAGGCTATACATTTTGACTCGGGTAATATAAAAATTCATAAGAGAATTATTCGTGTTCCATTCGTGTATCGTAGGTGGTTGTTGTGTGAGTCAACTGGGGGGTCGGAAGCGGTTAAACGCGGATCTCATTTCGTCGTGTCTGTGCCACATAATCGGTCACGAGTCGCACGTGAACGGTACCTCGCCGGATTACTCGCACCGGTGGCTAAGCGCGGCTCGTTGGGGTAACCTGTTCCGTCGAAGCCAGTAAACGTGCACTGATGTAACGTATGTATGTAGTTATCGAGAGGCAGACTCACAGTACTGAAGTATGAAAGAGGGACTGGGGAGAAAAGCAAAAGGGTTTAAACGTGTGTTAGCGGCGGTGAAGCTTTCTCTCTCCTCTTTCTCTCTCTCTCTCTCTTTCATGATCTGTTTCTTCATTTCTCTCTCCCTTTTGCACCGCATTACTATCTCCGTCTCTCAGATATCGTGGCACGTTAACCATAGCAATTTATTGCCAGTAGCCAGGCGGCTACTGGAACTCGACCAAGGTAAAGCGCCGCGCTGTCGGAGCAACCGCCTGGTGGTGCATGAAGCAAACAAGACCACTCGCGAGTTCCCAAAGCTATAGTTAGCCGATGCTGTTCCTCGGGGCCCCAGTTGCAACTCGGTAATCTCACTCTCGCGCTCTTTCGCTCCGCGCGCGCGCCCACCCTTGCGGTAACCAC
Organism: Ophion ventricosus; assembly: GCA_963932345.1. NCBI lineage: Eukaryota > Metazoa > Arthropoda > Insecta > Hymenoptera > Ichneumonidae > Ophion > Ophion ventricosus. The sequence goes on along the minus strand of OZ010723.1, from coordinate 12,726,080 downwards.
AATGATTCATCGGGGGAGGCGATATTCTCGCGAGAGGCCTCAGATGGTGGTGCATTCTGGACTCCACGATTCTACGTTTATATCACCAACAACGCAGATATTGCAACCCCCTCGTGAAGCGGCACGATGGGGGGGAGGGGGTTTCCTCGAGGATAAAAAAAAAACGGGCCGCGAGGATAACACCAAGCTGGAGAGAATTAAATAGGATGAACTCTTGCAGCTACCCTTTTAAGGCAATGGAGTTTTCCGTTTCGCGCTCGAGTTTTTTCAACCCCTCGGAATTACCGATAAAAGGGGAGAGATAAAATCCAAACAGTTTTTCCACTTTTCGTACATTCTTAGCCAGTTTATTTTTCTCTATAGAGAATTTACTTGGAATTTAATAAATCTGTTTTCTTCGATGGGAGATAGTGATAAAGAGAGGGGAAAACAGAGATCCGGTAGAGGCCTCGAATTTTTGCACAAATTCGTAGCTCGGAAAATCGGATTTTACTAGGATTAAACTTGTGCGATAGCCCTTTAAGGGTGAAGGGCCATTTTTCGTGCGAATTGGGGCGTTTTTTTTTTTTTTACAAAACGGTACTCGAAATAATATTCTACCGTCGTATATACAGATGTGGCTCGAGCGCTTGGCTCTTACTGCACGAATATCATTCGCATCGGGTAATGCAAATTTTCGAGTTTGGCATTCTTTTTTGCTGGCTGCTTTTTCTTCGAAATATATACTCGCGAATTTTATGCTGCATGGCTGCATGGCTCGGAGGAGGCTTAACCCCCGCTCATAGGCGCAAAGATAAGATTTATGAATTACGAGAAAATCTCGCAGGGACTATTCCCTCCCCTCGTACCGCTCCACCCCCCTCCCGCCCCTCGTCTTCCGGGCTTTCCTCCGACGCTCGCACAGCTTTTCCCCGAGGAAAATGAGCATTCTAGATGGAAAAGGTTGCGAGCCCGATTCGCATAGCTTTCCGGACCTTCCTCTGATTTAGATCACACCAAGGGAGCCTCCGGAGTCGGGCGGATTTTCCGCTCGGAATCCCAACTGCATATATCAAATGATAATTGCGAATAAGGATTATTCCTAGTTTCAGCTTTTCGCTGAGTATGAGGGGGAGAAAAAATGCGACCTTATTTTTCACCGATCATTTCTCAACGGAGAAAGAATCGCAGGGGATTGAAAATTATTTTTTATAGCAATGGAAGGTGGTGAAAAACTCTTCAATTTTTTCACCATAATGTATATCAAGCTTTAATGCTACTTTCAACTGATATTTACACATCCTCATAAAATAAAACAGAAACCAATTCTCCCTTTCCTCCAATGAATCGTCTCGGATCGTATTACCGCTTTGCAATCTCAACTCAATCAAATAAAAAGTATAAATCACGATCTTTCGAGCTCTCGTGTGTATTTTTTTTTCTGTACATAAGCAATACTCGATAAGACTTCTGTGCGCTTTTTTTTTGTTCCTCGATACACTATCGTGGTCTCGTTTCATCGTCGATGAGCCAACTAATATAAGTATTCGTTGCATCGAGTTGCTGATCGAGTTTCCATTTAATTGCGTTACCACCTCGTCGTTTTCGTACACCGAACACCAAGAAAGATAGAGGGATAGAGAGAGAGAGGGGGGGGGGGGGCGATAGAGTTTCAGCGAGCTTTAGATTGCTCGGATTGCCATTCGGAAAGTTAAATTTCTACGTGGTAAAATTTACGAGGGCGAAAGATATGAAACAGAACTAGCTGAGAACTTTTTGAGTACGAATGTATACGTATATGGATGGATTAAAGGGATTTTGAAGACATTCGACTCCGAGGAACGTTCTGAAAACAACTAATATATATATATATATATATATTTATTTATTGATAGATACATAAAATGTACATGCATACTAAAAGGCTCCGCTTTGTTTCCGGTTATTCTCTCTCTCTCGCCGACGATCTAGACACCAGCAAAATGTCCAGGAGTTCTGTAACATGGAGATGAGGCGAGAGTTTCTCGCGTGTTCTTCGCGCAGCGGCGCGGAGTTCGCGATAAGCTACAACAGTTTGGATTAGTTTGCGTGGAGGAAACGCAACATATATAACTATATAATTCAAAGGGTAAATATCTTGCTCAATCTCCATACCCACATTATACCCGAAGGTTTAGTGTGTTAATCTTTATATTTTAATATTTATATTTTTATTTAACTTCACTTTTAACCCTACACAACGCAACAACGCAAAAATAAAAAAAATAGTTGACTTTATGGTAGACTTTACATAACAAAAAAACACGTATTATTTAATTAAAAAAAAATTAATCCAAGGCTAGTTATGAAGCAATAGAGTGTGACAGACATGTTACATTTTGCCATAAAATTCCTTTATGATGTATATGGAATGCTTCGAAGTAGTTGTTTTTATTTTTTTGTACAAATTTTTGAACAAACCCAAACAGACACGTAATTTTTGTCGTGTTTTTATATCTTTTTTTGATTTTCGCAAACTTTACGTACACTCGAATCGTGCAATCTCGCGACAAGTGAATTTTAAACAAATTGCGATCCAACTAACGCCATTTATTTTTCATGAATTGCAGTCAAAATCCATAGAACAGTTTTTAGCCGTCGTGTGATATTGATTTAGATAAGGGTTAATGTCAATATGGGATTTTGTGTGGACTTCAAGTAATTCTACGTGGGTCATTAGGAAGTTTCCAGCCTTGAAAAAAAAACACATATTTCGAAGCAAAACAAAATTCATTTCTCGACGTAGTCTCCCTTCAACGCGATACATTTGGTCCATGACTTCTCCCAACCTTTGAAAAAGTCAGAAAGAAAGTTAATTTTCCAAACCCGAAAATAACTGGCTGGACACTTTTCAAATGACCCTTGTAAATATAAACTTAACGTTAACTTTTATAATGACATGTTTTTCTTCCCTCGCGGATAATCCATAAAATTTTGAACACACGATCAATCTGGAAGAGAGTATTTGGAAAAAAAGAGAGGAAGAAGCGAAATTGTTGGGACCAATTCCAATGAGAAGGTGGCGTGAAAGAATGAGAGAGGGACGGAAATAAGAGGGATAAAAGATTGATAGAAATAGAGAAAGAGGGAATACGAAAAAGAGCACGAATAAAACAATCGATGGGGGAGAAAAAATTCGGCAAGAATGGCAGATCGTTCGATGAACGAAGTTGAAAACGTGGCTTACATTATACTTGTCGAAGGTCCCTTTGACGAGACACTATACCGCGACGACAATGAATTATTCAATCAGCTAATCCCGTTCGTGTCGCGATTGCGAATCATCCACGGTATAGATAAAGTCAATTCCATCTTGAACACATTTTCACGGCTGTCTTCTCGTATTCTTCGTAACTGTTCACGGAACATCGTAATTCCGACGGAAATTATGTCACATCTTGTGCGGCATTAACTTTGTGATTTCTCATCGGTAATGGGAAATTCAAGAGAGAGAGAGAGAGAGAGAGAGAGAGAGAGAGAGAGAGAGAGAGACAGAAAGAGAGAGAGAGAAAGAGAGAGACAGAGAGAGAAAGGGAGAGAGAAAGGAAACTTGGATGAAGAAAAGAAGAGATGAGAGAGAAAGAAGAGTATCCTGATGAGTTGCATCGACTATCGTTCAACTGTTCATTCAGCCAGATGTCTGAAAATAAAAAAGAAGAGAGAACCCTTTCTCGTTCCTTTTTGTCCCTTTGGCTCGGTTCTCGATCTCGGAGGTTCTTGCCCGCAACCCTTTTACCTCGCGCGCTTTGCCGTCTTCTTCTTCGTTGGCGTTTTTCTCTCCTTTCATCGGGCATTGATGAGCTTCGAGACCAGTGCGCTTCGTTCAATGGCATTCCCCTCGCCCTTTGTAATTATGTCATTAATTGTAAATCCTCATCCCACACACTCGATCCGTGGCTTCGTCTCTCAGCTTCTTATTCTTCTTCTTGCCGCTCGCGGGCTTTGGGACCACATCTGTATTACTCTTTACAATGCACATTACCGGTACAGTGCATAATAGCCGCGGGGGCATCAATGCGATATTGATGCAGCGATGCTTATAACTTTTGGTCTTTTGGATCTTGCGTTATCTTCACGCGTTTCTCACTTTTTGTTTTCCATCTGCGGTACCGAACTACGAAGATTTTAATGTTGACGATAAAGAACGCTCTGGCGCACCGAAAAAAGTTTGAAGACGAAGAATTGGTGGCATTACTTCATGACGACTCATGTCAGATGCTAGCTGAACCTGCAGAACCATTAGGAGTTGGAAAAAGGCTCCAGGGCAATCACTTTGTATAGAACATTCTTTTCTTATGCTTCATCCCGTAGTCTTATCCCTCAGCGCCTCATTGTTATCCACGATCTACCCAAAGAAACGAACCCAAACAAACCTAAGCCCAAACGAACTCAAATAAACCCAAATAAACTCATTGTAATCCACAATTGAGGCCTTACTTTGTCAATTTAAAATCGCTGAAGAAAAAAATTGGACTATTTGACCTAGAATACAAAGAGTGGCAGAAACTGAATAAAGCGGAAAGGGCGAGGTCCTAGACCGCTATATACATCCCAAATCCAGAGAGTCATGTGTCGTCGCTTGCTGGCGAACGTTCTCCAGTTTTTCCACGCTCTCTCGCTTGTTTCTCTCGTATATTCCAATCATTTTTCAAACGTTTCATCCTCTTTCTCTCTCTCTCTCTCTCTCTCTCTCTCTCTCTCTCTCTCTCTCTCTCTCTCTCTCTCTCTCTCTCTCTCTCTCTCTCTCTCTCTCTCTCTCTCTCTCTCTCTCTCTCTCTCTCTCTCTCTCTCTCTCTCTCTCTCTCTCTCTCTCTCTCTCTCTCTCTCTCTCTTTCTCTCTCTCCCTGTTCTCTCTCTGCCTCCCATTCCTCTCCTAGCTCAGAAGGTTTGCAACGACGAATACGAGGCTCTCTCGCCTGTTGGCATTGCCGACCGGTCGGCCCGGCGAAAGCTACGACATGGTTTCGCTCTCAGGAGGACAAATAGCAATGGCCCCGCATGCCGAGCTCGGAGCCAACAGCACGTGATAACGACTGGTGGGAGTTCGCTGTTGCATGCTTTAACTTTTTTACGATTATATATATAAATATACTATACAGATTAGTACGTCTCGTTTTGTTTCTTCTACTATTTGTTTCTATTGCTACAACCAACACACGGCATTTTTTTACGTATGGACATTTTTTTTTAAGGCGAATTTTATTTGTGAACATTTTTTCTTCGAGATTTTTTCCGTAAAATTGATGGTCGGAGATTTTGCGTAGAAAATATGTCACCTAGAACGAAGTTTTTTTAGAAACTGCTTTGGTGACCATATTTAATCCCGTGGTGCGGTGATATTTCTTTCCTACTGGGGCTGTACATCGAGAATCTTAGATGTTCTTATACATGTTTCAAGGATTATACAGGATCCAACTGGATTCTGTACTGTTCCCCGATAAACGCCGTTTGAGAATTCTCGTCGTGATATGCCAAAGTGCAGTAAAATAAATAACAAATGATAATTACAGTGGATTTCCAGTGATGTCATCCAAATCGATTACAAAGGTATACTTTTTTAAGCGATTTTTTTTTTCCAGATAAGATTCATACTTTTTTAACATCCAATTATTTTGTATATCTACAGAGGGTAAAAAAAAAGTATTTGCACACCCCGTGTTTTTCAAATTATCCTGCGAAAAAAAATAGAATACTCGAGCAATTTTTTTTTTCGAAGAAAAATAAAAAGTACGATGAAAATTTTATTTTTCTTCGAAAAAAAAAATGCTAAAGTATTTAATTTGTTTTCGAAAGTTTTTAACGAACATTTTATTTTTCTTCGAAAAAAAATGCGAATGTATTTTTTTTCGCAGGATAATTTGAAAAACACGAGTTGTGCAAATACTTTTTCGCAATGCCTGCCCCGAAAGTGCGATTTTCGATTGGTGTTTAGCGTGCGGAAAGTGGCTTATTTCTCAACGATGCTTACTTTCCCGCACTAGTGCGGGAATGTGAGACTTTCCCGCACTAGTGCGGAAAAAAATCTATTTATAGCTCACTTTACCACATTGATTCGCGAAAAAAACGGTTTTTTTCACAGTTGATAGTTTTTTGTTCTACGATTTTGGACCGATTGATCAAACTTGAATGTAGCGAAATTCATGTCATATGAAACGTCAACTTATCACAGTCGTATTTTCTGACAAGGAAATGATCTGAACTGATGTGATATATTTGAATATAATTGTTATTGGTTTTGTTGAATCTCAAATCCCACTTTCGAGACAGTCATTGCAAAAAATAATGTATGGGACATGTGCGAAAAAAAACGAATTACATCGCGCGTAAGTTGCCGAATTCGCCTCGACTTATGGTGCATTTCTCACTCGTACTCGTGTGGTTACAGCACTCGCCTTCGGCTCGTGCTGCAAATCACACTCGTACTCGTGTGAAATGCACCATAAGCCTTCGGCTCATGCGGCAACTTCACGCGCGATGGAATTCGTTGTTTTCCGCACTTGTAGCATAAATTACTATTACCTACTATATATATTTTGCTTAGAAAATTCAACGTACAGAATGCGATGGTATTCATGGAGAATCGTATCGGAATCTGTTTGATAATGTGGGAATCCTTCAGGATTTAAATTGGATTCGTACATTCAAATGGGCAATCCCGATGGGAATCCAACGTTCAAGCGTGACGTTTTGGTATCCGGATCCAATGGGTAAGCGCATTGGCTCCCTATTAGGAAGTAGGAACAAGTATGGGATTCCAATTGGATCCCTATGACAATTTCTACACGGGTATGCACGATGGCAGCTTCGACTGAACTGTCTTGTAATTCCGGGTACACATTCTTCTCGGTAAAATATCTTGTATATATACTCTCTAAGGAATCTGGCCAGGTTTCTCGCGTGTGTATATATACAGTCGAACCTCGATATAACGAAAATTTGTCCATTCCCTTCCGATAGAGACCTGAAACCTTGATGCAACGAAGAAAAACTATAGATATAACGAATTTATTTTCAGGGCCCTCAACCTCTATACAAGGAATTTTTGTGAATAAAACCTCCGTATAACGAAGCGTTCGGTAAACGAACTCCCATCCTTTCGTTCCCTTCTCTCCCTGTCGGCTTCTACGGAGCCTGTCTAAACTGTAAACTTTTAAAATTAAACAAAATATTTGTTTAATTTAAAATAATCCGCTTTTGAAAATAATATGTTGTATATAATACATTATGCTCTAATTGCTAATTGCTTGCAAAAAATGCTCTAATTTAGACCTTTCTTTCTTTAAAAAAATATCCCTATATTCATAGTATTAATATATTTATTTTAAAGAAATAAATATTTAAATTAGAGCAATTTTTATTTGTCCTTTTTTTATTAAAACCTCAATTTAACGAATTTTTTGGAACATAACCTCGATATAACGAAAACTCGGTAAAACGAACTCTTTTGCTCTTTCTTAGAAATTCGTTATATCGGGGTTCGACTGTACATCAACGTGTACTTCGCTAATACCGTTTCTTCGATGCTAATTCGGCCAGCTGCTGTTTTCCTGCCTCCTCATCATTTTATTTTCGACCCAGAGCGTGGCTCACATGCTGAGCCGGAAAAAGGTCCATTTGGATAATATGTGGCACCCTTGGCGACTGCCGTAAGCCGCGACTTGCTCGGTTGCACTGCATCATCAGTGCACGAACTTGTCTCGGGAGACCCCCTGGACTTGCAACACAGTCACGGGAGATCATTATATGCACAGGTGGATATGTATATACGGTAAATACGTAACGTGCACAACAATTTCTCCTAGGAATTAATAAAACGTAGAGAATGCGCGGGATCTTCAATTGTGCCAGGAACTTGTAGGACGACAACGGATCGAATTAATATACCGACTATCGTATAAACACGCTCTCGTGGAGAGGGAGGGGGAGAGGGCTGGTTACCACCGAAAAATTATATGGTCACGACTACACCGCACTGCTGGTTTGCGGTGTGCGGGAAGATAGAACGGGGAGTTGAACGATAGTCTCGATCCATGGCCGCAGGGCTCAGTAGCCATATGTGAGAGAAAGTGCGAGAGAGAAAAAGAGTGATAAAAGGTGTATGCTTCCGTCGTGGTTTTGCGGCGAACCGAGTCCTGCGACCGGATACAGAGAAACGATTTTCACGAACAACCGAGGCTGAACGACACGGCAGACAATTATCGCAACGAGGAGATCGGTTTTCCTCGTTTTAGCCTTTTTTTTTTAATTATTAGGAGTGTGCATCAATTTTAAGGGATTTTTTTTTTTGGTAAACGTACGACCTTATTTTGAAAAAATGATTACAAATTGATCATTGAAAATATTGTTCGTCGGTACTACTTTTTCCCATGTTTCTGGTAATAGGTGGATTCCACGTTGAAAGAACGACACATCGAGGCTATTCACGAATCGACTCATTTTTTGACCATGATTCAAGCCATGAGTCATCGATCGAAAAAGGCAGTAATCGGAAGGAAGAACATCTGGAGAATTCGACGGATCTGGTAGGACATGCCAGTTAAGCACTCAAAACGTTTCCTTGACCGGTTTCCGGTTTTCAATTCTATTCATTGTTGTTGACAAATGTTTCATGTCTATCGATATTTAATGATTCTACAAGTTCTCCTTGCGTTTGACTCGGGTCTTCATCGAGTAAAGCTTCCACTTCCTCAATTTCACTATCTTCCGTGTCAAAAACACCTTTTTTTTATAGCATTGAAACAAGTACTCAAATGTTGAAATCGATGGAACATAATCACCATAAGCTTCGGACAGCCTTCGTTGACTTTCAGCAGCACGTCTTCAAATCGAAGCAAAAAAGCAAAGCTTCCCGCAAATAAGATATACTGAAAACTAGATCCGGGTGATGATGCATTGATACAACATTAGTAACAATATGACCCGATGCAATTTCGTACCAGTTACGCGATCTCTTGAAAATCTCTTAAAATTCATGCACACATCTGATATAATTTTATGGCTCAATATACTGCAACCTCTCCGACCGACACCCCCATAAATGAAACCAGCCCCCACTAGGTGCCGAATACCGATCGATGTAGCGCGTGGTGGGAGAAGCCCCAGGCCCTAGCGTCAGGCTCGAAGCATGCTAGACAATAGGAGATGGTTTGGAGGGGTACTGCTATCCGCTTACGTCAGCTGCGCAGAGTCCAACTGTGTCGATTGGAGAGGTTGCAGTGTATTCGTTTTGGCGAGCAGAAAAATCTCTTGACATTTCCAAGTTCTCTCGCGATGCGGTTTTTTTACACGTCGGCCATAAAGGTTTTCCTGAACAATTTTGTACATGGCTGATGTGCAAAAGAAAAAAAGAGATGATACGAAGGTTCGATGCAATTGGCAACGGGAGGCCCTTTCGTTAATGTTCTTTTCGGAGGACGATTTACAAATCGGGTTCGTTGTTAATTTCAATTTGAAAGATCTCTTATTTGGTGCTACAGCGAGAAGATTCACGAGTTAGAAGAGGACGGCGCGTTTCGCCGAACGTGACTTATATATACGCGAAAGACGCGAGGATAGATATAAATTTGTCGTGGACTATAAATTTGGTCTCGGTCAACGAGACCGCGGGAGGTCTCTCTCTCTCTCTCTCTCTCTCTCTCTCTCGCTCTCTCTCTTTCTCTCTTTATGCTTCATCGTCATTTATGTTTCGCTTTTGCCGCTTACACGTCGCCGCGCCCAACTTCGTAGTCGTAAGGCCGAGCATTTAACGGTACGTCGCACAATTTTAATGAGAGGTTTATAATGAGATAAAAGAGGAGATAGTGAGCTTTCGCTGCTTCGATGCATCCGGGATTTGGTGCGAATTCAGTGCGTTTCTCATCTTCGCGAGACATTGAGTTTAAAAGTACACGCTTAACCATTACGTGAACGACGATCACGTTGGAACGTTTCATCGATGAATGCCAGAGCGCGGTGACGTTTTTATCGGTGTAAATAGGTCCGATGTACTAAAACGTTTTGGCAAACTGTACCACATAGTTATTTTGAGAAATAAATAAAGATTTAGGCTGTGACAGATACTGGAATTCTGTCATGGTAAAAATGTCACGATAAAAATTGGACGTATTGATGCGTCGTTTGTTCCGAGCTGGTATACAAAATTTGAGATCGTTTCTCATTTGACTTATAATACTTCTAATCTGCAGCAATTTTTCATGGGTTCTTAAGGAACGTAGGTCTACTCTCAGATATGACGAGAGAAACACAATTAAAATTTCCAAATCATTCGCGAAATAATTTTTATGTAATTAATTGTGATGTATTGAAATTTTACTTATTTTCTTGTTCGATTCTTCCATATGTCATTACCAAATTATATGACGATTTTTTAGCGGCTCCAAAATTAAGACAGCCGTGAGGCGCGGAATATTGACTACAATATTCACTCTCTTTGCCCTAATAAAGTTAAATATTAAAAAATACGGATCGAACAATTATTATTTAAAAAAAAAGGAACAATTTTAACTGGAAATTTGTACTGAATAAAAGAATACGACTGATTTTATTTTACTTACTAATTTACCTTACTTAATCTTAACGTCTCAACTTTAACCTTAGAATCTTAATATTAACATGAACATCTTAACCTTAACCTCACCTAACCTTAACCTCAACTTTACTTAACATTAACATATTAACCTTAATCTCAACTTAATCTTAACATCGAGAACAGATATTTGACAATTTCACATTTCGTCTACTTTTGCCTGGGATTGTATCTCCCATATGTATTGAGTTCTATTTTTTCGGAGGACACTGCGCTATATTCTCTAGCTTTTAAGATTATTTTTTTTTCTCGACCGCAGTCCATAGGAACTTTAAAATTGAAAAAATTTCAAATGCAATATTTTTCAGCGATATCCGAGTCTAAAAAAATCGGTTTGATTCACAATGACGTGATAGACCCTTCTCAAGCTCATTATCGATACAATTCTTTGACCCATCGACAAATTACGTAATGCCATTGAATGTTATTTATAAATGTATCTTAGATAGTTAATTGCAGATGCTGTTACGTCTCATCCAGCTGTCGATTTTGTGAATAATCGTTTTGTTGAATTCTCCTCGACGTATTTCTCGTGCAGCCGCACATTTATAAATGGCGTTCGAGAAACTTCGTTATCGAAGAGATAATAAATGATGTTGCCGAGAATGAAAGACACATTCGAAGCATTCGAATACGGAGGAAAGCGATTCCACGTTGACGAGTTCATTAATGCATATCCACGAGCGAGAACGCCTCACAAATTACTTTTTCGGCAATTAATATGAAGACCGTCATCGATTCTTCGCATCCCACTCCTTCTTCGTTTTCCAAGAAAAAAATTACAATTTATAGGGAGGCATTAAATGAGGCTGCGGTTTCGCGTGATATACCGAGCTGCTGCTGACATCTCCATCGAGATGAATTCTTCCGAGTGGCAAAAAGACCACTGGCCAAACTATTCAACCGTCTCTTTGTGTAAGAATTGGGTCCTTTTGATTCTCAGCGGTGGATCCACACACGACCTAGGCCGTACGATTTTTGGGACATCAAAGAGACTGCGACAAAAAAAAAGTTCGAATTTCGTGTAGTGGGTGAGACTGAATGAATTATGAGTCGTGGCTCACGCAAAAGGGAAATAAACGATCGTATCTCGCTATTTCGTGTATAAATCGAACGAATTTTTTTGTCTTTGGATTTTTTTTTGAATTTTCGCTTCTTTTGAATCATCGAGATATCCTTTTATTATTGTTTTTTTTTAATTCTAGCAACGAGATGAGCTCCGATCGGATCGACGCTTTTTCGTCTTTCAATCGAGATCGTTTATGCGAGAAAACTATATAAATAGAGCTTATCGAGAGTTAGGTGCACTTTGAAGCATCATTAACGTAATAAAATCTGACTTTCGTTGCTTACGAAGGAAATATGGAAAATTTATAGCTCGTCGGCGATTTTAAACTCAGTGTTGTATTTTTGCGTCGTCCGGCAATCGTTGATGCATAATACGTAAGATTGAAGCTCGGGATGTTGTCGTAAGATATCCCAAGTGGCTGTACCGCTGACGAGTGGCTCATAAAGTTTCATCGTAAAATTATAACTTCGTTAAACTGCGATTATTTTTCTTAGTTCCGTACACACAATTTTTTTTCCCGTTTCTTTTTTGCCCCTTTTTCTTTTACTTTTATTCCCCTTAAATCCGCCGAGCCATGACGTAACGAAGAAATTACGAGGCTGCTGCCCCCTCGAGAGCGAGTATTCATTAAGCACCAAGTTTCTTAACTAAATAACACGATTAAAGTATTTGCCGGGGTGCTCCAGTATATCAAATAGTCCGTGCGGGGGAAAGCGAGGTGCGGGCAGTGTGCGGAGAAAAGAAAAAATCCTGTACGAAGTGAAAAAAATTGCTTACCTGGTCTCGTTGTTATGCTTATTATTTACAAAGTACCATATACATTTTTTTCCTATCTAGGAGAAAAATATGACACGCGAATATAACCTTTAAAATGTCAAACGTAGCAAATTTATTGCTACCACTTTACGATCGATTGGGAATTTGCAAATTATTGATTCTCGCATGAATTTTACGGATGGATTGAGCCTAAATATGAATATTAATGGTAAAAAATTAGGCACCGATACAATAACGAGTCCACCCCAACAACGATCCACTCGACGATTTTAATACTTACAGAAAAGAAAAGGAAGAGGACAATATTAATTTGGAAGGTTAAATGTGTGGTGCTGGCATTGCAAATGAAGGGTAAATTCAAAAATTTCTATTGCTTAATATTAGCTCAGACTTGGTTTTTCTCAAAACCGTGTTTTTTAAACTGGCCGTAAACGTAACTCAGTCAAATATGCACCGATTCACTTTAAATTTTCAATGTATCTTCTCAGATGCAATCTCTTGTTGTAAAACTTTTTTTTTTATAAACAATTGCTCCTGTGATTTTTTGCCCAAAACCATTTTCCTTCAAATCTGCATTACCTTTTTAAAAAAAGGTACATTCTAATTTCCGCACGCAGTTCCAAAGCTTTTTTCGTATATATTTCAAAGATTTCTTCGGTTTTTTTTGTTCCAGATTAAAAATTACCTGATAAACCATCCCAGCCGCGGAACACTCTGCACGAGAGATATTCTGCGGTCTTGGACTCTAACACCGCGACAGTTTCAATTGCAAAATCACAAAAAAAATGTGTACCCTTAAAACTATGTATATAAAAGTTTTCCAATTCGATTTTTTACTGCTTTCATGGTACTCGTTAAACAAATTCTAAAAATATGCTTTTTTTTAAAGCTCTAATGGTTTTAGTCCTCAAGCAACGAAAATAAAAACGACACAAAGATAATACGAAGAATGATAATTTATTTTGAAAAGAAGATGCATCAATGTACAGAATAAAGCTGTCTCGCTGACATTGAAAGATAAACATGTATCGAACTTACAACACAATTTGTCAGATAAAATAAATGAAACAATAGAGTTTAATTTTTTTGTTCCCTTGTAGACTGTCACGACCTTTTTTTTTTCCCCCGTTCGATCATCCTCGGGAGACGTTCGAGTTCATAGGGCATAATGCTGACAGCTATATCATAAGTTTGTTCCTGGGGTGCGAGAAGAGCGAAGAGTGTATGCTGTCTGAGTCTCGCCACGGGGAATCGAACAAGTTGTGATATTCGTCTATACATATAACTATATATATTCACATATCTATAAATATATATATATATATATATATATATATATACATTCATATACTAATACATAAGTACAGAGATGCATTTGTACGTCTTTCTTCGATGTTTCGTTCGTAGCGAGAAAGAGTGATGTTTATATCTCGAAGATTATGCCGTAGCTCAATTTAGACCTATAATAAAGAGCCATCACTCGTATTTTCGTGGCAGAGTGCAGCACGAAGATGTGGCACTAGACCCAAACGAACCCAAACAAAGAATATATTCGGGGTTCAAGCGAGAGTGAGCGAGACAAAAGAAAAATAAGAGTGAAAGAGAGAGGGGGGGGGGCGGGTTGTGCGCGCAGGGCGCATAAATTATGGTAATCCAGAAGAGTTCCACGACAGAGTTCTCTGGCAGTGAGAGGGCCGCATCCTCAGCATCAGCTAGAATCCCGCGAGCACCCGCGCCAACCGTGAGCGCACCGGCAATTTAAATTCAGTTAACGTGACACGTCTGATTTGATGCCGCGGGGGCCACCTGCCTGCGAATGGCGTTCGTTTTTAAGAACGAGCCTCATCCTCTCCTAACGAGAAACGCATTCGTTTCTCTTCGTGCCCATCCGCGAGTTACTAAGCCGGAAAAACCACATTCTCGACATTGCCCATTGAAAACATTCATTGAATTATTGATGTAAGTCCATTTTTTGAGTGGCCCTCGTAACCATCTGGCATTGAATTTTGAGAATCTGATAAATTTCTTCGCGCTTTAAAGTTTATTTAAAGGTTGTATATAATGTAATATAATATTATCATAATATATATTATTATATTATAATAATATATATTATTATATATATTATTATATTATAATAATATATATTATTATATATATTATTATAATATAATATAATATAATAACATTGTACTCAAAGGACGAATGCTTTTTTTTTCGTTTCTTATTGTTAGTGGAAAACTATTTACTATATATTGCGAGGAATGTTTGTTTGGGGTTAAGGCGTCACACCACTTTGCCGCTCGGAAAAAAAGGTATAAAAATAAAACATTTTTTTACCCGGTTATTAAATATATTAAATAATTTTTATTTTCCACAAATCCGTTACACTTTTATGCATAAATAAAAAAAAAACGAATTAAAAAATGGCAACGATTTAGGTCGTCTATAAGGACCCTCTTTTGAAAATCCTTGCCGATGTTGGATTTTTTTTCTGTCTGGCATTACCGAAAAAATAAAAAATTTCTTGTAAAGAAAGGTAATAGTTGACGTGTAGTATAGAGATTTTTTTTCAAATTTTCGAAGTAATGACAGTTGTTGAAAAAACAACGGTTTTGTACCAAAATTTTGAGTTTTAAGAATTAATAAAAATGAACGCGGCGTCCAATAAAAAAAAATCCTATGCTACATCCTGGATGATATAAAGAGTATGTGGTATAAATTTCATCAAAATCGTTTGGAAAAATCGCGAGATATTTTGTCTACCAGTTTGAAAAGAGGGCCCTACTAGATTACTTATATCTCCGCCATTTTTTTATTTTTTTATTTGACTTTTCTTTTAATTTGTTCATAAAACTATGATGCACTTGTGAAAAATAAGAATTATTTTATATATTTAATGGTCGCATCCAACATTTTTTATTTATTTTATATACCTATTTTTACAAGCACAAAGGCGGTGTAGCGCCTTAAGCTGGAAAGAATATTGATTGGTGATCGGTAAAGATGTTTGTAAAGACCAATTAGCATAGTTGGAACGGCAAGCAACTAGAGGCGAGGCTCACTCCATTTCTCTCTAACTTTTACTTTCTTTCTCTTGGCATCTTTCGATCGTATACAAACCGTGAACTTTGGGAATAAACAGCGACGTAATGGCAGTTTTATCGTGAATTTATTGGTCAGAGAGTAGACGGGAGTGCAATGATGCGCAACCCGTAAACAGGCGCACACCATTCACCACCATGAACCGCTCATACTCTATATAATGCACCATCGTGGCTATTTTATTTATTTTACTCTTTTTTTTTGTCGGGTACGAGCTTTATGGACTCTCTCTCTCTCTCTCTCTCTCTCTCTCTCTCTCTCTCTCTCTCTCTCTCTCGCTCTCTCACTCTCTCGTTGCCTCTCTTGTCCGGTAGAAAGAGAAGACCGGGGAGACTGCGGCTTTTATGCTAGCCACGTTTTATTGCGATATCTAATTATAATCCCGTCACGGTACTATTGTGCTTGACTCCGACTCTATTGCGAATATAAGCCAGTCGCTCTCCTTGCTTCTCTTATTTCAATGGCGTTTTTCTTTCCTTTTTTTTATATCTCAACGACGATATAAACTTTAATTCTGTCATATATCCTGCACGCTATCTCGATCCTTCATAAGACTCACGTACGTACATGTTTTCCGTTGTCAGCGGAACACTGATTTTCCGCCACACTCCGCTCATTCTTGTACGCGAATTCACGTACGGGGCAATCCACCCTAACTCGATCGATCCTGGATCCGAGCCACGTACGTCATTTTTAAATCGTGCTCACGTCGTTGATTCACTTTTTTTAGAAAAAGGATTTCTTTAGTCTCCTCGTATACGAGGTGTGTGAATTAAGTAATGAGACTGATTTTTTTTCAATTTTTTTTATTCGAATAGAATTACAATTCAATATTGTCTCCCTCAAAATAACTTCCTTGGGAGGCCACACAAAAGAGGGCATATTTTGTGATTTTTTTTCAACGAAACCATAAAATAAATCGGAATTACAAAATAGGGGTTTTATTATACACGTATTTGACTATACAAAATTATTTTTTCACAGGGATACATGTCAAAATGGCGACGGTGCAGCATTTTTCCGATGACGCCTTTATTTCTGGAAGGTTAACGGCCGGAACAACAGCTCCTATAATTTTTGAGTTTTGATGAGACACTAAAGTTTTTTCGATTATATATAAGAATAGCTATAGAAGTACGTAGGATTTTTTTATATATATTATTTTGTGTAAAAATGGCGCATTTCTAAAACAAAAACTATAAAATGCCATGAGAAAATCGTCAGAAAATTGTTTATAAAACAGGAACTATGCAATATAATTTAAAAAATCCTACGTAGTTCCTCAGAAAATGTAATTCTAAATATTCGGTTAAAATGTCAAGTGAATCGGTTGAAATTTGTTTGAGTTATGAGTCCGGCCGACTTGAAAAATGTAGTTTTGAGATAAACGCGTTTAAAGTTAGTAGAAAGTCACGACATGAATCAAGAGGGGTTGTGCTAGAATTCGAAAATCGAATACTTAGAGATTTTTCACACCGACAATCTTTTGGAATATAATTTTATACGTACTAACGTACATTTTTAACTAAAAAAAATCGTTTTTTTTTGTAAAATCCTGTAAAATACTGTCTCCGTAGACCTGCTGAAGTTTTGCAAAAGTTTCCGTTGCACTGTGCCCAAGTCTGAAGCAAAACCTGATAGCCTGATAACCTTGTAATAGTGCAAAATATCCAAATTTCAGGTCTGTAACTCATTTCGTTTACGAGCTAGAGACCCGTGACATACGAACGGACAGACGGACAGACGGCAGAGCGACAGCATCAGGGCTCCGTTTTGCCCTTTGCTGAAAATGAGAATGAAGCTTTCTTCAATTCTCATTTTCCGCACTGAAATAATGATACCACGGGGAAACGATACATTTGCCAGCTGACAAGAATCCAGCTTTGGCGGAGTGAACACGGAACTACCCGTGTGCATATAACGGCATGAAATCCATCAAAGGATAAGCTTAATAGACCCGGACATGTCGGATTCAACTGTATCGATATTACGAGGCTGGTATAATTCATGAGATTATGACCCGAGTGTATTCAAATCCCATTTTTTTTTCTTCGTTTTCCATTTATGATGTATCTGCCGCGTGTCAAATCAGTGTCGCGAACTCTCTTGCTGCTTTCTCATTTCCTGAGAATAAAAGTTTTTTCCTTATTCGTTATACGAGCATTCTCTCGCTGTCGTTTCAGTTTCATGGCACATAATGGATTCTTTTCACGCAATATTGCACACACACACATACACACACACACACACAAAGTTCGCGTGCTGGAGCGATCGTCCTATCGGGACGATGACATCGACGATGTGGCCATTTTATGCCACACCACTTTTGTGATCAACGCTTTTCCACTCGCAGACAATAAAATATGTTGAAGTATTATTTTTTATCAAGCTATTTTATTGAGTATTAAGCTATTTTTAAATAATAAATTACAATTTTTATCAGCACCTTAACTATGCAAGTGTGATCTGCTCATGCATAGGTGTGAGATGTAGGTGTTTTTTACGTGGTAAATTATAGTTCCTGTATTGTTTGATGTATTTTAGAAGAGTTCTGGCTTTTAGCTATTTTTAAATAATAAATAACAATTTTTATCAGCACCTTAACTACGCAAGGGTGATCTGCTGATGTATAGGTGTGAGGTCTAGGTGTTTTTTACGTGGTAAATTATAGTTCCAGTATTGTTTTATATATCTGAGAAGAGTTCTGGCTTTTAGCTATTTTTAAATAATAATTCACAATTTTTATCAGCACTTTAACTATGCAAGTGTGATCTGCTGATGGATAGGCGTCAGTTATAGGTACTTTCTGGGTGGGATACTATGGTATTTGTAATGTTTGATGTATTCGAAAAGAGTTCTGGCTTCTAACTGTTGTCAAAGAGTTGAAAACAATTTTTAACAGCACCTTCACTATGCAAGTGTGATCTGCTGATGGATAGGCGTCAGTTCTAGGTATTTTCTGGGTGGGATATTATGGTATTTGTATTGTGTGATGTTTTCGAAAAGAGTTCTGGCTTCTGAATGTTGCCAAATAATTGTAAACAATTTTTATCAGCACCTTAACTATGCAAGTGTGATCTGCTGATGCATAGGTGTGAGTTCTAGGTGTTTTTTACGTGGTAAATTACAGTTCCAGTATTGTTTGATATACCTGAGAAGAGTTCTGGCTTCTGAATGTTGCCAAATAATTGTAAACAATTTTTATCAGCACCTTAACTATGCAAGTGTGATCTGCTGATGCATAGGTGTGAGTTCTAGGTGTTTTTTACGTGGTAAATTACAGTTCCAGTATTGTTTGATATACCTGAGAAGAGTTCTGGCTTTTAGCTATTTTTAAATAATAATTCACAATTTTTATCAGCACTTTCACTATGCAAGTGTGATCTGCTGATAGACAGGCGTCAGTTCTAGGTACTTTCTGGGTGGGATACTATAGTATTTATAATGTTTGATCTATTCGAAAAGAGTTCTGGCTTCTAACTGTTGCCAAATAATTGTAAACAATTTCTATCAGCACCTTAACTATGCAACCGTGATCTGCTCATGCATAGGTGTGAGATATAGGTGTTTTTTACGTGGTAAATTATAGTTCCAGTATTGTTTGATGTATTTGAGAAGAGTTTGGCTTTTAGCTATTTTTAACTATTTTTTTAGCTATTATTAAATAATGAAGTTTATGGAGAGGGGAGAATGGAGGGTTGAAAAATAAAATTATATCGCTAGTCGCGCACTTATCGAATACTTTGGGTACTTTTTTTTTTTTTTTAGGTGCGTGCGCGTCTTGACGTGTGATTCAAAGAGACGATAAGTGAAGTAACGTTGCGACGGAGCTCGAATTATTAATTGAGCCTGGAATCGCATGGGCTTGAAAATTCGAAAAATTCGTACCTCGATAACGTTCGTCCGCATGACATTTACAATTTGTTCGTGGAACAGCAAACGTCCAGTCAAATAATTCTGATTTAATTGATAACGGCGATAAGAAATTTAGATTACTGTAATGCAAATTTTTAAGGTCGCGTGATTCGTTGCAAAAAAAAATTGGCCGATTTTTTGGGATTTCCTTCATCATCTGGATTCCCATTCGAAGATACAAGACGACAACGATGAGTTGCGTGTCTTTTTTCCCGATCGATATTTCGGACTGCATACGTTGTCGGAGCGCAGGCTCGATCAATCATTGGCGCTTTGTCGTTGCGCTGCACAGATCGACATTAATCTTTTGGTGCAATCGACGAAAGTTCTCCCAAAGGTATTCGTATCCTCCGACTGAGAGATCGATCAACGCCGAGTGATCACGAAACGTTTTGCTCGAATTATGCGGGTTCAAGTCTTTTCTTTGTTTTTATTAGTATTGTGACTCTGCTGCGGTGAAGATAGACGATACGATCATTTTCTACCCTACCATCGCCAAAGAGACAGTTGATTTATGGACAGTATGCTCTTTATCATTTTGTCGTTTTCACCTGCCAAAAAGAAATCTGATACGAAATACAATCTATAGAGAATTGCAATAGAAGAGTATTTCCGAAATAACAAATACGATATTAAGGTGGTACCAGCAGGTACTTGATTATTAAATGGCTGCTCAATTATTGCCTGCTGCAGATAATGGACTCAGAAAAGTTAGATTGCAAATAATAGAATATTTAATTTAAAAAGGATCTATTTAAATCAAAGAGGTTTTTGCTTTGTCTCATGGCCTACTACAACCCTATTTGTTTCAAATATATTTGCTTATTTATTCAAGCTATTCTTTTTAAATATTAAATATATTGAAGTTAAATAAATAAAGATGAAACACGATATATCGCATGAATACGAGAAATCAATATATACTACCAGATGAAACCAAATCACAGATTTATTAGGAATAAATAAAATATTCAGTTATTAGACGATATTAAATAGATCTTGATTTGAATGAATAAATATATTCAAGATAAATAATTTCAATAATGGAATGCAATACGAAAAATTTGATTTCACGAAAAATCTAGTTAATTCAAATAAAAAAAAAATCAAATAAACGCATCCAGTTGACATCAAACGAATTTTTCTGTCAGTGTATTGATTCAAAAGGGTTCTGGTATATGCGCCCACAAAATACGGCCCTCCGCGAAAGGAACACCTTAAAATAGGGGCATTCGAAAATGTGCGTAATGAAACTTTCTTTCGACCAGCTATTTTGGATGTACCAATGCAATCATCTTTCTCGCAAATGCAATATACTTAAGTCTTTTTTGTTGAAAAGTGAACACAAACACTTCTTAAATAGGCATCGATTAATCTGTTCCTTTCCATAGGAATGAGAATGACGTTTGCACAAATTAAAGGAGAGTTTGCTCTCTCCCAGCGTAAATGTCCCTTCGTTAAACAGAGTACGGTAAAGCTTGTCTTATTACCATTGAAAAAAGGATTCTACTTTACGTGATGTATATACAGTGAAGAGACGACAGAGATGGAAAGTAATCTTTAATTCCATGCTGTTAGCGAAAGCCAGCAGACCGAGGGCATACACCCCATCTTTTCGCTCCATTCCTCTCGTTCCTGGTCTTCAGCGATATGGTTTATATCGCTCTCAACATTTTTTTTTCCGTTTCGAAAGATCGCAGATTTTCCGGGTGCAGGGGAAAGAGGGGCAAGACGGGGTACCCGGCCAAATAATCGACCTGAATGAATCAATCACGTTCTTTTTGGCGTCATATGATGCGCTGCCATGACACCCATCAGTCGCCCGTGTATCCTCGCTTCAGAGTGCACGCGTATCGAGTGATGAAGAGAAAGCTGATTTTTCATATACTTGTCGTTTTAAAATTTGATTTCGGATGTGACTGTGCTTTGTCAGTTACCGCTAGATGGTAACGTGCTGTTGCTATATGTGCTATATTTGATGTAGAATCAGGTAAGAACTTGCTATTTGCTGCGTTGCGTGTTGTTATTTTATTATAAATATTTCATAGGCAAAATATACGGCAGGGCAAGATGGGGTGGTATATCCTCATCCAGTGCATAGTACATGGGATACAGGATTATTCAGTTTTTTGTGATTTTTATGTATATTTGTCAAACAGCCTGTGTATTATTACATTTAAATACTCTTCTTTTGATAAAACTGTGTGCTACACGTAGCTTCCTTTTATTCTAGGATGGTGCGGAATTATAAACTCAAGACGGAGAGGAGGGGCATGGTCCGATGAAGCTGTGCGTTAAGCAAGAAATGAAAAAGAAAAAAAGCTGCACGGAGAGAATTAAATGTTAAAAATTACCGTGCAGTAACGGTAACCAGATGACAACCCTGAAACTTCGCTTATTATTACTGAGTAAAACACAGATTTTCACGAAAATAAAATAATATTTCTTCTTCAGATAGAAAATTTTACCAGATTTTCTAGTAAATTTTCATGTGTAACAAAATACGCAAAACTTAAATTTAAAAAATCTATAATATCAGCGAAATTTTACTGTGCATTTTATTATTTTATGCCTTTCAAAAATGTCTATAAAAAAGTATCGTCTTTATAACAGTTATTTTAAGATTTATTAGAAAATTTAATGAGTGTTATAGGAAAATGTATTGTGCTCTCGGTAAAAATTATCGTGCGCGCTACCCTTCTTGTATAATAAAATTTTAGCTACGTATTTGAAATTTTCTGTAACGTGAGTTATAAAAAAACTTGTCGCATACGAATTATTATGCTTCTCTCACTTGTCACCACATTGAAATATATCACGGTAATTTTTACCGTGAAATTCACGACAAAAATTACTTTTTAATTCTCTCCGTGTGAATTAAAGGAAAAAATACTATTCATGTATGTGCGCTCTGCCAGCCTGAATAAAATTATTTCTTTGGGTGTAGTGTGATTGGGAAATAGTCTCTCCCATCATGCCCCCGGGGAGAGACCTCCCTTTTTTGTTTTTAATTTTTATTTGCCATAACTATGACTCGAATGTTCTTAATTTGACCAAATCTTGTGAGACTGATTATTGTCGGTCGACTCAGAAATAAATACGATTATGTGACTATAAAAATATGAGTTTTATTGAGCTTCAAACCTTAATTACCCGGTCTTGGGCCCCTCTCGCCTACCTTGATCCCTTCGACGCATCATCAGTCGGACTGAGAACGGACCAGTGCCAATTGCTGTTTCTTCATCGTTCACTTAAGTAGCTGATCGCTCCACCAGCCTAGCTGAGGATTTGCTTCCGCGCATTCGCTGAATTATTTACGGGTGAAACGTTTTTTTTGTCCAGTCTGCAAACCCCGCGTCAAAAGCGGCCCCGAGTTGAGACGCAACAATACAAGGAAGCAAAAGAGTGTACACGTCAGAAGAGTGGTATGAATGAGACGGAGGGTAGAAGGGGAAGAAAAAAAAAACGAAGAAATATTTTAGCCAGGGACCTCCATCGTTCTCGTGGGAGCTTTTGCAATCAATATTGCAGCAAAGGTGGATGGTACCCGGTACGAAAGGAAAAAAAAAAGTACGCGAAGCTATGAGAGAAGAAGGAAGAATCGAGGATCGAGGAGATGAAGGTTGCCGAGAGAAAGAGCGGGAGGGGCGAGGGATGCTTGAGCTCAAGGTCTTTCAGGAAAAGTCAGCTCATAGCTTGCGAAGCTTTACAATGAAACGAAAGAAAGCCTGGTAAAGGAGGTGGGAGAACAGAAGAGAGTCCTTCCTCTTTTATTCTCGGCCTTCATTTATTTCTATTTCTTTTTTTTTTTTGTCTTTTTTTCTCTCGATTCTCGTTTACCGTAATGCCCACAAGCCGTAGTACTCGCTACAACATACATCTTATGGAATTATAACTTACCGTTGACAGTCTCGTTGATTTATTTCTTCCAACGAAAATATCGAGCACGTAAAATTTTCAATGTCAATTTTCAGTGTAACGGGTCGAAAAATAGCTGTTTTTCACGATTTTTTTTTTCGATGGTTACAATATGCTAATCAGTCCAATTTTTTAATATCAAATCGAAGCACTCTTGGAGAACAGAAAAGACATTTTTAAACGTTTATTTTTATTTTTTTTTACTTTCTTTTTAACGGTTGAAAATGTCTTCGAAATAAAGGAGCCCTCACGGTGTACACTCGAACTGAAAAGAAACATATTCGAATTGTATTTGAAATTAGTGGTAATTATTCGAATAGCTGTAAAATCTCTGGTATCGGAATGATTGAATACTGAATCAAAGATTTAGGACATCGAGACTGCATAAAAAATCCTGACCTATCGAAAATACAATGCAGACCGTTCATATATTTTACTCAAAGGTACACAGCTCTTTTCTTCATTCATCCTTTAATCGTAAGTGTTGACTTTGGTTTTTATTTTTTTTGAGCTCTTTTTCATCCCCAGATCCCTCTCTCACTCGGTCTCTTCGCCATGACGAGGAGGACGCTTTTTTCTTCGAGTGCTTTATTAAAAATTGAGGTTGCAATTTAGCTCTGGGGCACGTTGCGACCCCTCGTGCAAACCTCTCTAAATAAAGAAGCCACAGGGCGAAGCTTTTATCGTTCGCACCCGGGCGTGAGGTAAAATGGGGCAAAATGGCCACTCTGCGAAGGGGAATCCTTCATTGCCACCCGTAACGTGAGCCTCGGGCATTTTTATGACTTGTATCCGATGTATTACACTTTTGACTCCAAAATGTAGGGCGACGACATCATTCAAACGGTTCAAAACGATAATTATCCTTGCCCACAAGTCTTAATAAAATAATAAAAGTCCTATACGTTCGAAGAAAACTAAAGCACGGGCAAAAACGAATTCCAGCTTATTTTTTTTTTTAAATTTATACATCGCTTTGAATTTACTTTGATGAAAGACATTTTGTTTCGTTATTTTTTATTGTAGAAGTATTATTGAAGGATTGGTAATCCGTTTTGCTATATTTTTCTCTCTTTTGCAATATTTCCTCTTGGATAAACGTGCACGGTAAAGACCTCTTCGCGGTTTCCCTCGTCCCTCGTTTTTGTCTCTCTTTCCATCGCCCTTTTTCGCAATGTCGTTTCGTGTTGCTTGCGGGCCTTCGCGACCTCAACCTCGTTTCCCTTGTATATACAAGGCTTGGATCTTCCTTACCAAAGCTCTATAGAGTTACGCGTACCTCTCAGTATTCTGCAAGCTTCAAGGAACTGAACTTTATTGGTTCCGGAGCGCTCACCGTACGACATTTCTTCGCGCACGGATAACCAAAGACTTTCGTGTCCTCGTCCCGAGTTCTTCGCGAGATTAAGAGAACAGAGAGAGAGAGAGAGACAACGAAATTATGGTTCCAGTGCGCAATTAAATATATGTTTATACACGAGACTAGAACCCGAATTCCTGTGATGAAAAGCCGCGACGACATCAACGGAAAGATCGTTGACTTTATCATACGAAATCCATTATTAACCCTTTATGCTGAAATGACACACGATTCCGGGCAATAAATTGGAATTTATTCAGTTGACGTCTATTTGCTAGAGAAGGGAGCTATCCGATATTCATTTTAAAGGGTCCGCGTAAGGTTGCACCGACAAAAAAAAATTATTTAAATAGGATCTATTTAAATCAAATCGATATTTTCCTTGTCTCACGGCCTACTACGACTCTATTTGTTTCAATTTTTTTTTTTTAATTCGTTCAAGTTATTCTTTGTAAATATTAAATATATTCAAGTTAAATAAATAAAGATTAGATTGAAATTAAATAAATAAAGATAAAACACGATATGTCGCATAAATACGAAAAAGGAATATAGGTTGATGACATAAAAGTGCGGTGAAAACAAGTTAAATTATTTTTATGTTTTTTTTCACTAACAAAGCTATTATTTGAGAAAAAAAGAAAGGTATCGTCGTGCTTTTTTTTTAACAGGCGCAACTATTTATTTATAGAATGACTAATCCATTTCCTCAACTGCTGAATTTTACAACAGTCTTCTAATGAAAAAAAAGCCATAATATTTTTGAGAGACTAAATCGTGTATCATTTTTCCGTCCGTCTCTTTTGTCTTATACTACTAGATGAAACCAAATCACAGATTTATTAGGAATAAATAAAATATTTATTTATTAGACGATATCAAATAGATCTTGACTTGAATAAATATATATATATTTAACCCTTCGTAGTCACCCTGGGTAGACTTGACCCGTCAATTTTTGGCGTAAATATATAATAGTTCTCGGCTTCGAGTGAGACTGTATTCACCATCTTACCTGGAGTTCGAAGTATCCTCATGCCATAAAATTTACCTCCTTCACATGTCGGAATAAATACCTTTTTTGGAACGCGCACGATGCTACTATTTTTTCCCAAAAGTAGCATATCTAAGGAGTACCACATCCAAATTTTCGGTAAAAATGTCGAAAATTCACGGAATTATGATTTTTTTTTAGCGAAAAAGTGTCTTTATTGCGTTTTCACCTCTTTATGCATTTTTTTAACAAGTCGCCATTTTATTTCTTATAAATAAGGAGTATCACGTGCAAATTTTAGGTAAATTGTTAAAAATTCACGGAACTATGATTTTTTTTTAGCGAAAAAGTGAAAACGCAGAGAAGACTGCGTTTTCATCTCTTTATGAATTTTTTTTAACAAGCTGCTATTTTATTTCTCATAAATAAATTTTTCGTGTATCATCCAGAAAATTCAAAGCATATTCTATAATTTTTTGAACCACTTCGGACGGATAGTTTGGTCAGAATACATTTTTGATAACTGACTGGGTAGAATCGACCCCAGTGTGACCGCCGCGATTGAATTTGATTATGTGACCACGAAGAGAACAGAAAATTGACTGATTGTGATAGGGATCTCCCTATCACAATCAGTCAATTTGCTGTTCTCTTAAAGGGATATCTAAAAACATTATCACTTTTAACAATCAACAGGTTTTGAAGTTGAAAAAAATTACGCGATATGGAAAGACCAGCGCGCAGCCACCTACGTCGTTACTACTCTCTGAAAGCGCGCAAATTATAACAGTTCAATTACGCGATCGTAAGTTCAGCAATAAAAGTGCGATTTGTGAAACGACTGAGTTCCGTTTTCTTCGCCCCGCGTGCCTCCGATAATCGCGTTCACGAGTCTCTCCATCAACCGCTCGTTATCCTACCAATTTCTCCGTTACAACGGTTGCAAACCGCTTGGAATTTATATTCAGTGCTGTCGCGCGCCGTGAGAGTTGCTCGGAGCGATCGACTGAAGAAAAAAACCCATCACGTATATGTCAGTGATTTTGTTTTTTTTTTTCTTCTTCTATTCGTCGTTTCTACGCGTGTCGGGAAATGTTTCACGTTTATCGTCGTGATACGCGGCGGCTCACTTTTACCTGTATTTCTGACTATCAAAAAAAAAAAAAAAAACCCCCCATGGCGCTACACTAATTTATGGTCAAGAAATTTCCCACCGGGGGGTCGCCCGGTGTTGAGTGCCGCGCGGCGCCTACAACCGCGTCGAATCCTGTCCTCGTCTTCCTATTCGGACGTTTTCTTTCTCCTTTATCGCTTCCTCCCGTTCTGTCGTGTGTCTTCAACTCTTGAAGGACCCCCAACGGAGAACCAGACTTGAAGATTATGTTCCCAACTCTCTCTCTCTCTCTCTCTCTCTCTCTCTCTCTCTCAATGTCGGATCTTTTTTTTTCCTACCGAGTCCTATCTTCGCTCTCGATAGCATGTGAGCTTTGTTCGTCCTGACACCAGGACAAACTGGCCGACGATCACGCCGACCTCCCGCCGATACCAGTCCGAGCGACCTTCGTCATAAATCGGCATTGACGTCTTCCAGATCATCCTCATCCGCAGGCTCTTTCGTCCTCTTGCTTTTTTTTTGTTGTTTGCTTGTTGCAGCTTGCTCCCTTTCGCTATCGGGCACTTCGACTGCGCGAAGACTTATATGCGTCTCAAGGGATCGCACCACCCGGAGCTAGCACAATCTTCTAACAGGTTATAACGTATGAATATTTCTCGCGTAAAACATTATTAGTGATCATCGTTATTTATATTCATTGACAGTGCGTAACGGATATCCAGAATACCGTCCTTCTTGGTTGTCCAAATTGATCATAGCATTTCTTTTTCTTCATTTTTTTTGAAATACGAAAGCACGACAAAATATTGCAAAAAATGAAGGTATGAAAAGAGGCAATACCTTACGTTCGATTTAACGGGTTACACGTTCGTGGTTGGAAAGAGAGGAATTTTCGTAATTTTTTTTCTGGGAAATCTCGTGCTGGTTTTAAATTGAAAGATGTTTTTTTTTTACCAATAAATCATTTTTTTAACAACAATTTCTTTTTAAATAAAGCTTTTGAGTATCTTTTACAATTGTTGTATCGAACAATATATATAAATATGGGAAGTCCTTTGCGGTGATCACTGCTGTTCGAAAACAAATCATCCGAAATTTAAAAAATCAAACGCATGCAGTTTGTCCATCAAATTATCTAGTGCTTAGACGAAGAATTCAATAAAATATTAATTTTCAAAAAAAATAGCCGCAGTCCAAAGTGAAAATATCGATTTTCCGTGAAAAAAAAAACTCTATTTTCGGTAATAAAAAAAATCTACGCATCGAAAAAAAAATTCATCGTCTAACACTGCTTCGTTTACACTGCAACCTCTCTAATAGGCACAGTGGCAGGATGGACTTCGCATGACACGTGCAAACATAAAATTTTAAATTTATCGGTACAGCGATGTTTGAGATATCATGGTCAGCGATTTTGCAAAAATCATTTTGAGAAAAACGTGTTTAAAGTTCCGGTTCGCGGAACCTACCTATAATAAATTTCTCAATTTTTAACGAAACGACTTGAAATTTACAGAGTACATTTTTCAAATGTTACATTTATCCGTCGAAAATAAAAAAAAAAACGATATTATCAAATTTTTCAAATGTCACAGAATCCGTCGAAAACCAAAAACCGATATTTTCAAAACTTAAACTAGGTGTAAGTCCTCAAAGAACGGAGGGTCCACTTATTGTATCTCTGCGACTCTCAGCAATGCATCCCATGTGCAGACGTATACATATATATATATATATATATATATGTGTGCATAGATCACAAAAGTCATAGTTCTCTCCAGTGCACAGTTATTTTAACGATGTAAGACTATGGTGACTGTTTCATATGTACCTGTGTATATATATATATATATATATATATATGTAAACCCCTATTCATATATATTCCAGGGACCCATCTGTAGGTAATTTGTAAGGCAAGTCCAGGCAATTAAAAGTTTGATGCGAGCATTAAACCTCGTCGGGTTATAAAACAAGGTGAGCGACGGGGGGAGGGGGATGCAGGGAGAGCGCGATTCGTGTACTCGAGCAAGGGCAAAAGGCGCGCACACGTCGCAACCCTGGAAAAGACGTAGGATTCTGTCGAGTATCGGTCTCGCGTGTGTTGGGCCGCGTATAAAATCGTTGTACACCGCGACGATGCACACTATGTCACAAATATCCGTATACGAAAGTGCTGCATATATGAGTGCGGTAAATGCAAGAGTACACCTACGTACTCGTACTTATCGTCTTTCAAAAGCAAGAGGAAAGGACCTAAGCGTCGCGACTGCAGAATGATCGAAACGATCTGTGGACAAAGCCCTTTGGAATTTTATCGGCCGACACACTAAGAGCAGCAACAATCGTAATAAAATAAATTTAAAAACTGTGATAAAATACACCGAGCAATTATCTTTACGGATACGTTTAAACAAATGTATTGGAGTTCCGTCCAATGGGTGGTCATAGAAAAAGATAAATAACGCGTCAAAAGATTCCTTTTTTGATAATTGTCGGACGGTAAAAAAATTTCATACGGATTTAACTTTGGAAAAATCGTCGACAACACTGCAACTTTGATTTAACGGAGCTCGTGAGTTTTCTGAAAGAAATAAAAAATGCTCGATCCTGCCGGAGTATATTCAAGGTAGTGGTCATGATTTTAAATATTCTTGGGTTTAATCGCGCTTGGGAGTGTGGGCATATTGATGAGTATTTATCTACATACGTATATATATATATATATATATATATATATTTATACAGTTGAACCTCGATATAACGAATATCTAGGGAAGAGCAAAAAAGTATGTTATATCGAGGTCATGTTCCAAAAAATTCGTTATATTGATGTTTTAATGATAAAAGACCAAAAAATAGCTTCAATTTAAACCTTTATTTCTTTAAAAAAAATTATATTAGTACTAAAATATAGGGATATTTTTTAATGAAAGAAATGTTTAAATTAGAGCAATTTTTACAAGCAACTAGCAATTAGAGCATAATCTATATAACATATTATTTTCAAAAACGGATTATTTTTAAATTAAACAAATATTTTGTTGAATTTTTAAAGTTTGCAAGTCTAGACAGGATCCATAGAAACAGTGAGGAGGAGAAGGGAACGAAAGGAAGGGATTTCGTTTACCGAACACTTCGTTATACAGAGGTTTTGTTCACAAAAATTCCTTGTATAGAGGTTAAGGGCCCTGAAAATAAATTCGTTATATCTATAGTTTTTCTTTGTTGTATCAAGGTTTTGGGTGTCTATCGGAAGGGAATGGACAAATCTTTGATGTATCGAGGATTTCGTGATATCGAGGTTCGACTGTATATATATGTGTGTGTGTATGTATGTATGTACAACTGTATGTGAAAGGAGTATACGTGGGAAAAGGCTCACCGTAGTATTGCTCGTAAACGTTCCTCTCGTCGGTTCCGCACTACGAGTCGTGCATCATTTTTTAAATATCTTTATTACCAAGCCGCGCCAACTCACGAGCCCCAAGAATCCTTTTTCTTAATGCTCGTCTATTTTTCTTCTTTGCCTCTCCCTCTCCCCCTCTCTCTCTGTCTCTCTCTCTTGCTAGATCTCTTATAGACTATTCGTAGTAACAGCATGATTTTTATTCATTTAATTCTTATTCGCGCATCGGGAGTGTCCGATATCACGATCTCATATTTGATTAAGAGGCGTCCGGTTCGCAACATGGGAGGTGTACCAAACTTTACATAAGCACGAGAAGGTTATTTTGTTCCGGTTGAATTTCCCCAATATTCGCCTCAAAACAAAGTGTCTCTTCAATATCACCGAACGAATAAATCGTATAAATCAATAAATCGGATTAAAAGTTATAATTGTATTTGCCTGTATAAAAATCGTTTCGTACAATATATCTTCAATGGTGCTTTTTTTTTGTCTCCATCATCCACGTAGGAGAGAAAATTCAACCGCTACCTATCAGCTGGAAAGAGTGAACGGAGCAAGTTTTAAAGCTCATTGGTTCGTTAACGTAAATTATATGACGGGCCTCGTTGGTACTGTGGTATACGCGTAAAAATAAGATGTGGAACGAGAAAAACGTATAACCGATCGGTGAATATCACGTGAAATTATTAACGAATCGCTTGTACACATTTACTTATACGATCGCTCTCGTTGGGCAAATGAAATTATAAGATACGTTTGCTTATTGGAACGGTCGTATAACGTTCGTATATTAAATTAATAAAACGGCGCCGTCTGAATAAATTTCATATATATATATATATATATAGCTCATCTTCGCTGCGAGACGAACGAATATCAGATATTAATATATACTCGACTAAGAGAGGTATAATTGATTGAGGAATATTAAGAGATTGGAGATTCTCGCGAACGATACATGTAAATTATACACACATATGTATTAATATAAATATATCCTGGTAACGATAGGTACTCTGACAGGTATACTCCAAAAAAAGTAATTTTTTACGATAATAGTAAGCCATAATTCATAATCATATGGCTCAATCATTGTCACAATTTAATGATATTTTTTAATAAGCAGAATTACGAGTCAGAAATGATTTTATTTTTCAATTCAGTAGACACAATCACAATAATAAACGCTATTAATTGGACGAGTCTCGTAGTTACGTAAGTTTACGTGAATTTGTTTGGTTTTATCCATCAGGCCAGTGGTCGAAATGTGTATCATTTATCCTGACGCTATGCACAGAGCAAACACGTGATTACGCGCGTATTCTGCAGGGTCGAGGGCCGACGGAAGTTGTCGTCGAGGCATTGGAAAATCCAACGAAACGGGGTTAATTTAGACGCCATCCTCGTTAAGGGTGTACCATGGGAAACCGCATCGTGTCGTGGTATGTTGTACGTACGGGCAGAGAGAGAGAGAGAGAGAGAAAGAGAGAGAGAGAGAGAGAGAGAGAGAGAGAGAGAGAGAGAGAGAGAGAGAGAGAGAGAAGAGAGAGATGATGATGATAATAATAATAGAGTTTATTATGCCCTAGTATTAACTTTCGGGCAAAAGGTAAAAAAGAATACAAAATTTACAAACATAAAAATAATGAAAATAACAAAAAAAAAACTATATAAAGCAAAACAAAACTACATAAAATAATAGAAATAAAGATAACGAATGGTAATAATAATACTAAACATAATGATCCTAATAGTAGCAATAATAATGATAAAAAAATAAATAAAAATAATAACGCCAAAAGAATAAGTGAATGTCAAAGTCGTCGCCAAGTGTGCTCCAAGCCTACCGCCAAAGTATTGAAGAATAATTGAAGTGTTTCTAAATTGAAATGAAATTGAAATGAAATGATATAATATAGGCTCACGCACCAGCCAATTCACCATGAAGAAGATGTTTATGCAGTCGTTCTTTGAACGCTGCAAGTGATGGAGTACTTGTAATGTGGACGGGAAGAGAGTGCCTCAAACGTCGTCCAGAAACAGAGACAGAGTGGGAATACACATTTGTTCTCTCGGAAATACACAAATTCAGAGAGAGAGAGAGAGAGAGAGAGAGAGAGAGAGAGAGAGAGAGAGAGAGAGAGAGAGAGAGAGAGAGAGAGCTTTTCAAGCAAGGAAGATAGTGAGCAAGCGAAGCTACCTAGGAGTTCTTGATTGGCTGCTTTCAATGTAACCCTGTATACACATATTTATCCCCCGCGAATCATATACTCTTGCGATAGAATATCACACTCTCTCGTGGCAGCCCTCGTACGTGGGCTCGCAAGGGGATCGCTACCGCGCAATGACGGCGGCTGCGTGTGCCTACTCCTGGAAGCGTTAATTGCGTCAGCGAAAATCGAATTTCTGCCGCGGCGATAACGCACGGGGAGAGGGACACGAAGAGAGGGTGCGACGCTTCTATAGCGGTTGATACCAGCCCTCGCGAAAGCTCTCGCCCTCACATCCCTCCGTGTAATAAAAGATAAGGCACACGGTGCCTCAGCGAATCGCTAACATAAGTTACGTAATACTTTGTGAAGATTCTTATAACGATTGGGTGATTTTTTTTTGCTGTCCGTGAAAAAAAAGTGGGGCTGGAAATTGAATTTATATTTTGTCACTTCCGGTAAATCGATACGGAGAGGTACGAATATCTTCCATTCCACTTTTACCCCATACTTGTCCGGCTATTGGCTCATGTCGAGGCCAAAGCACTTATGCCTGTCAGAAGTACTAAACTGTCTTGTATTTCGAAAACACAATTTATATTACATCCGATATTCCATTAGCTTTAGCCATTCTTGTTCAATACTTGAAATATTCCTGAAAAAATGCCAATTGACGCTACGAAAAAAAATGAACACAATGGTGCACGGATACTGTCGATTAAATTTAAAGGATGTGATTTATCCTTGCTCCCTATGATGATCCCATATTGGAGCCAATTTGTTTCGTGTCTGGCCAATCCTGTTCATTACGTTCGGTCCGGATCCGAGGGTTGCCCAGCGAGGGGTGGCACTGCAATCTATATATACGGAATAAAATATGTAACAAACCAGCGTATACGAAGATTCTGATATTGGTCGCTTGGGGACGAAAGGGCTGACAAAGGAGATTTCGAAACGAAGGTTACGTCTTTTTTTATTTTGTTTTCTGTTCAGACGGGTCTATGTACCTATGCGTGCACAACTACCTGCTTGACGTTGGCACTGTCGATGGTGTCGTAAGGATGCGTTGGACGGTTTCCTCACGACTATATTGTAGGTGTGAGGGTGTCTCAAAAGACCTGACATTTTTATTTATTAATCAACCGTATTATTTATTTGAAAAGTACGACCATTTATGTTTCAATATGAGGTACAAACATGGAGGTTATGTATGGAGCACAATATCCGATAAATGGCCGCCTCGTCTCTCTCTGCAAACGTTCACTCTTTTGACGAAATTTTCAATAATATTTTGGCATAATTGCGGACTAATTTCATAAATGGTGCGTCCAATTGCTTCCTTGAGCTCCGGAATGGTCTGTGGATCATTGGCATGCACTTTTCCTTTCAGAAAACCCCAAAGAACGAAGTCCAACGGCGTCTCCAATAACTGCATTGTTTCACTTTGAATTTTCACAATTTCTATGCGTTTCTCGATCGTGTAATTTTTCATGACTAAACCTCAATACTTCCTGATGCCAGTTGTCTAAGATTAGTACTCTATGTTTGTCAAAAAAAAAAATGGCGCGCAATTTAAAATGTCAGGTCATTTCGAAACACCCTTTATATATACACATACAGGATGGACAGAAAAGTGACGTCCGTAAGAGAAGCTAAGATGTCTGGTATCAATATCCATCTGAACCTCCATATATGTTCTACAATATTTGTTAGTTTACGAGAAAAAAGTATTTTTAATTCTACTCTTTCGTGCATGAACTTTCTTCGCGATTACATTTTTTTTAAATCATCATGATGCTATTAAGCTATTGCTATATTGCTGTAAAGCAATAAATAAATTATTTATTGCTATTCAGTTATTTATTAAGCAATTAATAAATTATTGATTGCAATAAATAAATAAAGCTATATTGCTATTAAGCAATAAATAAATTACCAACTAAACACTAATGCAAATGCCTTAGATAATGATCGATAGTTAAAGAAATATTTTTACAGAGGATCAATCATTAAAGTTCATATGATTGAAAAAAAAAATACTTATCCTCGTCTCAGTGACTCCCAAATTGCTTTGAAAAATCTCTAAGAGGAAAGTACACACACAAAAGAGGACAGAATAAAAACCAATGCTACAGGACCAGTCGAAAAAGAAAATTTCATATGCTTTTTTCTCAAAAGCTAAAAAATCGTACAACATACGCAGGAGTGATTCGGATAGGTTTCGGACACGAGGTATTTGGATCTTCCTTTTGGACGTCTCTTTTTGGGCCATCCTGTACACATAGATAGGTACAAGTCACAAAAGGGACGCACGTCGACGCCGAGGCGCTTAGTTGCCCAAGTACAAATTAGATTATACTCTCGGTGACGCTGCGGGGGTGCCAACTACCCTCAACCCTGTACAGTCGATGCCACTCTGAGAAAAGTTAGCCCCTACTGTCTTGCCTCCGTTGCTGCTTCGGATGTTTCCAGGGTAGCGTTCCGCGGGGTGTCCCCTCGCAACCCCTTTGCGCGCATTTATACCTTAGTCCACACCCCCCGTCGATTAACTTTGAGAATATTTATCAATATTTATTTGAACAAAAAAGAAGGAAAAAAAAATACCACGCTCCCCGTATATGAGGCTGGCTGAGTGGAAATTTATGGGTTGTCATTATGCGCGCGTTAGGTGGCCTCGTGTACGTCGTTATTGCCGCGTTCGTCGAGCGACGAAGTGTATTTTAAAAATTTCGTGAATTATGTGAAATTATGTTTCTCTTACGTGCGTGTATATTGTGGGAACGCGATTTCCGATCGAAGAATTTATTTCGGAACTCCCGAAGCAGCATTGATTGGTATAATGTGGGGGCAATTTTTTTTTTTCAACGAAACGAGAAATTGGAGCGCGCGAAAAAGTGCATGCTCGTCGAACAAACAATAAGAATAACGAGAGAGAGAGAGAGAGAGAGAGAGAGAGAGAGAGAGAGAGAGAGAGAGAGAGAGCTCGGGCGATTGAAAAGTCTCGGTGATTGACACCAATTTCTATGCCAGTCGGTATGTACGTGTGAAAGATTGAAATCCCAAGTGTATAGGTGTGGGTCGTCGCGGTATACGAAAGTGGAGTATCGATCGATTGGGAGAACGAGCAAAGCGGTCTGTCTGATGCGCTTTGGATTTTCTATCATTCTCCTCCCGTGCATCTCTCTCTCTCTCTCTCTCTCTCTCTCTCTCTCTCTCTCTCTCTCTCTCTCTCTATCTATCTCACTCTCTCTCTCTCTCTCTCTCTCTCTCTCTCTCTCTCTCTCTCTCTCTCTCTCTCTCTCTCTCTATCTATCTCACTCTCTCTCTCTCTCTCCCTCTCCCTCTCCCTCTCTCTCTCTCTCTCTCTCTCTCTCTCTTTCTCTTTCTCTCTCACTGTTATCGAGGCCGGGAGGTTTTTCGTATCCCGGTCAAGCGCGGCTTTCGGCGGGTAGGGATTCCAATTCTATCGGGTTTCCAAGGAGGGATCAAGTGGTGCACCGCCGCGCATCACGAACCAATATCGCTTCTCGTTTCGCGCACACGTCGCCATTCTCTCGTTCAAAACCACGAATATAAAGAGCGAGACACTTCACTTCGAGAGAGAGAGAGAGAGAGAGAGAGAGAGAGAGAGAGAGAGAAAAGATCGAGAACGAGAGAGAGCAAATTTTCAGGCTCGGGAAATATTAGATTGAACTCGCTCTATTCCCGACTTGTCTCATTCGACACGAGAATAATGCGAGGTGTAGAAAAATCTATTCTCGCAGTACGAATTATTGAATACGAGCTGTACTTGAGGCAATCTACATTCGAGGAAAAAGTGTTATGGTATTGATGAGTTCTGCAGTCGCGGAGCCGCAACGAAATTTTTCAACAGTACAAAGAAATGTATTGTTGCTTTGATAGCTATTCACGAGAGGAACAGAAACGCTGTCGGATTGCGGAAAATGATTGTCGGCTTAATTAAAAACTTGGCGGTTCAATAAATATCTCGTTTTATCAATTAGTGCACGCTCGCATGAAATATTGGGCATTGTTAATATGGAAAAAATGCCACATAAATGTTTGAGGTGACATGAATTTTTTGGAGGAAAAAGAATTCTATCACTCTGAAATCAAATTGCCTTCTTAATATTTAATTCTAAAGTAAAATTGCCTTCTCGAAGTTTCATTCTGAAATGACACTGACTTGTTGACATTTCATTTTGAAATGAAACTGTCTTCTCGACATTTTATTCTGAAGGAAACCACTCTTCTCGAAGATTCATACTGAAACGAATCTGTCTTCTTGAAATTTAATTATGAAATGACACTGCCTCCATCAAAGTTTCATTCTGAAACGAATCTGCCTTCTTGAAGTTTCATTCTCAAATGACACTGGCTTGTTGACATTTCATTCTAAAATGAAACTCTCTTCTTGACATTTTATTCTGAAAGAAACCAATCTTCTAGAAGATTCATACTGAAACAGATCTGTCTTTTTGAAATTTAATAATGAAATGATACTGCCTTCTTCGATGTTTCCTTTTGTAATGACATTGCCTGATTGGCATTTCATTCTGAAAGGATTTTGCCTTCTTCAAATTACATTACGAAATTATCTTCATCGAAGTTTAATTCTAAAATGTTCTTTCTTGACATTTCGAACCGAAATAAAAGTAATTTCTTGAAGTTTCATTTTGAAATGACACAGCTCTCTTGACATTTCGATCTGAAATAAAACTGCCATTTTGAAGTGTTATTCGAAAAAGACCATGCTTGAAGTTTCCTTCCCCAACGAAATTACGACACAATTTCCCAGCATGAAATGAATTCTTCTTTTTCTCTTTTTCCCGTATAAAAACAAGATTCCGTCGTTCTTCTGAAACGGCAATATAATACAGGGCGAATTTTTATTCGTAAGGACCAAGATTGACGTACAAGGTGATTCTTCGGTTATGCTAGTTTTCAAGTATCCCGTGGCTGATTGCAATACTTCCTCATTTTCTTTTCCCCCTCGGAGCTGGGGCGGCACTCTGCGGCGTTCGGTAAATTCATTTACCTCTAAATTCATTGTTCGAGGTGAGGAGACAAATTGTTGTTTCCTCCGTTCATTAACCACATCCCGGAGCCCTTAACTTTGCTCGTTCGCTCAATGTCTTTCGTCTATTCTCTCTCGCTCTTTCTCACCCTAGCGTCCTTACCCACTCAGGGTCCGTGGCGAATTTTCTCTCCTCTCACTCTTCCCCCACCATCGGGCCCTTCCCTTCTTCCTCTTTGAGTACTTTGATGAATAATATATTGCGATGACTGTCTGCATTGTTTCGCGTGCGTCGAGCAAAAGAGAGAGAACGAGAGGGAGAGAGAGGACGAGAGAGAGAGAGAGAGAGAGAGAGAGAGCTCTAAACGAATCCTGTATAAATACTTGTATAGGTGTGTACTCATATACAATGATGCGTATACACGCGTGCATCCAATACATGCAACAACCGGATGCTGCATGCTCGTCTACGCGATTTCCCGCTACGTGCCTCGACAAACTGCTTCGTACGCAATCTTTTATTCCTATACACTATTTCATCGTATCCGCTCAGGCGGGAAGAATACCACTCTACGCGATGTGCGAGAATGGATCACGAAGCCGCGATCACATCAAAGTCTCTTCCGACCGCAAGCGCGTCGAGGTGCCTCTTGACACTAACGAATAAAACGTATTACCGAGAATCAGCATCAAGAAGATTGATTGATTTTCGCTGGAAGCACGCCTCGAACGAATTAACATGAATTGCTCAATGTCAATCTTGCAGTGTGACTATTCCGTTGATGACAAGACACAAGCAGGAAAGGCGAACGATTTCCTTGATGCATTTCACCTTTTCCATCTCAATGAAATATATATATATATATATATCAACTACATCGTTAACAAAATTGTGGTCACGTCGATTTTAATAGGATTCGGTTCGTTATACAAGCTCAGTAAAAAAAAACGTGTACGCCTCTGTAAATCACACCACCATACGTTCAAGGTCTTACGATTTTTATTCTCCACGGAGCACTGAGAGAAGGAAGAAAAAAAAACAGTTTGTGGTTTCGAGTTCGAGCTAACGAGAAACAAAGTTTACGGCGTGTGGCTTCATACCTCCACCCCGTCTGCAACTTGATGCTCTTCCCATTCTTTCAGCTTCTTTCCCCATTCGTATGGGGACCACGTTCCGTCATCCGAAGAATTAATAAGCTTCGAGAAACTGTGACTGGACCGTGATGGTTTTTATATTCGGTTTATGAAGCCTCGGAGTGATGTTTTTACAATTCGGAGATTCCCGAGTTCGGTGATATTCAGTTACGATGTCGAATACCAGTTACGACCCAGATAAGAAGGAATATTTGTGACAGACTATGTATATTTACAATGTAAAGAGTTTCAGCGATAAAAAGAATCGTGTTAAAAATATCGTCGTTCGTGATTCATACATCAATTTTTTTTTCAATTTGTAGCATTTTTAAAGTGATTTTAAAATTGTGCAGATTGATAAGAGACCCGAGGTGGTAATTCTGCAATTGCAATCTGGCAGGTTGCGAAATGTTTCGAAACGTGTCATTGAAATCGTAAAATAAAGAGTAGAATGTACGGGAAAATCAACGAATATAATTGAAGCGAAGGATAGACAGAGAGAGAGGGAGAGAGGGGGGGGGGGGGGGAGATGAAGTGTAAAAGCCTAGAGAAGGAAAAAGCTGTGGAGAAGAAAAATGCTCACACTATATTTTGTAACACGATGTTCTTCTCAGCAATAATATACTAAATCAATTACCCAAGTCACTTTCGACTTGATGTATCGACTGGTTCCTTCGTGCTGCAGAGCAATTCTATGGTTCACATATATGTATATATATATACAACAGATGGGATATATTCTAAGCTGTACTAACTCGTTAGCATAACTCGTTTTGTCAAGTGGCACGTTGGCTGTCGGTCCCTCGTTCGAAATGCTTATACAGAAGTAGCATTATGTATATGCACCAGTAGAGAAACGGATGGAGCAGCCTAGAAGTAATAGAGCAGCGTGGTAACCGACCAAAAAAAACCAAACTGATCGAGTTCAGCGCTTCATGATCCTGTCGACAATAGTGCTGAATTAATCAAGCACGGGTTTTGCGTGCAGGGAGTGCATTCATATTCGTACTTACAGAACTACAAGCCAATCTTAATGTATCGATGCACGAAGGAGCATCGTAGGAATTGAAAACTCAATTAAAATTTATTTCGCTGGATATTCGAAAAAGGGGCTCTATCGCAGAATGGGCTAGAAATTATTTACAGTTCTATGACACTGTTGAATATTGTAAGTAGTAAATTAGGGCTCCAGCTTGAAATGGGTTGGACATTTTTTGAAATTCTTTAAAATTGTAGAATATTGTAAGTAACAAATTAGGGTTCCAGCTTACAATGGGCTGGACATTTTTTAAAGTTCTTTGACACTGTTGAATATTATAAATCGTTAATTAGGGCTCTAGCTTAGAATGGGCTGGACCTTTTTTAAAGTTCTTTGGCACTGTAGAATATTTTGGGTATTCAATTAGGGCTCCAGCTTAAGGTATTACTGAATGGGCATTGAAAATTGCCAAAATTCTTGAAAGTTTGAGGAACGATAGTTCTTGATAGAATAATAATACATGAATTATTTTAGAATTTTTCACTAAATAATTTAGTAGTTATAAACATATGAATTTAATATGGTCGCTTATGGGAAAACAGTTTCTGCAGACGTTAATGGTTGCAAAACGAATAGAACTAAATCGCCGTAAATTCTGAAAATATTATATCATCAAGAATTAGGATCAAGCGATTGATTATGCTAAGTTTCAAATAAATCGACGAAGTAATTGTCGAGAAATTAATTAAAATAATGAGAAGTATCGCCTTTTTTAACGATGAATTAATAGCAATGATTGGAAAACCCAATATATATTGAGTTTTTGGGTAATTATTGATAATAATAAGATGATCTAAACGTATTCATTAAATTAAAAAATTGAGATTTATTTTATTGGACAGTTAAAACATATGTACAGTCACTGACAAAACTTCAGTCAAGCGAACGCCAATATCGTCGAATTTGGCTTCTGAATTATTATTAAAAGTGGAAAATTAACATTTGTAAGTGTTAATTTATTAGTAATTTAGCTATTTGTAAGGTTAAACATGTACAACATGATCTAGACTTGTAAATCCACGATTTGCCCATTTTCGACTAACTTGTTGCCCGACGGTCGATCCAGTAATACCTTAAAATGGGCTGGACATTTGTTGAACTTCTTTAACATTATAGAATATTCTCTAACACTATAGTAGCAAACCAGGGCTCCAGCTCGAAATGGACCGAACATTTATTCCAGTCAACTCTGCAGGATATTGTAGCTAGAAATATTATGCAGGCTGATAATTTTTATCAAATAATTGTCATCATGTCGCTCGCTCAGCCAACTTACCAAGAACAATTTTCCTTCGCATTGTCTAATTATCTGCAATTAATCGCCTGTCCCTGCGAAACATTTTCATATCGTATGAAATAAAGAAAAATCGACAGGAGAGACACGTGAGAGTATCAACTGCAAAATGCACAGCACAGTAATTTAATTCGTTGCAGCTTGTTAATCAGTGTCGAGCATTTCGTCGTACGACGTACATGGCTTTTTTTCTCTCTCTTCACATATATGTTGAATACGCAGAAGCCACTTGAGTCTCGAGTACAGCCGGGCAATGATCGATAATGAAATCAGTTAAAACGATGACGAGGATTAAGGTCGGGTGAATTATCGTTCGGCGCACAAAAGAGAATCGGATACGTACTCGAGTCTTGTGGTTGCGCATTTGCAATCGCTGACACTGAAAGAACAAGCCGATTGACCGAGACTGCTTCAGTACCGGAGAGATCGGGCATTCACGTGATGGAGAAGAATCGTGAAAGAAAGACACTTCACGCCCTCATCCGGTTACAGGGCACAATAAAACACGCTCTTGCAGCCCTCAGTGTTCGAGCCAACAGCGTTGTGACGTTAATTCGCACTGCCAATTGTTCGATTAAAAGTAGTTGTATATATGTATGCTCGTATTGAAGGTCCGTTCATATCCCGTGGTCTGGAATTGCTGTGAACTCTTTCTTTCCCTTCGACCCTTCCATTCTCTCTCTCTCTCTCTCTCTCTCTCTCTCTCTCTCTCTCTCTCTCGCTCTCTCTCTTTCTCTGGTTCTGGACCATAGGGGAATAATTTGGCGAGAGATTCGAAGCTCGTAATTTTCGAGCCACTCGACGAGAGGCTTACCAACAGATGCGGCGTCGTCAACGACGCAAGCCCTTCTCCCGAGTGTAACGGAACTCTGGCCAGACATCGAAGTGGCTCGAGAGGATGGATCAATTTCGTCGTTACGAAAAGCCAATCGAGCTATCGTAGAGGAGACCGAGGAGGGTTGTTACAATTTTTACTTTAAGGAGGGAAAACCCTTTACAATGTTCAAAAAATCGATTTGTTTTTTTTTTCCACATATTTCGAAAGTATAATAATTTCAAAAATATAAAAATTTGCTTACAAAGCCGATTTAATTTTTAATTTTATACTTTTCTTTATTTTTATAGGTATTTTCATTCTCCTACACATGTCAATAATAGAAAAGTTGTTTCGATTTCTGTTTCAGATGAATTAAAAAATCAGACAAATAGAGCACTTTTCGATATCGCGCTTCGATTCTGATGAGGATACCTCT
The DNA here is from genome assembly GCA_963932345.1 of Ophion ventricosus. Classification (NCBI taxonomy): domain Eukaryota; kingdom Metazoa; phylum Arthropoda; class Insecta; order Hymenoptera; family Ichneumonidae; genus Ophion; species Ophion ventricosus. The sequence continues at coordinate 12,683,866 of OZ010723.1, read as the reverse complement.
TCGAGGGAATCCGTGTCATGTCCCGATCGGGATCTGATCGGAACTTAGGTATCCCTAAGAAATTTCTGCACGTGGTAGAGAGATGACAGAAACTCATTGAACAGAATGGAACATAGTTAATTAAAATTGCTTTTTTGATAAATATTTGTCGAATGAAATTTACTCGATTTTTGCTATAGAATTATGCATAAGCCCAATAGATAGTCAAACACGCTATCCAAATTGCGTAATTAGATATACTTTTTTCTTATAGTTGTATCAATCATTTGATGATAACAGTGTCAATGAACTATAGGGATTTTTACTATTCCCTCGTTTGTCTTGGGCGTTTATTGTAAATGCCATAGACTTTTCTCTCTGTGTATGATCGAAGGGATGTGGGAGAGCGAGAGGACGGTGAAACGTAGAGAAGACAGACGAGGGCGTTATGTGCCGTAGAGACGTATTAGAGCGTGCGATAAGCACCGCGTAGCCAGCACGAGCGTAACTCTCGACTGACAGGACAAAGGCAGCGCACCCTTCTACGATCCTGCATACGGATATATAGATATATACGTGGCATGAACGACAGAAGGACATCGAGCTTATAATTATCGCTTGCGTCATACGCCTCTTCAATTTTGAGGCATGGATTTAGTCGCACGGAGTTTGCGAAGGGGGTGACCATAATTTTCGTAACGATACATATATGTATCGTATGCGAATACGCGTAGAAGCTTACGCGCCGACGCTTCTCTCCCGGGGTGAATTCGAACGAAGCTTACGCGCGGATGTGCGAAGCAGAACGGAAACCGAAGCACCCCTAACAGGCCACGCATAAAGCTTGTTCACCTTCAGTCAAACGCCCGCCATTTTTTATCGCACCCAAAATAACGTTTGCAATCACACGAGGCCGTTCGACTACCGAAAATTCCCATTTGGCTTTTGGATTTTTCAATAAAAATTTATTTTATTATAAAAACAAACAATCATGGGGGAAAAATGGAAAACTGATGATCGGGATGATTCGCCATCGTTCGAAATAGAAATAAATTGACGATCATCGAAAGTAATAAGGGTATGGACAGAAAAAAAAAATCATAATAAACGGTTCACGCTGCGAAGAAGCGAACGGTTTACGATCCCGATAATCTTAGGTGCCTGAGGGTGGAGGACGGGCTCATCGTAAAATGCCAGCGAAACGCTAATATACTGTAGCAGCGGGAGAAAGAGATGAGTAGTGTTTCCGCACTTGCAAGGCAAACTATATATTTCTATTTATACAAAAGCTCGGGAATTCACGATCCAGGAGAGTATCGCGAATACATCGGAGTATATTTACGCGCAGGGATCTCGATCACATAAATTCATATGAAATATCCCAAATATCTCAGGAAAAAATTGCGTTTTTATGATTACTCATTTTGAATACGTCGAGGGAAACAATCTCCTGACAGCTGTGCACAAACTGGAATGCATGTGCACGGAGCAAAGAGTGTTGCAATTGTTAACTGAGAAAGTTCATATGACGGCAAGATCTGGGTGGTTCATTTCGAAAATGTTGAGCCGAGATTATTTAAATACTTCTTTTATTCTTTTCGAACAGTATCTTTTCGTCATTTCTTTATTTCGATTTACGACAAAGGAAAACAAGCGGTCGAGACGCCCAGAAAGAACTCTTTTTCGAGCATTGTATTATACTTTGGTATTTAACAAAAAGTGAATTTGTTTTTATACAAAAAAATTGTTGTCTACCAAATTTTCACTGACAAACTTTAAGCAGTGTGGGGAAAAACTTCAAAGGCGTGTGTCCCGAAACAACGTTATTCGAACTGACTTGCAGCATAACCCGAACATTTTTTATCCGATTCATTAAAAATGTTCACTGTCTTTTCTTAACTAAATTTTCCTCAAAAGTACGCATGGATTTCCCAATTTGTTGAAAACTAGTTATAAATCATTTTTTTTTTCGTTTCTTTAATTGAAAATAATACTTTTTTTGCCGATGCAAAAATAATTTTCTATGAACATTATTTCTATAAAAAACAAAATATTAAAAACCCCCTACATATTGCCCAAGCAACACTGCCAAAAAAAAATTAGTTTGAATAGGATCTATTTAAACCAAATAGGTTTTTTTCCTTGTCTCGCGTCCACTATGACCCTATTTGTGGCAAATATTTAAAAAAAATCAACCAATTCTTTTTAAATATTAAATATATTCAAATTAAATAAATCAACATCAAACACGATATATCGCACGAATACGAGAAAGTAGCATAGGTTCATGATATAAAAATGCGGTGAAAAAAAGTTAAATTATTTTTCTTTTTTTTTGCTAACAATGCTGTTATTGGGAAAAAAAGATTGTCGTGCCTTTTATTAACAGGCGCGACTATTTATGTATAGAAAGACTAACTATTTTTCTCAACTGCAGAATGTTACAACAGTCTTCTAATGAAAACAAAGCCATGATATTGTTGAGAGACTGAATCGTGTACCATTTTTCTGTCTGTCTCTTTTGTCTTATACTACCAGATGAAACCAAATCACGGATTTATTAGGAATAAATAAAATATTTAGTTATTAGATGATATTAAATAGATCTTGATTTGAATAAATAAATATATTTAAAATAAATAATTTTAATAATAGAATGCAATAGGAAAAATTTGATTTCACGAAAAATCTAGTTAATTTAAATTTTTAAAAATCAAATAGACGCATCTAGTTAATATCAAAAGAATTTTTCTGTCAGTGTAGTAACAATGCTCCAGAGCCGCAACTTTGTAGGGATGTTTTCAAGATATTTTATACACTTTACTTTACTGTTTTCAAAAGCCAAAAATTCCTCAAGCTGCGCCGATTTCCTTGGACTCTGGGCCACTGTTCCTCTTCTATCGAAGTTGATACCTGATCTTTTTGTCTCTTCCAGCCAAATTCCGGTAGGCATAAATCATTTTCTGTTGATTGTAAATCCGTCGTATATGTAAATATATTTATACATACCTATATATATCTACATGCGTGCACCAATACGAATAGCACGCCATTACCGCTGTGGCGTTTACATCGGTAATTAAGAAAACGGAGTTGGTCCCGATGTCTGATGATTCTGCGCTGGAGGAATCGCTCGTCGTTCTTCCAAAAACTTGTGCCGCTCGTATGGTGGCTCCTTCTCTCTCTCTCTCTCTCTCTCTCTCTCTCTCTCTCTCTCTCTCTCTCTCTCTCTCTCTCTCTCTCTCTCTCTCTCTCTCTATCCCTCTCGTTCGCCTTCCCTCAAACGTTGGGGCCTCTCATCGTACTCATTTGGCACTGTCAACGCGGCCGTTTGTCATTCTAATAGCCAGAACTCGACAAGCCGCGTAGTTTTTAATGAGCCCTCGAGGTCGCCGAAGCTCGGCAGTTACAGTAATTGGCGCAAAGAGACAGTCATTGGCTCGGGCGTTAAATCGAATTAGGCGAATTATTTGCTTGTAATAAGATGGTGATAAATTAATTCGCTTGATCGTTCACGAGAAAAATATCCCCCTCTCACTATTCCAAAAAAAAAAAAAATAAACATTGAGCCTTTCAAAGTGATAATAGACGGAAAAATAAATTCCGTTGGTTTATTTACTCAAAAATAAATTAGAAAACGAAAAAAACTAGGTGAAACGATCTCGAAAAAAAAAACGGTTTATTATTTATCGGCCAGTTGTACAAGCCTCGCAATCGCGAATAGCAACAGAAGGGAAAATAAAAGTAACGACGTTTGCTTTCGTCTTATGGACTCTCTTCAATTTTCTCGTACACGCTCCTTTACGCTTTATCGTCCACGTCTCACCTATTATTTTACCCTTTGCAGTCTCTTCTCTTTCTTTCTCTCTCTCTCTCTCTCTCTCTCTCTCTCTCTCTCTCTCTCTCTCTCTCTCTCTCTCTCTCTCTCTATCTATCTCTGTCTCTCCATGAGAAGATCATTCTGGCAAATGGTATGGCGGGGAACTTTGCACGGCGACGCTATGAAAAAGGGCTGAAGAGACAGGAGCCATTAGGGACGCGGGGGAATCCCCGTGCCGAGGGTTGTATCGCTGATGCAGCCAGAGGAAAAAGAAAAAAAAAAAAAAAAAAAGGTCAAAGAACTTTGATCGATTGCGCCATGATTGTTAGCCTCGGGGCTCCTGGGGAAGAAAAACATGCCGCGTGTACAATTATGTCAGGCGAAAATAACAATGAGAAAACAAAAACAAAAACAATTTCAATAAAAAAACAAGAAAAGAAATTACAAAGGAAAGGGATAATGGAAGGAGCGAAGGATTTATCAATGTCGAAAAAGTACAATTCGGTTGGCTAAAAGTTTTATTTTGTCCAAGCACGGACGCCGATAATTTGATGTGTACAATACGTGATACTTCGTAATCAACTATTATCGTCTTATATACCTTTTGCTTTTTTTTTATGTATAGTACCTACATATATATTTATATATATACGTATACATATTTTTATATATATATGTATATATATAGTTGTGTATATACGTATATACAAATATATGTATATGTATAATGTTCTTCTATCTCGATAGCATACAAAAGGATACAGGCACACAAATATCAAATATGCATTCGTTATACTCGATATAATATATATCGGTATTTATATATATATGTAATTGCAATAATTACACTCGCCGTTACTCATTATCATAGTTTATCATACAAGTATGTACAATGATCATTTCATACGTTCATTCGAAACAAACCTCACGAACGTATATAGTTCTCGCCTAACGTAATCGTTTCTAGGGCGCGCGTTGTATTATAAATCTATAATAATACGTAACGTTTACATAAATTACAATCGTCGTTATTTACATCGAAAGATATATATATATGTATATTTATCTCTCAGGTCGCAGGAGTACGTTTCATTTCTTTCCTCTTTTCAATTTTTTTTTTCTTTTTTTTTTTTCTTCTCAATCACGCAGGGTCTCAGAGGAGAGTAAATGATCTCAACGGCTCGAAGAAAACGAATTAGAAATTTGAGTAGGAAAATTGCAGTGTGCACGAGAAATTGAACGGTCATTGGAGCTTCGATTTTTTGTCATTTTTCGAGGTCTGAGGCCTTAAATTTTTTTTTTGTTTGTTTACGAGTCAACGAATTTGTTAATTTTTAACCGCCTGTGGTCGAGAAACTCCTTGATTTCTTGAATAAAAAAGAAAACGTCGGTGTTCCTGTGAGAGACAGCAAGACGACGGGCTGCGAAATTATTCAAGGGATAGACGAGAGCGAGAGAGAGAGAGAGAGAGAGAGAGAGAAGAGCTAAGACGCGGTTGGTGTGCTCATGGACCCTAACAAACTCGTCGTCGTTCCATCGACCGCGAGACGACCGCGGTGGCGTCGTCGCCAAGCTCGTCGTCGTGGATCCTGCCGAGGTGAATAAAGGATGAGCCACTTTTTTCCTTCCCTCCCGTCCCACCTGCCTCTCCCAGCCCTCCAACGCCCTCCGTCATACTCGATCCTCTCTCTCTCTCTCTCTCTCTCTCTCTCCCTCTCTTCCTCTTTCTCTCTCCAGCATCCAGCCAAATATATTCGACTCGAATAAACGCGACAGTCTCGGTTACATCGCGACAGCCACCGAGTGCCCTTTTTCGAAAGACGAAAAGAAAAAAAAAACACCACACGCCAGGATGCAAAATTACATGATTTATTTATCAACGTTTATCTACGATTTTACATATTTTTTTTTTGCTTTTGAGATAATCAAAAATCGTAAATTCACGCTGAATCCGAAGATTCTCTCGATGACCAATGACCGTTTCGCAAATTGATGCACGGTAGTTGAAATATTATTGCTTCTACATGTACATCTATATATAAATAGGTTTATACCTGTGTATATTTGTGCACACTGTGATACCGGATAATACTCTCGACGTATGACCCTCCTCCCACGTAATTAGACTCAATCACGCGCAACAAACGTGTACGTACGATTGGAAAATGTAAAAAATATACATCGACTCCACGGAAAAGAATTGATGTGCATATAAAAAAAAATATATATGTATCTCGGATATATCGAGTATTATTTCGACGTAAGATTTTCAATCTTGGATAAACGTTGTGTATATTTTCCACGGAAGAAATTACCAGCGATGATTTTTTTTTTTTTTTCAATATAAAAAAAAGAAAAGGGATTTTATGATTTTGCGATTGAGGGTGATCTCGTGAAACGATTATTTCAATGTCGTGTGGAAAATTGTCGTTCGCTTCGAAGAATATACAACGAGAGGAGTGTACGCACTTTATCCTACGACGATATACTACATACGATATAAACGCACATTCGAAAAGTTTACGCGACACACCTTGCAACCTCACTCTCCTCATCATAAAACTATTATTTACACGAAGCACTAGTCGAAAAAGCTGTATGTGTGGGTGTGGATATTCTTTTCTTTTTTTTTTTGTTGCTCTTCTGTTGTTGTCACTAAAAAGTGTCTGAGTGACGTTCGAGAGGGAGATTAAATAGCGCGTCACGTTACGCCCTGTTTTTTTTTCGTCATAAAATGTTACATATTTATATGATCGATAACCGGGATTAATCAGCGGTCCTCGATGTCGTTGTAAGAAAGCTTGAAAAAGGAGAACCATGATTCGTTATTTGTTTTTTTCTTTCAAATGACCCGTTCTCAGTCGTTTTTTTTCGGAATTTTCGACTTTTAACTTGCCTCTCTCTCTCGCTCTCTCTCTCTCTCTCTCTCTCTCTCTCTCTCTCTCTCTCTCCCTCTCTCTCTCTCCCGGATAGCTCATTCGATTTTATTCGTTTTTTTTTTCCTTTTCTTTCGTTAACACCTCCGTTCATTTATCTATATCACAATGTGGTCGGGTTTTACATACACGATAGTTATTGTTGCCTCATCCCTGTATTGTCGATTCTCATCAAATAGATTAATTCCCGATTCGTTATTTTTTTTCATCGTTTTTCATTAATAATTTTTTCTTTCGATCCTCATCGTTTTTTTTTCTTTTTTTTTTTTTTAATTTGAAGGCGATGTCGGTAGAGATAGAGAAATAAAGTATTAGGTTTCACGCTCTCGTTCACTTTCATACTGTACTTTTTTTTTTCTTTTACTTTACATACTCGCTAGCGTGTGTGGCCGAGACATTACCATTTATTCGTTATTTTATCAATTACCAATAATAATAATAATAATAATAATAGTCATAATAATATTAATTGTTCTTTTCTCGTGACCATCGTCGTTTTTTTTATTCATTACTCGTTCGCGATCCGATCGCGAATGGTATATTATATATAAATTATAGACTCATTCCGAGACATGTGCTATCCATCAATAATAATTATCAATGCTGATAATAATAGTAATAATAATAAATAATATTAGATCGCGTGCCCGTGAGGATGTCACGGGCTTGCCGAATGTTTCGTTTGACAACGTCAGTCTTGGTGTGTATACGTGTGTATGTGTGTGTGTGTGTGTGTGTGCATGTGTGTGTATCAAAAAGAGTGAATTATTGTTCGTGTAATTTACATATATACGAGTGACGATCGAATCACGCGAATTTGCGACAGATCGATTACACCCGCGCGTCGAAACCGTCCGAAAAATAGGACTTCCGGTACTTTCTGGAAAATCTTTGCGGGATAAAATAAACAAATGATCAAATGTTCTTATCTCACCCGTTCTCGTTTGCCCCGGAGTCCGAGCGCCCGCTGCGTCGACTCTTGGTCCCCGAAGTTGCGTCAATGAAAAACTTGGCGCGGGCAGTCTGATTACGAGGCGACAATGACAGCTTTAGCCTCGTCTTCGTTGATCGTCAGCGTAAAATTGTCGGTAAAGGAAAATCTAGCGACATTTTTTTTTTTTCATTTCAAACTTGGATCACGTTGCACTCGGACTGCTAAATTGTTCGGTCAGTGGCAAAAATTTGTCTCGTCTCGAGATTTTGAAGCGGTTATCGAGAGACTCCAGAAAATACCGTCAGGTCTTTCGAACCGATTTCGACTGATATGCCATTTTTTTTTTTTTCGTTATTTTAATCGTTACTCTTAGTTCATTTTTGCCAATGTTTTTTTCTTTTTTCGCCTACTCGGACTTTCTCTCTCTCTCTCTCTCTCTCTCTCTCTCTCTCTTTCTCTCTCTCTCGTCGTATGTACTCCGAACCGATTGCCAGTTACGATTGGATACTATCGTTTGGGCAATCGGACACGGCTTGATGGAGATACGGCGGTCATCCGAGTTGGCTGAGATTGCGTATCTCATGAATGCGATACGCTTACTCGCTCTTACTCCGAGTACTCCGTTTGATAGAAAGAGAACGATCACAGCTTAGCTCGATGTTCGTTGCTTATTGAATCGCTCCATTAATCTTTATCGCCACGACGTTACTCCGATATCACGCTAAGTATCCCACGAACTTTCGTTAATCGCATTTTACCTACGTACGTACTAGGTCGATGACCGTGAAAAAAAATTGCTATTTCCTTTTCTTCGTAGGAAGAGACGTTTGTTTGGTGAGCAGAAAAAAAAAATCCTCGCGAACAGTGAGGACTGGAAATTAATTTTAGAAAGTGGCGCTGGTTATTTTCAGGTATTTTTTTTTCTAATTTTGATTCAAAATTATGATTGTCCACGTCTCGAATGAAAAACATTTGTACAAATAGTATTCTCAAGTCGATAAATATGATTTCCGTCAGAAAAATCAGTTAACCCTCCGCGCTCACCCGCGGTCAAAATTACCCCAACCGCAACTTTGAGCCAAAATTTTTTTTGATCATCGTTCTTTAATCATTTTTTCATGATTATCGTTCTCTATTTCACTCCAAAATGGCTCTTCAGATATAAAAATAAATACCTTTTTTGAAACGCCCACTATGGAGCTATTTTTTTCTGAAACTATTATATCTCAAGAGTATCACCCTAAAATTTTAAGAAAAAAAAATGAAAATTGCAAGAGTTGTGATTTTTTTAGTAAAAAATGTGCTTTTTTACGTACTGTAAACCATTAACGATTTTTTTCTGGCATTTTAAAATTCGATTAAAATATAATACCGAGAATTCCACATTCTAGAATGTTCAAACTAATTTCCCGAATTTTTATGAGTCGCCCGGAACGATACGGTCACCGCGGCAATCGTTTAAACATGGCTGGGGTCATTGCGACCCCCTGTATCCAGCCTGTTATAGCCAAATAAACGATTTTTTAAATTGGATCACAGTGCTGTGCAAGTTTTTTTTGGGGGTTGCTAATGAGTCTGATCACGTGATGATTTTCAACACATTTTTCAACTACTCTTTTCATTGAGCACGAGAATATCATAACTTTAAGTGAAAATTAGGAAATTAATTTTTGTATTTCCCTATAATAACATTTTTTGCTATGGAACCGAAGAAAATGAAATGTCAATTTTTTTTTGGCATCGCCCTAGTGCGTATATAATGCTAAATGTATATGTATACGTCTGTGTTTATGTATGCGCATATTATTTATATATACCGGAAATACGTGTGTACCGTGTGGCAGTCGATGCTTCGCGAACGATTAGACTCGGGACTCCAGGCCTATCGTTATTATTTGCATTCGTTTGAAAATTTTCGTCTTTTAATATCTACGATTCGATGAGCGATTTTCACGGTTGTCCGATTTTCGTTTTTTTTTTTTCTTTCTCTCGAAATTCTCTTAACTCATTGAGTCTTTCAGAACGTTCGTACGTTCTTGCGATTATTATTATTATTTTGTTTCTTTCGCGAATACAAACGTCCAAGTGTGCGATCCACGATTCGGGATGACGACGATGATGATGATGATGATGATGATGATTGGTTGTTCGGTTATGTTTTGTTGTTGTTGTTGTTGTTGTGATTACCTTTTTACGCGTATCTGTGCAACGAGTGCTCACGGCGTTTGCTGCCCCTGCGCTCGCGCTCGCAAATTGGCTCGGGGCTCGGAGGACTCGAGTACGTGAGATTACTCGAGCCCCTGGCGGGTGGCGCGCTCATCGGTGGCGGTGGCGGCGGGAAAAAACTCTGCAAGCACGCCTGATCCGACGATAAGACCGTTAGAATTGATATATCTGATACTCGAGGATGCAGCGATACAGGACAGGATATCATCGACTTGGAAGATCTTTCGATTCTAACCTGGTCTCCAAAATCTGTTTTTTTTTTTTCAAATTGATCTTGATATTACTTTACTTTGACATTTCAGGTGATACGAAGAGGAGAAAATGTTCAGAGCACAAATAATTTACGGGTGGAGTTTATCGTTAGATCGCGAGCTCAGAAGGCCTGTGAAAGGGACGATTTTAAGGAGTTACGCCACTTGGCACTCGGAAAAATAGGTGTAAAAATAATACTAAAAAATTCACATGACCATTAAATGCATAAAATAATTTTTATTTTTTACAAATACATTAGTTTTATGAACAAATAGAAAAAAAAAGATCTTTTCTCTTTTCAAACTGGTACACATAATATCTCGAGATCCACTCAATCGATTTTTATGAAATTTATACCACATGTTCTTTTTAATATTGTCTAGGATGTAGCAAAGGATATTTTTTATTTGACGCCGCGTTCATTTTTTATTAATTTCTAAAATTCAACATTTTGGTAAAGATCAGAGTTTTTTTTTCAAACGGCTATCATTTCTATACATTTTTTTTTAATTGTCCTATACTTTAGCTATAACCTTTCTTTACAAGAAAATTTTATTTTAAATTTTTCAGCCGATGCCTGACAGAAAAAAAATTCCACCATCGGCAACGATTTTTTAAAGACGGTTTAGACGACCCATATCTTTGCCATTTTTTGATTCGCTTTTTTTTCATTCGTTCATAAAACTATAAAGTATTAGGGAAAAAAAAAAATGATTTTCTATATTTAATAGTCGCGAAAAAATTTTGATTTATTTTTATACCTATTTTTTCGAGCCCCAAGGTGGAGTAAAGCCTTAAGACGGATGCTTCACCTACGAACGTTAGAAGGTATTGATTTTATTTCGGACGTAGATATGCCCAATAACTGCGGAAGGTGTCCTCAACTTTGTTATTTCTTTGGGTTTTGTTTAGATTTTAGTTTTCATCAACTGAGAAGCTTGGGTTTTCGTAATCTTCGGATTTTGGCTTTCTATCATCTTCGATGATTCCTCAACTTCTAAGCTCTGGGTTTCCATTAACTTCGATCTTTCCATAAGCGCCGTTCTTTCGAAGAAAAAAAAAACTTCGGTCCACACAATTTAGACTCGACTTGAACATTCTTTTTATTTTTTTAGATTTATTCAGCAGTCATTGAGCATATTGGTGTCCAAAAGGGATCAGTATTCTTTAGGTTTAAGCGCTTAAGCGCTCGAGTCTTCTCAACGCTTTGTCCAATATCAGGCATCCAAAGTGTTCAAAGTTGGTACACAAAGATGCACCAATTGTTTCAGTCTCCAAAATGAGACGTGGGCTGAAGAACGATGGAAACGTTAACAAGGAAGGCTGAAAAGTGCTTACCTTTGCGCTGCCCCTGGACGATGACTTTGAGAATACACTGTCCTGATCGCTGCTGACGCTCGGAACGGGCATCGGCACTGCGTAGTCGTACGTGGCATCTGTCGAAGGAACAAGATCGAAAACATGTTTACCAATTACGTGGGTACGCTAAACGGTTCTCATGTTTATACGTGCAATCGGGTATAAATGATCCTCCTCTTCCTGATACCCGGACAGTGAAGGGAGAGATGAAGAAGGAGCAGGGGAGGTGGCGGGGAGTAAACGGATCGATGATGGATCGAAAGCAGCGTTACACTCACCAGACTGTTCGATGTTGTCGTGTAGATCCTTGTTGTCGATAACGACAGTGCTGTAGCCGTAATAAGTCGCGTGCGGTGGTTCACGATATTTGTTGTCATGGAATGGCTCCTGATACTCGTCGAGTCTTACGTCGCTTAACAAGCGATCGTTGAGATCTCTCGGTAGCGTTGTTAATTTCGTACCGGCGTATCTGTCGTCGTATTCTTCGACTCTGTAAGTCATTATCGATGGATCCTTTTCCGTTGTACCGTATGCCGATTCGGGCGACAAGTGTTGATGATTGCTCGATGGTATTGCGCCTTTGGCACCGAGAGGACTGGCAAAATTTTTGCGCTGTCTGTGACGCGAGACTATTAGAAAAATGGCAACCGCGAGTAGCAAAATAACGGCCGTCAGGACACCTATTATAACGGCCATGTAAGTCGGATCGTCCTGCTTCGCCGTTGACACGGGTATTTCCGATTGCTGCAACGTGTCCCTTGCGGAACTTCGATCTTTCGTACGTGGTGCCTCGGTCGAGGGCGGCGCTTCGGGTGTAAAGTTACCGTGTGCCACGTCTGCAAAACGAGAAAGCTCGTGTCGGAAAATTCGCGAATTCGTGAGAGCGGCCTTCGACGTGCTGAATTTTCGATTCTCCGTATATAGACAGGGAACAAAGTTTCCTGATGACGTTATCCACGGAAAAAAAAGGTCGAAAGTCGTGGGTGGCTTTGAAACGTTATTTGGTATGCAAAAAACGGCGATTCGTCGGTTTTGCTTTTTAGTCGGGCAAGTTTGAGGCCTTATATACCCCTTTTGAATGTTCAGAAAATAAGGCTTTTTTTGGGATTTTTTTTTGTTCGAAAATACTAATAAAGCAATAAAAATACGGTTTGAAGGGTTTATTTTACATATCTTTAGGTACTTAAATCAATTTTTTATTTTCCAAAAACATACACAATGGCGGCCCAGTGGCCGGTAGAAAGAGAACGCCTTTTTTTAGGTCCTCCACGGGCAGACTCGTTGACAAGTGGAAGAAAAAATAATATTCTTGCATAATCTACATAAGTTTTTCCAGCGAATTACACACGATCATTACAAAATATTGATTTTTGCAAATTTGGCACAATTCTGAAAAAAAATGTCGCATTATCGACCAACAAAACGGCCACAATTTGCGTATAAAAATCGTAATTGTTGATCGATCGTAAAAATCGTGTGTACTTCGCTAGAACATCTAAGAAGCTACAGTTGAAATTTAAAGTCAATCGGTTGAAATTTGCAGTTCACCCGATTTTGAAAACATAGTTTCAAGAAAAACACGTTTACAGTTATAAAACCATCGGCAAAATATTTTTTTAAAAATGTTTCCACCTAAAATAACTTTTGCATGTCATTCTTGAGATGTCCATACATCATTTAAGTCAATAAAAAAAACGATACATTTTTTCCCAAAGGTATATAAGGCCTTAATGATCGAGTTCAAATGATGGAGAACCCGCAAATTATTTTCAGCCATATGTGATCGCCGGGATATTGTTTTCTCGAAGTTATCCGCGAAGGGTCTTAATTTCGGCTTGGATATTGAAGGGTCTCTTCGTTCACGGAATCGCGGGCCGAGTCTATTCTTTTTTTTTCTCGTATTTTTTTGCAAGCTCCCGTGGCCCGTGACCTCTCGAGGGTTAAGGCGACCCTTACGAGCCGCGTTCTCCGGTCGAAGGGCCAAAAGTCGGAATATATCCCGACGATGGAGATGGAATAAAAAGAAAAAGACGAGAGTGAAGTGTTCCTTTGTGGCTTCTCCGTAGCCCAAAGGTACTCTTCACCCTATTCGTGAGATCTCGATTACGCTTTTCTCTCTTCCCAGCCCCCCACCCCCCATCACAGCCGTTCTCACACTCCTCGCGCGTTGAAAGAGAGACGCGTAGAGTAACGAGGGTAGACACGCTCAAGATCGTTGAACCATTATCAAGCCAGTAGGACCCTTCAATTGAGACAGCTTCGCAATTCAAGTGCCATAGTCGAGACGTGATATTTTCTTCTTATTCTTCTCAACAATAATGTCTGTTCCGTTGTCGCATGTACTTACCGGAATCGAATGTAACTTCGCTGATCATGAGCCACCTCGAGGCGAACGAGAATCTTAGCTTGACGAACTTTCCAATCCGATGATGTAGCTTGATGCTTATGTTTCGCGGCGTCTCGAATATTCTATCCTCCATGTAAGAATATACTATAGGATCACCGTGGTACCATTTGCCACCGACGCTGAACAAAATGTCCACTTGAGCAAACACCTGTGAGAGAAACACGCCCTTCCGTTATGTTCAAACTCCCTATATCAGCTGCGAATCCGTCAATCACTCAGAATCCAGTCTCGCGATCACGAAAATTCAGCTATACGTGTCTGCACGTTAAAAAGTCACAGGGAAGCCTCAGACAGCCAAGGAAGAGGGAGATTCCTCAGGAATGACGAGCCGCGAACATCACGAGAAATGTTAATTCGCCTGAGAGCCGGTACACAGAGATAGCGATAACCACGAGATAGACAGAAAGAGAGAGAGAGAGAGAGATTACAAAGCCGAGATTATCCTTGATTTCCATCGAGACAAGTCGAGGAATAGTCCCTCTCGCCTTGTAACATCCTTCCCGAATCGAGACTCCCTTCCGTCTTTGTGTAAACCTCGACAGTCCCTCATTTTCCAACTTGCTTCCTAGCTCGCTCAAACTCCGCGATACAAACTCACCGAGAACTCTTTGAAAGCCTATCGAGCACACGAACCTATGGATTCTCAGCTTCGAGGAAGAGACACACTGCAAATCCATTTACACGTTTCGCAATTATTGTAATGAGACAGCAATAACGTGTTAAACTTTAATGCGGTTCAAGTGTTCGCAAACACACATAAAATGTGTTGGAATTCTCTATAACACACATTGAAGCCACCAAAGATTGCACGGCACCCAAAGAGCACGCACTGCAAACCTTACAAAACGTTTAAATACGTTTTGAAGACTGGATAAGCCAGGAGGATAACGGTAACGCTTTGAAGAAACGTCCCGAGGTCGCGACGTGTCCTATCCGCGAGTGCACCCCTCGTTAATCGAAGGGGTTGTTCTCTGGCAAGTGGAGAACCAACCTCTTCCCACGTTCCTACTGCTCTTGGCCAAGGTTTCAACTTGAAGGCTATACCGGCACTGCATTTACGTGGCCTATCTGTCATCCCTGAGACCAGTGTCACGTTTTTTTTTTTTCACTGCTCCCATATCGACTTGCAGCTTTAATGCGAAGAAAACCCTCGTTTGGTCTCGTCTGCCAGCTCGTTGTTGGGGCTTGTATATATCAGATGCAACCTCTTTCGTCCCTTCCGATTCCCCCACCCCGAGCAACGCGGTGACCTATGCCACATCACAACGTTCGCTATCGTACCCCAACTTTTTCTCGCTTCCTTGCATTCGCGCTATTCACCCAGGATTCCTTCTTCGTCTTTGCTCTTGCGGAAGCGACACCCTTTCAGCATTCAACCACCAAGCTTCACCCTTGTATATGAGCGTGAGTATGGGAGAGAGAGAGAGGGACAGAGAGAGAGAGCAACCCTGAAAACTCGCCCTCCCCGACCAGCCATAGCTCTCGTACGCTCGGTCGCCCGACCATGCAATCGCCGAGCTGGGTAATGAGGCGCTCCATTCAAATAAATCTTGATACCACCTCCCTGTTTTCCGGACCATTATAAAATCCCAAGTGTACCAAGATATAATAATACGTAATGCATTGTTGTAATACCGCGTCGGACGTTTTTATGTACGCGATAGTGGTTGCGGTTGTGATGGTGATGATGATGATGGTAAACGAACGGAATTCGGCAGCCGGAAAATTTTGCACCACCAAAAAGCGCGTGTTCGTGCTTTTTAGCCCCTACCGAGCCTGTGCCATCTTTTTCTCAAACTCGCGAACCCGTCGTCACCCTTACGTATGCTAGCACATAAAAAAAAATATATAACTTCCCAACCCCCGGGCTGTTTCGAATCTCGTGAATGTTCCGTCGCTCCAACTACGAGACTATAAGCGTCCTATCGTTGGTTGCACAACGCGCTTTCCCGTCGACATTCGCGGGAGACCAATGTTAAGGGGGGATGTAACCGTTTCACCCTAAAACCACGATATTTCTGCCTCTCGAGCGCGGTAGCACGCACGACCCTATGAGAAACCTCCCTTGTACCGGAAACTGGATTTTATACAGTGGCTTCATATATACTCTCTTCCCTACCGTTTTCGTAGCCTATTCGTTGTTGTTTTCTTTTTTTTTCCTCATATTTATTTCTCGTTCTTTGCCTCGTACTGCCTATTTCGAGCCCCTATCTTCCGTGAACTTTCCGCGGGCAGATTAAGCCACGACGCGCGTCAGGAATGTAGATATTTTTTTTTCATCCCTCTAAACTCCGGCGAACTTTCCACCGAAATCAGCCTCGCGATTCTTTCTCCACTCGCTACAAGCCCATGCAGAGATTGCTTTGTTTCGGCAAACATTTTTTTTTCGTGATTGTCGAGCGAGCTCGGAATTATTCAAATAGACGGAAAGTTATAGCTAGACGAGAGAAACGTCTGCGCATTTGCGCGGAATGGATTACGGAAATTCGAATGACTGAATTCAGGCAAAGATCGTGAATGAATCTGACAGCAAACTTTCATACGCGAATATCTTTGTCAATGGATGCATTTTTTGTTGTCAAAAGTTAATTGTGAGAATGACAATACCTGCACGTCCTTGGTGAACTGATTGTTGCAGAAGATGTGAACAGCCGAGAATTCGCGAACGTGATCGAACTCGAACTTGATCTCAAGGGGATGTACATTTCGGGTGTCATTGCGCCAACCGACCCATCCCTGTCCCCGATCGTAGTCGTAATATCCGAGCTTGAAGTCGTCGGGTCCGGTGCGACCGTCGGTCAATTGACCGAGTCCACGACGCAGCTCGTCGTCCCAGTAACCGTCGTACGTGGCGTCGAAAAATTCCCGATTTCCCCGTTGATCGCCTTGTGGCATCGAATACGAGACGATACCGTCGTTCCATCCGCAGCCGTAAAGCTCGACCCTCATACATACCGTACGCCTGTGAAAGGCGTACGGCAGAAAGCGAATTTTACTCGCCCAAATTGGTGGCTCGAGTTCGTGCTTAGACTCGAGATACGTGTTCGTGTTGCCCTTTATCACCTGGTGGGAATGAAACATCGTGGAAATACTCGTTAGTCGACATATCCGTTTTAATAGTCCAAGCACCGTGTCTACATAATGAAATGTCAAAAGAGATAAGGAGCGGTAAATCATTCATCCGTCGATATAGTTAAGACCATGCGAGGACTCGGAAAAGTCGTATCTTTCGACATATATACCGGTAAGACCGCTGCGCATTGTTCCCCTAACGTGGGAGATACTTAAGTGACAATAAAACACCTGGCAAGAAGAACTCTCGTTTCAACACGAGTGCGACCTTTGACTCGGTAGAATAAACCTCCACACCTCGCGTTTCGCGTCTCAAGATCGTTGACAACCGTTTCGTATTATTTACACTCGTTATTGGGTATTGCGATACTCGTTTGCCATGGGAATGCATCGGTTGTAAGTAGACTATCCCGTCGAGAAATATGACCGAGCATTCTCTACTTTATATCAGACTCTAGTCAGGCTTACCTCGTCTGATTCACCTGACCTGGTCCTTTCATGGAACAGACCAGGAAGATCACAAAATGGTTTTTTTACGGCTTACACTCTATGTTACGAAATTACAATGTTCTGGCCGGTATACATTATGAGCAAGTACACTTTCACGTTACGTATACCCGGCCAGAACATTGACATTTCCTGAAAAGTGGAGCCCGACATGAAGGTAGTAATCTCGCCAAGGCGTTCTTCTATAGATTTTTTTATTTTTTCTACACGGGACGTGGTATCTTGGTAGGTTTGAGACTAGGTCCTCCTAGCTACCATACACCTACCGCTTCCTCAATGACCAAGGCACAAAGAAGTGTCATCGGCATTCCGATGAATCTGTCAATGGGTCTCCACCATATGCTGGACCTGGATGTTCTCACCGCGTGTGTTACGATTCGACAAGAATCATCATTGATCATTATTGAATGTCTTGTCGGACATTGCTGGGCGCAATGTCCAACAAAACGTTGTTCCATATCTTCGTGACCTTTGGCTCTTGTTCCGTCAGGCATACAACCACATTGATACAGGTCCCGTGCCTTTGTGCCTAAGAAAATCTCAACGAGTTTCTTTTTATCGAAGCTCAGGACAAATCACAACCAATCTTGCGAGAGAGACCAAGCGCTTCGAAGCAATGGAGGTGTATGTGTGTGTGTGTGTGCCTTCGGTATGAGCGCGCGGATCCAGTACTGAAGATAGCACTCGCGCCTGTGAGTTTGCAGCAAACGCAGACACCTTACGTGATCCTGGCTCAACTGCATCGGCTATGCGGGATCCTCGGGGTGCATACGAGTGTGTTCGCGGGAGGTGCATCGCACGGGAGATAAAGTAGCGCCGGACGATCGGTGGTTGGTGCTGCAATTACCCACTTCGCGGCTATGTACAGCGCGCACCCGGAGGAAAACCCATCGTCTGCCTCGCGCGAGAATTCCACACGCACACAGACGTGTCATCACACAGGCGCTGGCACAAACGCGAATATGGAACGTGCTCGATTCTCTGTGGAACTCTCGACGATTCTCATCCTCGGGTACTGCGCCGAGAGAAGCTCTGGGCTATATCATACTGGCACATGAGGTGCACGAAAGTCATTTACCTGGTGGGTGCAGTGTACGTGTTCCGTGTATGGACTTTGCGAGTATGGGGAAGTCATTTATAGATGACGTACATTTCTATAGCTAAAACGCTCTTTTCCACTGTGTCTCTCTCTCTCTCTCTCTCTTCTCTCTTTCTTGACTTCTCAGCCAGCCCTGTTAAACGCGCGATTTCGCACCTGTCGATATCACGAGTACGCGAAACGACGAGTGGCACAGCGGAAGAAAGTGAGAAAGATGGGGACCAAGGGAGAGAGAGGGATAGAGGGAGGAGAATGGGAAGGAACATCGCGGTCACGTCCCTCAGCCATATACGTGAGATCAGACTGTGGCACATATATATGCCAACGAAGCATCGACTTTATGCGCTCTCTCTCTCTCTCTCTCTCTCTCTCTCTCTCTCTCTCTCTCTCTCTCTCTCTCTCTCTCTCTCTCTCTCTCGCCTGGCGTATATAGAATTGTACGGAGTCAAGTAGCGTTGCACCGGCTCGTACACCCAGGGCAACGTGTATACTCCTCCCCGTTAAGTGGGAAATAAGAGAGTCTTTGTCTTTCTCGCCAGCGGGCTTTTGCCCCTGTGGATGCCTAGTGCACTTCTTCCTTCGCCCATGGGGGTGTTCTCGCTTCGTCGCTCTCCTCTTCCCTCTGTACACCAAATGCGAACCCTTTGCCACCAGCCTCGCCGTCATTGATCTCTCTCTCGCTCTCCCTCTCTCTCTCTCTCTCACTTGCTTCCACCTAGCTCTTTCCCTCTTTCACTCGCATCTCTTTCGGTCCAGACGGGACTCTGAGAATTTCTCGATGCTCCGAGCGATAATTTACACTTTTGCCTTTCCAGTGGCTCTTGTGTGTGGAGCTAGTCGCACAGCGTAGTAGGGATTCTTCAGGCCTTACAGAAAGTGCGTTTCGTCCACTTTGTGTTGTTATATGTGTGTATACGTCTGTGAGTTGGAAGGGTCGCAAGTTCCATCGATCAACGCCCTTGAAGAATGTGTCTTATTGTTGGAGCTTGAAGGGTCTCAAAGTAGTATGGAGCCGCGCGTGCGTGCAAGCGGGCATTTTACGTACGAGCCGAGAGTAAAATGCACTTTTGCCTCTTCGCCCGATACTTCATTGTAAAAGAACGAGATGCTGACGTTGTGACGTATCGCAAAAGTGCTTCAACAGCTTCCAAACAAGTTTGATGACCTATGCGAAGCCAAGAATTTTAAGTGTACGCGACGAAAGGGAAAGGACAATTTTCCAGAATCAAAGCAATTGAGTTTTATCATTTGACCTCGGACCAATCTGAAATTTGTCCGAGGACGTTTCCGATTCGGCGTCATCGGAAGGCAACCTTGATGACGCGGAGGCGTGTATTGTATCGTAGAAAAAAAAAGTATTTTGAAGAGACGCAAGAGACGAGGAAGACGAATAGAAAAAAGCTTGTAGAGTGTTTCAATTTCGAACAATAATTGCTTGTAATGTATTCTAAGGGAAAGCAATAGAGACAGAATGGATCGTGAGAAATGCGATAAATGATACGCACTGTCATTATTTCTCCGACACGAGAGAAGAAAAAAAAAGAAGACGAAAAAAAACACGAAACAGCGGAGAAATCTCAATATTTATTTTTCCGCCTACCACTGAGAGACAGAAAGAAAGAGATAAACCGATGGAGGGGAAAAGCGGTGAGTCGTGTGCCACAACTCGCGCGGCATCGTAAAAGAGAGAGAGAGAGCGAGAGAGAGAGAGAGAGAGGGGACAACCCTCCGGGTCTTCCGAGGAGACTCTTTCGTTCTCCGTATGGCCGGGCATAATTGGTCCTAAATTATACACGACGACTTCTCGCAGTCTCTACTAACTCTACCTCTCTCCCTCTCTCTCATTCTCCCACTCTTTTTCTCTGGTGTTCTTACGTTTCTCTTCGTCATTCCTTATTTCTCACCACTTTCGGGGCAACCGAATGGTAGACAAATCCCAATTGCCGGTGCCGAGACAAAAAAAAAGAGCGAGAGAGAGAGAGAGAGACGTTGAGGGATTCACCATTGCGAGGCCAACGCCCGTGTTGTATGTTAATGCCATCATCGCGACGTCCATTACAGCCCTTCCAACTTCACTTGTTATTACTTTTTTATCCTTGCTTCGGACTTCGTGCTGTATAAATCGTCGCTTTCTTTGCCCGTCGAATTACCAAAGCGACCCTGCCCGTGCTCACCCACGTAAAGAGCGATGAACGGGAATCGAAATTTCATCGCAATGACAGTGCAGTCTTGACAACGGAGAGACTGCAAGTTTCCGAAGCTTGTAAACTTTGAAGATGTATGGGAGATACAGTTCCCAGGCAAGAGGAACGAAAATTCGAGTTTCTCAAATATATGTCCTGGATGCAAAGTGAAATTGGTTGGAAGTGACGTAATGGGTAGTCAAGTCCTAACATTTCCAGGTAAAAGTGTGTTTTTTCTTTTAAATTGATTCACCTGTATATGTTAATGTTTGATCAAGAGTGTGATTATCCTCCAACGGGCCAGCGAGTGGATCTCATACTTTACTCGAAGACTTAGAACGAAGCACCGATGAATCCAATTTTTATCGGCATGCCGGCATTTCTGCATGACTCCCGCACAGTTTTAAGGAGTTGCGAAACTCAAATCGAAAAATGCTTGTAAACGAAACGAGGACGCTTCAGAGATAGTTAGTCTTGCCAGTGGCAGCAACTGCCGCTTGTTGCAAAGTCTATAGGTTATTTTTTCTCGAAAAAATTTCAACATATTTATACTGAATAGCAAAAATGATAACTATCAATATCCTTTTCCGGCTTGGAAATATTTTTCAACAATATTATGTGTTGGAAGTTTCCCAATGATAATTTATTATTACATGAAATTTTATTCGCAAGAAGTTGACAGCCTGCCGATAACTCATTGTATTTTCATCCCCAATCTTGCAGCCGAGAAACAGTATCGAAACTCCTTAAAGACGTTGACGGCGTTTCCAAATTTCTACTGTGTGTCGCTTCTGGTTGTTATCGCGAGTTGAAAAAAAATGATAAAAATGGTACAAACGTCACCCTTTGCTGTATGGAACTTGCGTAACTCTGAATCAGACTGTAGAAGGTGTAACACGCGATGAGATACTATACGTAGAGGTTACACGGGCCGAAGCCATGGGACTTTGTGCACGCGACGACCTTCCCTCATTTTATTGATCCGCGAGGAGGAAAAAGGGCGAAAGGGAGAGCGAGAGAACGAGAGACCTCTCCTATACAAATAAGCTTTCAGAACACCCTCGCGTCGTTTCGACTTTTCTTTCGGACTTCTTTTTTTTTTTTTTTTTGATCCGCGTTTCCGTAACTTCTGAGGAAACAACAACGAGACGGGACGGGCGCTTCCTTTCTCAAACCTTCGAGTATCCATTCCCTCGAGTGTACACGTATAAGGATCCTATTTACCTCAGCGCTATATGGCGCTTTTGTAATTTCGTGTGCGGGAACGAGGCGAAGTCTTTGCCATGTTGGTAGCACGAGAAAGACGAGAATCTTTGATGATATGCCAAGCAACACGAAATCGTCTTTGACGTCTGCTCGTACGTACTGTGTTTGGGAAAATAATAGTGTCGCATCCGATCACGATTCGCGAAAGGTTGCTTTCTTGCACTCTGCGTAGTTGGAACGAATAACTCGTTCTTCGTGGAGTCAAGGATATTTATAACGGTAGAAATGTAAGGGTGGGCTCGTAGACTGGAGCAGCTCAGAGTTTTATTTTGAAGCAACTTTTGAGGAATGGATTTTACGGTCATTGAGGCTAGCAAGATTGTTGTGAGAAATACGTTCTCTGTATATTTGAAAAAAAAAATCGTTTCTATATAGTTGATATATTATCATAATGTCAACGTCGGAGAAAAAAAAAAAAAGAAATAAGTCAGGTGGTTGAAGCTAATATAAATTGATATTGATATTGAGTATTGTCTGATGAGCTTCCTTGGTGACATGAATGGTCCAAATGCTGCAGGGTTATCGCACGTCACTGTCATTTAGAAAAGAAAAAAAGCATTTTCTCCAAAAATCCTCGAGAGGCTTTACCCGTTAATTTTTCAAATTTTCAGATAGTAAAAGGAAGTGGACAATGTTAATTTAGAAGGTCAAATGTATGGCGCTGCAGATCAAAGGTACATCGAAAACTTCTCTTACTAAATGTTAGCTCAAACAATAAATGCATTTTTCTCGAAATCATGTTTTGCAAATTGGCCGGAAACGTTACTCAGCCAAATATGCACCGATTCACTTGACATTTTAAACGAATCTTCTCAGATGCATT
Source organism: Ophion ventricosus (assembly GCA_963932345.1). NCBI lineage: Eukaryota > Metazoa > Arthropoda > Insecta > Hymenoptera > Ichneumonidae > Ophion > Ophion ventricosus. The sequence continues at coordinate 12,661,003 of OZ010723.1, read as the reverse complement.
TTCCATGGAACTGCATACGGAATTTGCGATTGGTTATTAATCTTTTTTTTTATAAACTCATCTGATTATTCGCTCAAAAATGAAAGTTTTCATTTAAATCTGCACTATCTTTAGTGTAGATTTATCTTTTGTCTTTCCATAGCTGCACAGTGAGCAAAAAAAGTATTTGCACACCTCGTGTTTTTCAAATTATCCTTGGAAAAAAAATAAAATGCTGCAGCATTTTATTTTCTTTTGAAATGTTTTTTCAAATATACTATTTTTCTTAAAAAAAAAATGCTAAAGTATTTTTTTTCGCAGGATAATTTCAAAAACACGAGGTGTGCACGTACTTTTTTTACCCACTGTATACGTTTCGAAAATCTTTTTCGTTTTTTGTTCTGGATTGAAAACCACGGGAGAAATATTTACGGCTGCGCAAGACTTGGCACGAGACGTACTCTGCAGTCTTGAACTCTGACGCCGCCATTTTCCATTTAAAAATAAAAAAAAAATCTTTGTACACTCAAAACTATGCATAATAAAGTTTTCCGTTTCAATTTTTTACTCTTTAAATTGTACTCTTAAAAAAAATTCTTAAAATTAACTTTTTTTTTTAAGAGCTGAAGGGTCTGAAGTCCTTAAGACTACCAGACAGGAGCCCCGAAAAGGGTGAATTACGACATTTTTTTACGAATACCCAGTTGATAGAATGGAAATTCCATTCAGTGGTCTTTATTCTATGTATCTTCAAGTATCGGATCTAAATGAAACAAAGTGCAGGGTAATTCTGTCAGTGTTTATTTTCACACACTCAGAGGTTCCGGAAAAAAGCTTCGACCGTTTTCGTGCCAATTTCGCTCAAATAAACGAAAAAAAATTCCGAAAATAATAGATATCGTGTCAGCATCGTATCTTAGCCCTAATTTCAGCCTAAAAAAAAACGTGGTGACTGTTTTAGAAAAAACTACCTTATAATATTAGTTAGGTTCGAATTTGCGTTAAAAAGCCCTCAAACGTTTACAAAGCTCAAGGTTCTTCGTGATTTGCGACAAAAATGAAGAATTTTACGAGTTTGCTGAAAGAAAGAAAATGCTTACCTCTTCACCGCGGACGTTCTTGTACTTGACCCATCTTCCGAGCCTCGGTCGCCAATATTCGAGCTGATAGGCCTCCGCGTATTCGGCACCTTCGCCATTACCGAATCTTCCCTGCGTTCCCGTTGCCGTGATCATGTGGACCGTGTGTAGATCAATCTCCAGCCACTCCTTTGGCTCGGGCGTGATTTGTTGCTTCGGGCACCAAGCACCACCGTGAATCTCGTGCTTCAATCTGGTTAACATTTAAAAAAAAAAAGCGTTACTTTTTTTTCTTCCTTCTTTTCCCTCACAAATGACTAACAACCGTCCGAGTCTCTCCTTGTCCTCCTCCTCAACCGCCGCTTGGCTCGCTTTATTTTCGTTTTTCCACCGCGATCTTTCGAGAAAGAAAAATAATCTTCGTGCCGCGGCTTGCCTCAACGATGAGCCAGCACTCCCGGCCACGAAAATATTCGTTCGAGGCGAAATTTCAGCTTGAAAAAATGTTTAATCTCGCCTCGGAGCTGCCTTGGACGATTTGAAAAAATAATCGTGATTCTACAAAAATCCAAAGTGAAACGAGCCAGAATACACGAGGCAAAACAAACTTCTCGACGTCTAACAGGCTTCATAAAGAAAAAAAAAACAAAAAAAAATATATATCCAAAAGATATCGTTACACTTATCGCGACAAAAAGCTTGCACCGAATCCAACATATAAATTTCGCTATAGCGCAAAAAAAAAAAGATTCTTCTGGTACGAAAGGGAAAAAAATGAATCCCGTTTCCACACAAGCGACAACAGTTCACGATTTTCAGGGATAAAAAAATTTGGATGTGTCAGGATGAGCGAGGATTTAAAAAGTGGTGCACTTTTTACGGGGATTAAAGTGAAATTGTTCATTCTCACTTGGGGAATAAAGGGATCGGTAGCATTAATCAGCTATAATTGAACACGACTTTTCGAAAGCTGTGCTGAAAGTATGAGAGAGAGTGAGAGAGAGAGAGAGGGCGAGAGACGAGAGAAAGGGAATATCGCTCGTTGTTATTCGAGTGCACTATGCGTATGAATATATATATATATATGTATACATGTATGTGTGTGCATTCGTACATGGTACGTTCGTATGTATATTACTACTATAGAGTGCGCAAGTGGATTTTCCCTCGCGCGAACAGCGCTAATTGGCGCGAGAGAGGTGCTGCATGGGAGTCCCTGCTACTACTATAGTATTCTATACATACATATAGACTGCTATACTATAGCAGTGGCACGCGGTTTCGCGTCGTCGCGTTTCGCCCGACGAGGGAAATCTACCCCATAAATATACGGGCGGCTGCATCATGGGCTACTCTCATCTTTCTTTCTCTTTCTCTCTCTCTCTCTCTCTCTCTCTCTCTCTCTCTCTCTCTCTCTCTCTCTCTCTCTCTCTCTCTTTCTCTGCCTCTCTACCAGCCCTCTCGTGACGTCGGATAACCGTCAGACTGTCTATCCCGCGTCCCCCTCCCCCCGTTTTACCTTTTCCACGCTAATTTTCTCTCTGTTCTTCCCGCAGTGAAGAGAAGCCTCGAGATTATAATTTATCGATCGCGCACTCGAGAAGCCGGATGACATGAATTAAAGATGAGAGGGGCATGGATAGAAGTACTTCCTTGCGCGAGTTCAACAGAAGCCGATGAGAAAGAGCGAGAGGAGAGAGATAGAGAGAGAGAGAGAGAGAGAGAGAGAGAGAGAGAGAGAGAGAGAGAGAGAGAGAGAGAGAGGGAGAGGAAAATCAAGGAGGAAGAAGGATAAGTAACGGTGCACGCCTTGTGGCGATACTGCTAATAATTTCCTCGAAAGATTTTCCCCGGCACATTTCAAAGGTACTCGTTATATAAGCGTCAATTAAACTGAGTGAGCTTTTAGACGAAAAATCAACTTTATATTTCAAGCCTCTGCAGGAGCATCGTGATTCTGTATAATTTTCACGGCAGCTGTATAGGCTTGGCTAAGTTTATGATTTTATTTCTCGACATTGATTTTTCCGACTTCAAATTGAGACATTTTTCCCCGTCCTACCGGTCTCGACGAAGAAAGGCCGCAGTTGCATCCTCGAAGACAGCCCATTCCGGGGAACGGGCAAAATTTATTTTTTTTCCTACGCGACGTGCAAAAAAACGCGACGATTTGGTAAACGTCGCGTGTGTACGAGGGAAATGCGCGGAGCTAAGCCATCCGAGAATAGAACATTGCACGGGAGTGAAACAGCCGCAGGGGCCCCTCGCCACGAGATTCTAATCCCCCGAGACCCATGATCCTCTCGAGGTACGGGCCGTGTCGTGCCGGCCGAGAAGTATGCTTTACGAGCGTCGAGAGGCGCTAGATCCTCGTCTCCGGTCTCTGATGGCAAACAACGGAGAGGATGCTGGCTCGAATCCGGTGTCTCGCGGGGGCGTATGTGGACCGTTGCTACCGCGAACTCGGCTCCGGGAGAGACACGAAAGTTATGAGGAAGCTAGCAAAGAGAGAGAGAGAGAGAGAGAGCCAGGGAGAGAGAGAGAGAGAGAGAGAGTAGCACGTAGAGTTTGGATCGCGAAAAAAAAAACCCAGTGATTTTAGAGACGGAAGGAAAGCAGTAAAAGACTGAGAAGTGTGTTAGCACGTAGAGCGGTCACCCTCTGAAGTGGAGCCGCGTAAAGTGACATTACACTGGATTCACTTGGTGGCAAAGTAATCCGGCACAACGCTATGCCAGTTTACTCGACTTGTCGCCTCCTGCCTCTTATACGCCTGCTCTCGCCGTTTCTTATAATACACGTCGTAAGCGCGGGAAACAAACTTTTTGGAATAGTCGGCACGGATGTAAAAGGCCGTTTAGCCGAAACTCCCGTCTAATATTACTGTAACGAATCCATAAACGTGCAAAACACAAACACACACACACTCATACACCCACGCATAGGCGTCGTTCGGGAGGCTTCAACGGTCATGGCGAATGGTGGAAGAAAAGCGCGTAGAACCATAACTCATAGCCCCTTAAGAGATGCTCGAACTACCCCGGGCCACTTTGATAAAGTCCGGGCGCATCAAAGACATTCCAAAAACGCGCAGCGCTCGCGCCTTCTCCCCCCCCCCCCCCTTGCGCGATACGAGGCTGGCGCGTTTGTGCATCAACTGCGGGCTGCGTGTGCCGCGGATGAGATTTTCCCTCAGTGATCCCGCAGCGATAAATCATCGCGGGGGCGCAGATTATGTTCGCGTCTCGTCGCGCCCATCTGCTTGCTTCGCGAAATCACCTCAAAGAGTGAAAGAGAGCAGGGGCGGACGCTGCGGTGAGCACTACTGGCCCAAAAGTTGGATGCGCTTTGACGAAGACGAGCGTCGTTCCATCGCTTCCATGCAAGGAACTCTTTATTGGATCCGAATACGAGAGTGTCAGGCTAGAAGTTCACGACGGCTTCCCGGTAAGCCTCAAATTGGCATCAAAGGTAACAACAGGGGGGAAAAAGAGATCTCGGGGAAATTTTGAAACTATCGTCTGCTGGTAATGACACCTGAAGTACGATACGGTTCTCGAGGTGTACACGCAACGATCGGGCCTCTTGTGCAGACCCCCTCAGAATGAGATTCCAACCGATGAGAATACTTGTCTTCTACGACGGCGCTAAGCTCCCGCGTATAAGACACTAAGTTTCCTTGCGAACTTTGGGGTAGCGATGGAGAGCGAGAGAGAGAGAGAGACCAGAGGGAGTGATCGACTTTGGTAGCGTTCCCGAGCCTGTATAATAGGATAGGAAGCAAACGTCTGCAAAGACGAGGCACATAGGGCCTACCGAGAGCTTTGTCAAAGTTCCAAGTGGCTCTTTCCCCCCGTTTACCCTTCCATAGCCACTCTTCCTCCTACTCGTGTCACGAGCCAAAGTACCAATATCTACGAGCTCAAAAGCCCAGTATGCCTTTAATAAACAATAACGAGATATCTCTTGTTCGCCGCTTGATTGACACAAATTAATTTACAAAAGCCTCTACCGGGCTAAAGCTCCAAGTCTGATGGCGGACGTATTCGTGACTGATTGTCGTGAACCGAGAGTCTCCAAATCCCCGCGGGTGCTTGTTTCGACAAATTACAATGCCAGGAATAATGCACAATGAGGCCCCCGCGATGGCAGACTCGAGCCAAATGTCTGGCAGAGTCAGAGTAGTCGTGTCGTAACGAAGGAGGTACATGGGCTTTGTAAGCGTATACGAGCAGTTTACCTACAGCCATGGAAATAGAAGGCTGCGTGTTCGAGGTGAATTTCGTCGAGGCTTGGGGGAACTTGCGTGAACGTTACCGATCGATATAATTAGGCGCGGCCAGTACGGCGAATGGATAATCGCAGCGCAGAGAACCAGATGGTCATTAATGTCGCTTGAGAGCCACGGCTAACGTTATACGGAGGCGCTATACGTGTACAACGAATTCGCTGGATGTGCATGCCGCGAAGCTGCGAAAGACAAAACGAATAGACGGTGAAAGGGAGAAAGTAGCATCGATCAGCCGAAGCTTCTGACTGCCGTTGCTGCATTTGGACCGCACACGTATGCGGGACGAAACGCGTCATCAATTCTCATTGTGGGATACGTGTGCGGTCGAATTAGAGGTGTAGGAAACCTCCTCGTCTGGTCTCTCATCGCTACCAACGTCGAGTGATTAATGCGAACCCACTGGCGATTAATACTCCCGGACAAGGCGAAGAATTGTAGATCCCATCACGATCATATCATCGCAACTAAGCTTGACCGTTGAGTTTATTTTATCCCATCAACGAAGATGCTGCTCTATTGGATGAACAAGCGAGAGAAAAAAAAACGATGGGGCAATCCCTAAACCCTTCTCGCTTACATCGTCGGAACTACGGATTAGATAACAAACGAAATAGATGACTGGGGAATTTGAATGGGAGGAGATATACGCTCGGTGTTTTCTTAAGCATCGTCGAGTTGAGAGCCGAGAGTGGCAGGAGAAGTCTAGCGAACGATACGTTGGTGAATGTCCAGTCATTCAGCTCATCGTATGCAATCAATTAATCGATTGAGTTAATCACATCGCAGATGCACAGGATCACCGTACAACTCCAAATGATAGGTTTACTAATCGACGAAGTAGAAAAACAACGTGGATGGAAGTTAATCTAGTCCGAGAGCGCATCTATCTCGTATCCTTGGATTTTATTTCAACCGTGAAACTTGGCTTGGTGAAACTCCAACGAAGTCTCAACGTTCAGGGCCAAATCATCCAAAGTTGCGGAGTAAGAAAATAAGATGGGGGTCTTTCCGATTGCCATTGGAGGAATCTGGCCAGACATAGGAAAGTTCTGGGTCCACCCTAAGTGCTTCATTTCGACGAGTAACTCTTCTTTGGCCGACTCGAGTAGTCCAGAGTTCAGAGAAGTGTTGGGATCGAGAACGTGCCCGTAAGATTGCAATTTATACATACGAGGGTTGTGGCGATAGCCGGGAAAAGAGTTAGCCGCTCGTCTGAGACGAGAGGAGAAGGGAAGAGCTTATCTCTCATAGTACACGGTGAGTACACTTACCGTCCGTGATGGGGTCCAACGTTTCCGCTGTCGAAGCTCGAGCTGGCGGTGATGTCGACGTCCGGTATCACTCCGGCCTCCATTCCCAAGGGAGCGATGCATTGTGCTGTAAAAGCAAAGAAGAGGAAGGGTATTATAGTAGAGTGCAGTATAGCGTGGATGCTTATCGTACGGCACAGTAGAGTCTAGAGTCTACCATTCGCCGAGTTTGGTATGTAAAGCGCCTTGTCAATTTTTCATTCGGGCTATACAGCTTGTCTCGTTGCTTATGGATTCTAGGGGAATGATAAACTTTTTTTTTTATACATGGCCAAAACGACACATAGTGATTCACCGTTCCGAACTGCCAATGGCCAGGTGGGCCATTCTGCCTCTTTACGCTCGATAGCTATCACGTGATATTCCACTATGAGGGTGTTTATCCCTGATATGCCATTGCGATCCATCGCCTCTTTCTCTCTGGTTGCGCGACACGAGGGATCATCACCCTGCCGTCAGAGTTGTTACGCGATCACAATGCCCGTACCTATCTACAGTGCGCGATACAGATCCGAGGTGTGGTCGCATTGGACTCCGCATCCGGGAAAATTGGTTGGTCGAATGTACAAGCGAACGGAGGGAAGAGGCAGAGGAACGGATGAGTATTCCCCCTCGGGACGGATCGCAAGCTGGTTTCCCTTTATATTTTTCTTTTTTTCCCTGCTACACCGTTCGAAAATTTATCACTATTTCATTTTTAAACGTCGGACATAGCTGTATTCATTCGGGCAATTGTTCATGCAATCGCACTCAGCCCTTGCCTTTTTTTTCTCAATCTCTTTCGCTCACGTGTTTTCCGATAAGCTTTATGTATGTAACGCAGGTGTTGTCCGTTGCTGGTGAAACTTCTTTCACGTGTGTCTATCGAGCTTCGAGGCTGATCGACACCCCCGCAACCGTCAAAGGTAGTGTGGAGTAACTTTAAGGGATTGTTTTGGTCAAAATCAGGCTTTGTTGTAGAAGAATGGTTACAAATTGATCATTCAATATATTTTTCATGGACAGCCACTACTTTTTCCCATCGTTCTAGTAATAGGTGGTTGAACATGTTGAAATCGATGCAGCATAGTCATCATAAGCTTCCGACAGCATTCGTTGACTTTCAGTAGAATATTTTTTCCAATGGAAGCAAGAAAGCAATACTCCTCGCAAATTGCGTTTCGTCCAAAAGGCAATACGACATTTTTAACGCTCAAAAAATAATGTCTTCCAACACTTCGGGAAAATAACACACACTGAAAACCAAAGCCACGTGATGATGCTTTGCCATAAAAGTAATAACAATATGACCCGATGCGATATAGCACTATAGTTACGTTATCTCTTGAAAATCCCTTAAAATTAATGCACACACCAAATACTTTATTACGTTGCACCGTACATATTCATATCGCGATGACTCTTAATGTCCTCACGTTTGCCCGGACGCACCACCGCACGCCAAGGTGGTGACTCCGCCGCGTGAGGGTCAAGAGTTGAGAACCCTCGAGACATTCCGGAGACTAGACCCGTAGTATCGATTGAGGTCTTTGAGGGGAGGGGGCCAAAAGCACCCCGCACACGAGAGAAGCCACCTACACGATGGCAGTAGCTTCCAGAGTAGAGATAGTATCACTTCCGGCGTGACTCGCGCCCGTTTGCTCCAACACGCCAGCTATCCTTACTTTCGTACGTGAAACAGGCCCGGTTGGTAGAGGGTCAAATGCGAAAATTTGGGACAAACCGGCTGAAAGACATTCATTACGGAAACTTGGCGGAACGCGATCGAATCGTGGAATCTCCGAGGGGTTGAAAAAGCAAGGGTGGAGCTAAAGTTTCATTGAAAGCAGGCGCGTGTACGTCATAACACAGTAAAAGGACTTGGAGGATCTTCTCCAGCAACGATTCTATTGTACGTCATTGCTTTTCCACGAATGCCCAGAGCTTTCTCGTTGTCGAAACAAGCCCCGTGGAAATACACGAGAGGTTCGATCTTTTCCTGCTATTTATAGGCATCCTAAAGGAATAAGAGCCAGTCGAAAAGAGGAAAGCCCGAGAGGGCGAACGAAAAAGTAAGTTATTCGACGTTTTCCCGCCCAAGCCACTCATTCGGGCGCCATAACTCTCGGGAGTGACAGGCTCGAACGGAAGGCTACGGCCGTCCGGATGGGTGAGCACAGCTTACGCTATGTGGCGCGTCTGCCCTCTCTCCAATATGTGGAGTGAGCCGCTAAGCTGCACAGTGATTGGTCCCATTCGCAACACGGCCAATAGCTGATTATCGGCTATTCGATGCAGCGCAATCGTTCAACACTGTACTCCAGCCAAACTTCCGATAAACTGTTGTCCTAACTGGCAGACCAGGGAAATTGAATGCTCGCCTCTGCCAAGATGATTCCCTCCCTTATTCCGATAGGATCTCATCGCTTGTCCTCAACGTTGATCAGGAACAAGGGTTGCGCTACTGTCCGATCGGCAATGTCGAAAGATCGCCGTGAGCTCGTTTGGCGAACAAGCTAGACGGTGCAGTCTCAATGTCGCAGACAGAGCTAGTCAGACAAGAGGACCTCAATATCCGACTTTACGAATGGTGCTCGACGCTGAATGATCCATTGTCGCTGCAAATGTACCCATGCAAAAATTTGTTGGAGATTGCCCAGATCGTACCACATCCCTATAGTGATTTCATAGGGAGTCCAAATTGGAATCATTGTTGATTCAGCACTATTTCCTGATTAACGTCGTTTGAGACTTTTTTATTTGGAATTCTCAACCGGAATTTGTTGGATTTTCCAAGTAGGGCAAGGAGTGGCATGCTGAGCAGTCGGGTAAGGTGGGCAATCGAAATATCTAGAAAACTAAGCACCGCACGCGGATGCATCAAGTGGTGGAAAGAGAGGTATTAGGGGCGGGAACACATCACGCCATCGCCCGTTGTCATGCGGCGCACGAGACGGTGACATGGGACGTTTCATTATTTTTGCACCCAAAAGTAAAAACAAACGTGATTGAAAGATTTTCTTCTACCATTGTATGAGAAAAAATATTTCAAAGTTCATTGCAGTTAATGTTAATGTTTCAAAACTAACTACTTAACAAGCAACTGTTGATTTATTACTGCATTGTACCAAATCATGTTGCATACGTCTGATTTTTTTATGCAATTCTTACTTTGCCCAACATACCTTATACTCGTGCTCAACTTGCCTCACTATCGGGGTAGGTTGTGCAAATATGGCCTTAGTCATTTGAGAGCAATTATCTGTGAAACAATAAGGATGACAGGTATTTCGTCTACAGACTTTTTTCCCAAATAAATTTCCTATTGACCAAAGTAGGTTTCATTTTCATACGGCAGACTATTAAGGAATTACAGGGCGATAATTTCAAACTTGCCCCTCCCTACCCTACTCGTCAGTATTCAAACTGAAATCATACATTGGATTCCAATGGAGAATACCGATTAGAATCCAATGTACGAGCATGACGTTTTATTATAGAGATCCAATGACCCATTGGATCCCTACCAGGAAGTAGACCGAAGTATGCGAATCCAATTGGATCCCCACGACAATTTCTGTACGATTAGACACCATAGGAAGTATTTATGATCAGCTGCAGTCAGGTGCTCGGATATAAACTTAACCTACTGTACACCGCAGGATTCGTTCTTTTTCTTCCGAGCCAATTCACCCATGCTGAAACTCTCTAAAAGTTGATAATTCGCTCGGACTTTCGGAGTTTGCGGTAAAGCCAGAAAAAGAAAGAAAAACGACGACAGACTCGCACGGATGAAGGAGACTTCGATAATTCGTAGCTGAAAGTGAAACAGCCATGTTGGATTCCACTGGTTCGCTCCTTTGCAAGCTTGTTTCTCAGCTATTGTCGACGATCCCTCGTGAATTATCCCGAGCCCTAGCCCGGCTATGATTTAAGCGTGTTTTCGTATCGTAGATCTCGCGAGACGGTTTCTTCTTGCGCAAATTTTTTTGTTTTTTTCTGTCTTCTTCTTTCGAACACGATGCATCATCTGGAGCGTGGAATAAATATTAGGCGAAGAAACCTTCGGCGTTAATTGAGAGAAATTTTTCGTCGGTTATGGCTTTTTTAGGGAGGGCTACCAATGGCGTCGCCTAGATGGTAGAGAACACCGGACAGGCGCCTTGCGTAATAGAGTTTCCACTTCGTAGATCAAATCTGAATGCACCAGTGGCTAGAAGTAACTCTCCGGTTCTTTGTTGCACCGTGATTACTATTAATGACTGGGCTTGCTTGGCAAAGCGTATATATATATGAGACAGAAGCCCACAGAGAGACTCGCGGTCCCTCCTTTCTGTTACCTCTCTCCCTTCTTTATAACCCTAGCGTCCTTCTCTTTTTATCCGTTCTGTTGCTACTGTATATGGGCTGCTAGTTGCTCCCGACAGCTCTGCTTTCGCTGTTCTCTTGCGGTAAACCAGACCGTGTTAACCGTCTACTTGCGTTCGCGCTCTCGGTACTGGTAGCGGACAACGTTTGCGTTCATTTCCCTTTCCGCCCAGCCGCTTTTCTCGTTCGCGCGGCGCGTGAATGTAAATTAATTACTGCTCTGGTCTCTCTCTCTCTCTCTTTCCTTTCGATCTTACTCTGGTCCACGGATCTTGCGTACCTAGATTCACGCTATATATATATATATGTCTGTATACGTATATTACGCGTGAAAAACATCTTAAGCGCACCGGTACCTTATTACGCAACCCCGGCGCGATATTAAAGCATAAATCATGACTCACTCTCCTGAGATTAAGCTTGTCTGCGGGAATGAACCCCCGAAATATTACTTGCTTGAATTCTTACTATACAGCTGTACACACGACCCGTAACCTTCTTCCCCGTCTCTCTCACTCCGTCTTTTCTTCCTCCTGGTGCGTACAAAATCTTTTTGGTTAATTGATATCCCTTAGCCCCATTCCCGCCTGCGTTGGAGTTTCTCCCCCCTGGCTGCTGCTCCTTCCAATTAATTGAATGAACGAGCAGTGATTAGGACGTCGGGATAAAATTGCAGTGAAATCTTCAACCGTCAGTCGAAAAATCGCCAAAATGTCTGCCTTTCTAGGCGTTTTTTTTTCTTGTTTCTTCGTCTTCATCAAAGCCGCGAATCTCTCTCCATTTACATTTCAAGGCGTGTCTGACCGCTCATCTGCTTTGCCAGCTTTCGTCATATGCGCGTAGTAGATTCAAAAGCCTCGAATGAAAGCGTGGCGCAAACTGCTTTCGAAAAACGGTCACAGGCCACCCACACAGGCTCGGTACATACAAGTTTAATTACAGCGCCCTCGTTTCGTCTGTTCAGCCCGGAAGAGCCTCTCTCTCTCTCTCTCTCTCTCTCTCTAGTCCTAGCAAAAAGGACAGACGCACGATAACAGTAGAGAAAGCTGCGCTTTGCTTTAGCTGCTCGACCTTTCGTTTTTGAAAAAGCGTTGGAGAGAGAGCGCAAAAAGGGTGGCCGTGGTGGATATACGTATGGAACAACCACGGCCCAAACAAATTTTGTCGCGGCGACGGCCTCGACAAACGCTTTTAATTTACTATATGACTTCTATTGTCGGGGCTTGCAAACATTTTCGCCTTCTCACGAGGAACGTGTCCGGAAAACTGCCACCTTTTGAAGACCAAGATGTCTTTCTCGTAATGATTTTACATAAATATTTAAAAAGAAAACGGGAAAAATGCACACGCGTGTTAAGGTTTTTCATTGCAAGTAATTTTTAAAGAAAATATTCATCATAAAACATAGAAAAATGGGTCTAGCAGATGAATTTAAACATGTGAAAATGTCTAAATCTACAAAATTTCTGCAAAATTTTTCATTCCAGTTCATCGTTGGGTATAATAATTGATAATTTATAATTATCTATTATCAGGGTATAATTAATTTTGTGGGCGCATAATCCAGGGCCTTTTTTTTTAAATTGTTAATAGATTACAGTGGCGTTTAACAAAAATAAGTTACAATCAATGATTATACCCAACGATGGACTAGAATGAAAAATATTGCAGAAATTTTGTAGATTTAGACATTTTCACATGTTCAAATTCATCTGCTAGACTCATTTTTCTAAGGTTTATGATCAATATTTTCTTTAAAAATTCGGTAACCCTTTGTTTTTATTATCGTTACAGAATGTTCAGAATTTTTCCATGCTTAGAGCAGTTTATATCAGACATCTAGAGTTATTTAGTACATAAATTATCAGATAGGAATGTGGCCAGCACGTCATCTCCATAAAACGCTGCATAAATTAAACGATTTTTAAAGTCGTAATTTTTTCATAAAAGTTCGGTAACTTGGCTTGAAATTTTACCAGTATACTGGGATGTATTTTTACTTAATGGTAGACAGAAATCACTTAATTGTTAAATATTCGGGTTCATGAAAGGAATACCTTGACTGTAGATTCAAAACTTGATTCTCTATAGAAAGTACGTAGGATTTTTTCGTTATATTGCATAGTTTTTCAGTTATAAACAATTTATAAACAAAACATTTATAAACAAAAATAATAAAGAAATAATACTTGGCAAGATATATATATTCACGGTAAATATTGGTTTTCGCGGACGTGATTATTGTTGCGTGAACGCATGCGTCCGACTGCGGCGCCGGAACGACTGGCAAAGCGGAAGTACTAGTCTTACGCCCCTCTGCCCGCCCTTCGCCGCGCACTGCTTTTACTCCATCTCTATCGCACATACTCGCTCATTGCGTTTATTTCCCGTTGGTTCATTCGCTATCCTTTTTCGCTTCAGCCTCGCTCCCGTCAAGAGCTTTCGCTCTTTCCACGTCTCGGAATCACTGTCTCGAGTTGCGGGAGGCCTGGACAAGGGTTCCTTCCAACCCCTTCGTGACGGTAACGCGAACGACGTGGAACGGCGACGAATAAGATTGCATTGGCTGCGTGTTTGTTTTCTCAACGTCAGTGCACATCGAAGGGGGATACGAAAAAAAAGCTTTTTACGGCATGTGTTGGTCTGTGTGTGTGTGTGCAGCAGACGCCAGAAAGTGTCAGAAAAAAGGATGATCGGAAGTGCTTATGAGAACGAACAGAATTCTCGATTGACAGCCTCCCCTCTCGCTCTCTCTCTCTCTCACTCTTAAGCTCCTTTCTCTTCTCTGTGTGATATCCAAGCTTCTCTGCAAGCCTTAAACATTACCAACGACCAAGGTCTCAGTGAGCTCTTCGTTTATCAGCTAGGACGGAAAAATCTTGCACATGGAGGACGACAGTGATGAGAGTTGAGCGCACGAAACGTCACCTCTTTTATCGCGTTACATGATGCAAACTAGCGAAAGAGTAGAGAGCGAGAGAGAGAGAGAGAGAGAGAGAGAGAAGGAAGGATGCAATCCTTTGATGCACAGCGCCCCAACTACAAGACGAGAAAGACTGCACTGCAGAAAAGTGAAGAAAATTTACCTTTTGAAGTAATATTATATATATATATATATATATGTATATATATACATCTTTATAACGTTGTTAAAGTCTCAAGTGGAAAACGAGTGTATGGACTGTGTATATACCAGTTGCTTTGAATTCTGAGGATTAAGAGAGGGAGAGAGAGAGAGAGGTATTTATTTCGTGCTCTACGACCAGAGTTCCCTTAGAACACCGTGCCTGTGTGTGTGTGTGTGTGTGTGTGTGTGTGTGTGTGTGTGTGAGAGAGAGAGAGAGAGCGAGAGAGAGAGAGAGAGAGCTAGAGAAAAAGCTAGAGAAAAAAGCGAGAAAGATTCGATTAGATTAGATGAGGTTTATTAGTGCTACTAGGACAAAAAGCATCCTCTGGCACACAATCTTCCTTCTTGCGATACAGAAAAAGAATACAAACAATAAAATAAAAACACTCAATACAAAAACGAAGAAAAAATCGTCTCTATAAATCAAACTAAAATACAGAAAATCGCGCTAATTAGAAACGTAAACGAAACATCATCCTGTGATCGCTATACAATACAAAGAAAAATCGAAAGAAATAATTTAAAAAAAAAAGAAAATTGCTTTATATAAGCAAAAGAAATACTAAATAAAAAATGCAAATATAAAGACAAAAGCAAATAAGAAGAAAAATGAAAATTGCAAATACAGAGAAAAATTGTAAGTTGTGAAAAGGAAAACAGAAACAGATTGCCAGAAAATCTATATCTCCTCTGTGAGCAGCTAGAAGATTATTTCATTGAATGCCACCTTAGGCAAGATCATGCTAGCAGGTGGAAGTACATTGACAATGAGAAGGTATGCTGCAGAAATGTCAAAAGAGTGCCATAGATATTCCGCACGAAAATGCGGAATAGTAAAAAATTCCGGCCTTTCAATGTCATGCTCCTCTTTGGTCTATTTACATTGAATAGTAATTACTATTTGAATGTTATTGAATAGTAATTACTATTTAAATTTACAATGATTAGTAAGAGAGATAGAGAGAGAGCTAATGTCAGACAGAGAGAGAGAGAGAGAGGGCGAGACGACGACTACGTGCCAAACCACCTTAATTCCTCAATAACTTTATTCCGTTGTAAAAATAATCCAACACGAATTTGTCAATAAAACTCCAATTAGCATGATTAGTTTAGCACTATAGGAAAACGAAAATCGAAACAAAGATCGATGAATCGCGCAACCCTTTAATGACACCTCGTGTCTGTTTATCGTAGCGGGACCGCGTTATGTTAATACTGTCGATGACTGACGTATATGCGCGTGTGTTCGTTCCAGGGGGATGAAACGATCATTTCGTGGTGGTTGGTATAAGCTCTAATGGAAGCCCGGGCGTAATTGGAAAGCGGTTTGGCTGCGGCGACGGAGAGATGGGGTGAAGCGGAGATAAAGCGCGAGGGGCAAAGGTATGTGGTGAATGACAATTTCATAACGCTCGTGTGGCCAAGAAACAGGTTCGATGCGCGACAGAGAGAGAGAGAGAGAGAGAGAGAGAGAGAGAGAGAGAGAGAGAGAGAGAGAGAGAGAGAGAGAGAAAGAGGGCGAGCAAGGGATGCACGTTGAACGATATGGGATGATAAAATCGAAGGGAAAGAGGGTATGCTTGTGTGTCGATCGGGAACGTAATATACCCGTGAATTATTGAAATTCACCCACGAGGACGACTGACCGCATATGCTGTCATTAACTTCTCTACGTAAGACCAGTTGTACAAATAAATATACCTCCATATCATTATGGATACATTCTTGTCTAAGAATTCGTTTTAAGACAGCTTAGGAATCTTGCAGAAATGCTGCCGTGACGATCAAAATCGAATGCACACTCGTTTGTTCTGAGCCTGCGTGCAAAATTTGGAATCGATTCATCCCCTTATTGGAGGAATTCAGAGGGCGGCTTATCGTAAAGCCGGGATAGCAGATTCGTCATCTTTGCCAATGAAGATTTGAAGCTCAAACTCGGTTGACGTAGGAAGTATACATTTATTGATTAGGTGGGATCGTAAACTGCCTCGTCCAACGTATCGTACAATCCTTGGTCAGGACATGTGGTGCAAGTGACTTTTGTCCATTATACAAATTTTGGTAAGCAAACTCGCGAATGCAAAAAGAATTATTACACTTTTAATTTGCACTTGTTCTGAATCTATTCTTATGATTCCGTTTTGTACTCTCAGATAAGATGAGAAGACAGAAAAGCACAGATAGCTTCAGATTTTTCGTCGGGATAATTTATGTATTTTTTTCAAGACATCCACAATCGGTCAAAACAAATTTGCAGTGTATTTAATACAGATGCATTCAAATTTTGCTTCCATTATCATTTGGCTCTCCCGGGTCTACCAAACCGTATGACATCGTTCCAAACTCACTCTCAAGAGTTTTTCCCTAATAAAGTTGAATATCAACAAATACATCTGGATTGAACATTGAAAGTTGAAGAAAAGATATATCATTGGCATACACTTTTCCTTTCAGGAAACCCCAAAATAGAAGTCCAATGACGTCAAATCGCACGATTTTGGTGGCTAATTTACATCGCCGCGGCGCGAGATGGAACGAGCATGAAACTTCGTCTGCAATAACTGCATTTTTTCACATTGCATTTTCACAATTTCTATGCGTTGCTCGATCGTGCAATTCTCCATGACTAAACCTCAATACTTCCTGATGCCAGTTATCAAAGATTAGTACTCTATGTTCGCTACGAAAAAAAAAATGGCGTGCAATTTAAAATGTCAGGTTATTTTGAGACACCCTTTACGTACACATGTGTAGATCGTACCCATACGAGTATAAAACTCGTGTCGTACATGCTATCAGACTGGTCCCTGGCTTGCTAGAGACCAAACATATGTACATACGCACATATATATTTACGTGAACGTCTATTCGTGCGAATAGACCCAGGAAGGCGCAATGTGTGCGTAGACGTCCGAGCATGAATGTACGTGTTAAGAGCGCACGAACGAATGTAATTCCTGTCGCGTTGTGCATGCATACGTACATACATACATATATATATAACAATGTGCAGCAAAGAACATTGTAAGCCGCTAACTCATACGCTCGTACTACCGGAAATACGCGTGTATGCAGCCCGCGAACGTGTAACGCATCGTCCAACAAAGCCTGAAGCTGCGCACTAGTACAATCCAAACTCGTGTGCAGTACAGAACGTATCTAATCATACATGTTTGAGTCGGTGCGTTTTTTTTTGTACGAGCCTTTGGTAGATTAGGCTATGTGTATTTCTTCATACTTGGGACCCACTCAACTTTTTAATGTGCAAGTTATTCGAGAAAAGTGCGCCCTGCATAAAGCTGAGTTCCCAATTATTCCAGTCTTTGGTAGCTCAACGGGTTGAACCTAGCTCGTGGCCGAAAAAAAAACAGGAAGTTTCGTACATTTTTTGCTGGGAAAACGTATGCAGGTTTTCAGCTTTTTTTAACACTCAAAAGTATGGTTTTAAGTAACTTTTATAATGTTTGTATCGAAAAATATTTTCATCGAGAGGGAAATATATTGTATTGAGAACGTTCGACCCTCTTGAATGGAAAAAAATATGGAGACTTCTTACATTTTATCCAGAGCCGTGAAAAAGTTTATCAATTGAATGGAATTTCCATTTTTAAAATTTATTTATTTCTTCTTCGTTTTTGCAGGTATACGCGTATCGTTGTGTTTCTTGAAAATGTCCCCGAGACGGCAAAGATACTTTAGAAAGCGTAAAACAATCCGAAGTGACCCTCCCACCTCGTTCTCTTCGCTCATGCGATTGCCGCGGATACGAAACATCAACGCACGTCGTTCTCACATTTGCTTTGACTCTAAGCTACAGTATATATATATATATATTCACATACGTTAAACAAGCTCTCTGTCGCTATATATTCGTTCGTTCCATTCACACGAACAAGTCAAGTGCCCCGAAGAGCTGTGGCCTCCCACACTTTCCTCCGTACGCATGCACTTGATGCTCTCGCAGTCAAATCATCTTATATATACATATATACGTACATAGCTATGTATATATATGTATATTCAGTACTCCCTATATCAGGAGGGTAGACGCGTTTGTCCATTTATGGTGGCCGTAACGATCATTGAAATAAGCAATTCTTTTTAATCTTCTCATTGATAACACGAAATTTGTTAAAGCTTATATTCAAACGCGGATGTTTTCTAAGGTACGTCTAGTACTTAAACAAGATACTCTGACTTACGGGTTGACGAAAGTGAATTAAGCGTGTCTGAATAAAACTCCAAGTTTCTAAATAATAGTAAATTAAGGGGTTTGTTTGGGTTTTTTTAAATTTCTTAATTGACGCGATTATTGAATATATGCAATAATTTTTTTCTTTCACAAATCCATTATAATGTTATAAAAAAATATAGTAAAATGAATATTTTTTTAACGATCTCTTTTTAAATATCTCAAGATCTACTCGGCCGATTTTGATAAAATTAATACCATATATTCTTTATCGTATTATCTAGGTAGCATAGGACTTGTTAAATTGGATGCCGTGTTCCTTTTTTATTAATTATAAAAACTGAAAATATTGGTAAGAATTCTTTTTTTTTTTCAAACGGCTGTAATATCTACAATTTTTTTTATTTTTCCTTATGCCACACTTTAGCTATTACTTTTTTTTACAAGAAAACATTATTTTTTATTTTTCAGACGATGCCTGACGGAGAAAACAATTTCGCCATCGGCAAGAATTTTCAAAAGACGGTCCTACCGGACGACTTATATATCTGCCATTTTGTAATTTTTGTATTCGGTTTTTTTTTAAATTTTTTTCGTAAAACTATAATATATTTGTGAAAAATAAAAATTATTTTATATATTCAATAAGATGGAATAAGATGGGCACGTAAAAGAGGAAGCACCCCGTACGATGGAAGCAACAATAGAAAAAATCGTCGCGTAAAAGTTTTTTAAAATTATTTTTATACCCATTTGCACCAAGGTGGTGGCCTAGAGCGTCTCTAATAAATCTGTAATAAATTATCTCTGCGAAATGAACGCTGATGCTTTTTTTTTTTATCACGATGACGATCTCTTCGCAATACTGATGATTTATTTGGTTATTGGACAATCGCTTTGATTTTTTTTCCATTTTTGTCACGCAAGTGAATTTCCCAATTTGCCCGTGGGTGATGTACATTTTGGTGCAATTATTGTCGAACTTGCTGAACGCACGTATGCACAAATTACTGTATGTGTGTGTCAGGAGAGCAAGAGCACGCGCGTGCGTCGAGACGAAAGAGCCCGAGTCCTAACTAACGTATGTATATAGAACGTATGTTTATGGATCACCGGCAACATTAACATCGCGATTTATGCGCGCTTTAACTGCATCTACCCTCTCTTGTTTTCCCTATACCGCGATCCTCTCGGGCACAAGATCTGTATACGTATCCCTACCTCCATATATGTGTGTATGTGTGTGTGTGTGTATGTGTGTGTGTGTGTAAAAATGCACCACACGCGGCCTCGAACGCAGTTTGCAGCAACCTCTTTATACGACCGCGAATTTACCAAGGCAAACGCATCGTCCCCACGTTGTAACCCGTGTGTACTCGTTACCCGGAATGGTTCCTCGCCCAATGTACAAGTTCGGCCACCACGGGGGATCCACCGCGTGCCTTCGTGTTTCCCGTGTTCTCGGATACGCTATTTATACATTCCCGATAGTCCGTCCGACGAAATTCTACACTCGTTCAATATTCACTAATTATCTTCCAACGTTGTAATTAATTATTGTATGGAAATTCGATGAGAAGCTACAACGGTGGGAGTTCCTTCTGAAAAATTGCTAATATACCGGGTGGGACATGTGATATTGGTCTGTATCATCTACAATCTACATCAACATTAAAAAAAAATAATAATCATTTTTTAGTTTTCATTTCTTCATTTTAATTATCAAAAATTAAGAAAAAAAATTGTAGTTCATTAAAAATAAAAATGTAAACAAATTTCTTAATATATTGTTCTAGACCCCATAATTCCCAAGTGGAGCCTCTCCACTCATCAAAGTTCCAATCAAAAATGTTTAAAAAAAATTCTAAAAAAAATTCGACCCACCACAGTGTAAACCCATTCAACTGTTTAACCTCTTGACATTTCCGCTGAAACCCTATAGTTCTTTGATTACCCCCTTTTTTTCTAAAACATGTCTTTTTTTTAGCTAAAAATGCAATACTGGGGCGAAAAAAAATCGTACGAGACTTTTTTGAAAATATAAATATAAGTTTTGATATTCTCTTTAAATTTACCATGGAAAAAAGCTGAAGAAAAAAATTCCTAAAAACTTTTCAGTAAATTTTCGAAGGCCAAAAAAAAGCTTAAATATGGCCACGGGCAGAAGTGCGTACCGAAGCGAAAAAAAATTGTAAAAAATTCTCTGAAAAAGAAAAATAAAGGTAAATTTGTCCTCTTTAAAACGCCACTTGGGAAATTCAATTATCTTTATTTTTGAGTCCGCTATCTAACTTTTATGGCGGTAAGAAATTTCGACTAGTGTAAATATATAGATCTTGCACTTGGTTTTATTTCTCAAGACAATAATAAATTGATTGTTTTTAAAGCAAATACCAAAATCACTATTCATTCAATCAAAATTGAGAAAATTAACGACACGGTCTTTAATTATTCAAGTTGATCGACGAATCCGATGACGTGTCCGATATCCGAAATATCAATTGAAGCACTGAGAAATTATTCTCAGTGCTTCAATTGATATTTTATTATTCAGCTAGTTGCTTCTTCAATTGGTTTCGGCTGCCGTTGTCGGATAAAATACTTTTGTTTTTTTTCTTCTACATCTCGCATTCAATTTAATTTCGATGTTATTTCGAATCTATTTCAATTTAATTTCCAATCCATTTCAATTTCCTTTCAATTATATTTCTATTACATTTCAATTCACAGATATTCATGAATATTAAACGGGTAAAAATTCACCTTTGACAAGAGGAATAGAACGAGAGAAGAGAATCGAAAAAATAAGAGTTTTTCTCCTCCGCATTTATAATTCAGGATTCCAAACGATTGCAGATTGAGTATCACAAATCTATTATTATCGATACAAGATACGCTCGCAGCCTTCCTTTCGAATATAACACATGTCCGAGTTGTAAGTCGTTAATTATCCCTCGGTGCTTTTTTCGATGATAATTGCTGCTAGTAATTCACCGCTCCTTTATTATAGAACCTTTATGTAAGAAATATCAAGCGGGGAAAAAGACGAAAGAGAGGAAGCACGCGAGAAACGTGCATTTATTAATTGGCTCTGTTCGATAATTAATTCCCTAATTTTTGCAATAATGTAGCCTCGGCGTTGCTTCCTCTTCATTACGTATACGTACAAAAGATATAGATACATACATGTATACATCGGTCTACAAGCTGAACATCCCGCATCTCTACTTCTCGTTAACTTTATGAATGTTCCTCTATCTGTTTACCTGATAAACCGACGAGGGAGCCAGGGCCAGGGTACATTCGAGAGGATGTTTCTGAGACGGCAATGTTCGATCGCTTGGAAAAGCAAACCGAGCAGAAACACGTACAACGAGGGGTCGACTTGGCTAATGTACAAGCGAGTGAGACGGGCCACCCTTTTTTATTCGTTCGCCATACAAGCAAGAAAAAAAAATCATAGATATATTTCCACTCCGCTGTAATACACACGGGATAATCCAGGCTAAATCGTCAATCATACCGACACTCGCTCCGATTTCGCACAGATTTTTCGTTCGCATTCAAACGCGAATAAGAAAAAAATGGCCATAATTATAGCCATTTTTTTTTCTCAGGCGCTTTTTGCAGATTTTTCATTTGGTCACTCGAAAGAGACCAATATTTTTGGGGTTTTCAAAAATTGCGGTACACTTGTGCAACTTTTCGGATTTGGTTACGAAGCATTTGACACTCCGCTGCGCGCGACTTTTTTCGTCCGCAATTGGACAGGGGAAACAATCCAGGCAAGATTATTTCCTGGGCAGGGCAGTTTACGGTAAAAAGGTCTTAAAAAGGGGTCGTGATTCGAATCCCACAAGATGGGACCTGTGGACTTGTCAGAAACATCTGAAATTCCTCACGTACATATATATATATATTATATTAAGGAATCCCTTATATGGACGAAACATTTTTTTTTCGAAAATTGTAACACATACCCCCTTATTTTATTCCAAGTACGAAGGCTTATTTAAATATTCAATTTTGTTCTTCTATGATGACATTAACCCCTGCCAATTGGACCTTGACGTTTTACATAGAAAACATTATTACTATCATCTTTGATGATCGAATGGTTTATTAAACATGAGAATAATGAGATGAGTAAATGAAAAAACAACGAAATCTACATTTATATTGATTAAAATTGTAACAACATCTGACTCAATTAGATTCATTTTTGGCATATTTTCTTTATAAATTCGTCTTTTTGCAGTTCGGATACAGTTTCCTTTATTCTTGTTATGTTACAACTATTATTACAATTATTGCTAGTATTACAAAGTTACAACTATTATTGCAACAGCGTTATAATCCTTCAAAAAAACATCTATTGCAACTAACCTCAACCTCTGTTTCAACTTACCTCGGGAGTAACGTGGGGACTTGTTTCAGTTTTCGTCGATTTTCTCATGGACCCTAGATTACTTTTATCTCTTTTATCATCTGGTTTACACTGTCTATGGAATTGGCTAATTTGAGTTATAGGTTTCATAGGGGTAGGACTATTTTTGGCTTTGACATGTCAGGTAACGTACAAATTGTTACAACCCCCTTGGTCTATCCTACTCCCGATTAACTCGTATGAATATGTTTCGATGAAATTCGGCATGGGTTGCAGGCCCTAGAGTGCGCCGAAATTTATTTTGGGAACATTTTAGAGTAAAATTAATAAACTTAAGACATATCCGTTGAAACATATTGACTGAAAAATAAGGGACAATGATATAAAATTAATACTAAAAAATAAATATCATAAAAAAATAATAATAAATAATAAATAATAATAAAAACAAATAAATATAATAAAATAAAATAATAATAATAATAAAAAAAATATATTGACTGCGAAAAATAAGGGATACTCTAACATACACATATAAAACACAGGATGCATTGGGCTGTTTTTATCGAGAGATCGAGCAGCAGCGAAGCCAGAATTATAGCTCCCGATGCATGCAAATACAACGGTATATATCGTCGACTTGTTCTTCCTCATCCCGGGTATTAGCTCTCTATATACGCGTGTACACACAGCCACACATATATATATATATATATATATATATATATATATATGTTGTTTTACCCGATTTTCTTGTTGCACCGGAAAGTGGGATGGGGCACGAGAGGTCTCTGTATCGACGAGAACTTTGGCAAAATATACAGCTGTAGTTCCGTTAAAGAAAAAAAAATGCAATAAAGAAATAGCTGTATATTCGTATGTTTCAGGGGTCGTACACGGTATTCATGAGTCTGAGGAACGATTCGCGCCATTTGGCATGTGCCGTTTTTTTTTATTTTTTTTTTATATCTTTGACCGCGGGGGCCAAGAAACTTTCGGTTTTTTTTTTTCGTCTGATGCTGAACGACGACGACTACGACGACGACACGAGAGAATATAGCGTTCCGTTGTCTGGGAACGAGAACGAGATTGGCCGTGAACCTCATGGGGATGTTCTCCCTGCGATCGAAGATAATAACCAGCGATAACAATAATTCATATATCTCGGTACAAGAGTAACAATTTGACCGTGGGCGCGATCGAATCAAAGACCACTATTCGTAATAAATCAACGGGATGTTTTTTTTTTTCCTGAACAAGTTGTATTATAGACCGAAGAATGTGGGATCATATTGAGAAGGCCGAAAACTTTTGGAACGAACGAGAATTGTGGTTGGTATGACGAGTCGCTTCCAGAGGGGGTGCGGGGGAGGACAGTCAAAAGACGACAAAGCACGTATGAGGTAATGAAAGGGGTCGATGAGGGAAAAAGGGCCGAGGGTATAAACTCACGGTGGCATAAATCAATCTGGAAACGCTGCTCTTCACTCTCTCGCCCCTTGGTTCGTGGTGTTTTTAATGCTGGGCTGATATATGAATTATATATCTATATATGTTCGTGTGTGTGTGTGTGTGTGTGTGTGTTTGTGTGTGTACTCACATATGTCTATGGCCCTTCCGCCGCGGGTGTTCACAAGAATCAGCAGGTAAAGAACGAGACGGCACGTTCGTTGATGGTCCATTATTCTCCCGACGATACTTCGTTTGTGCGCGCTTTTTGAAGTATCCCCGCTAGAACGAGCCCCGACGGTGATAGTCCTCGGACTTCCGGTCATCGGACTCTCATAACAGTGTCTGCAATTTGATTAAAAAAAAAGAATCCTCTTATTAGGTATTTATCAACCTCGTTCTCGTTACATTTGTACGTGTCATCCGAACAAACATTTTTCATGATGTTTTCATAAAAATTACAGTCGAACCTCAATATAACGAAACTCTAGGAAAGAGCAAAAGAGCTCGTTATATCGAGGTAATGTTCCAAAAAAATCGTTATATTGAGAGTTCAATAAAAAGGACAAATAAAAATTGCTCCAATTAAAACCTTTTTTTCTTTTAAAGAAATATATTAGTACTATAAATATAGGGATATTTTTTTAAAGAAAGAAAGGTTTTACTTAGAGCAATTTTTACAAGCAATAGGCAATTAGAGCACAATGAATGTAACATATTATGTTTAAAAGCGGATTATTTGAAAATTCAACAAATATTTTGTTTAATTTTAAAAGTTTGCAAGTCTAGACAGGCTCCGTAGAAGCAGAGAGGGGCAGAAGGGAACGAAAGGAAGGGAGTTCCTTCCTTGTATAGTTTCCTTGTATAGAGGTTAAGGGCCCCGAAAATAAATTCGTTATATCTATAGTTTTTTTTTTCGTTGCATCAAGGTTTCAGGTGTCTATCGGAAGGGAATGGACAAAACTTGGTTACATCGAGGTTCCTTATATCGAGGTTCGACTGTATATGAAAGAAATTCTATAAAAATGTTTTACGAGAATGGACATATAAAATTCTCATAGAATACTGCTCAAGAATCTCATGCGACTGCGATCGTCAGAAAAGTCGAACGAATTGCATTGGAATAATTTTGCGCTCATCGTTTAGTTCGTGTCGTTTCGAAAAATCGACCAGCCGAGCGCAATTATCTTTCGTAATGTGCAACTATTGCATTTTTTTTTTTTTTACGTCGACGTTGCGGGGCAAATGTGATAAAACGTGGAAAGAAGGAGGTGGGGGGGTGGAAGTCATGAGAATTGTCAAATCGATCAGAGCTCTAGAACGCTGTTGGATGGTCATGCCGGTTCGTTGGCCACTTACAGCCCTTTTCCACTGAAAATTGGCTTTCTCTCTAGCATCGAGTCTACCGATGGCGGAAAACAATGCATGAAAAAAAGAGATAGAAGCGTTCAAAGCTTTCTCCAGTTTCTCTTTTCTTTCTTCTTTCATCCCCCCCCCCTCTCTCTCTCTCTCTCTCTCTCTCTCTTGCTCTCAATCTCTACTATAAGTGTATCGTGAATTCTCTAGAAAAAAACAAAGGAAAAAAGAGAAAATTGAAAAAACAATGCAGCTATATATGCAGCTACGCGGAGTAGTAAGAGGGAGCAGTGAAAAAAAAGGCACAGGGGTGTGCGGAATGAGACGCGTTTCGGCTTCCCCGTATTTTTCGATAGGTGAAATGGCGCGTTTCGAGCTAGATCCAAAGCCCCCTAAATGTATGTCTGTCTGTCTTCTTATTTTTTTTTTCACTCCCAGGCACACAGACACATACACGAGCAACTTCTCTGTGGTGGTTCTCCATAGAATGGTTGTATGGACTGGACGGGGGCCTGTTCGAAGCCCTCATCGCCTCCTCTGAGTTTTACCAGGGAGGACGAGGAATGGACAAAGGGGCACATTCACGCTAGCCGGGAGAGCCATTACGCGTCATTATCGAGATTAGGATCGGACGCGCTCAGAGTCTATATGGGAGCTTTGGAGCACACACACACACACACATATATATATATATATATATATAGATGTATATACACGCGCAGAAATAAAGAGGAGCGTGAAGCCCGAAGAGAGAGGATGGGAGAAGGCAAGAGAAGGCTCCGCAGAGATGTGACGGGACGATGAAGACATGGGTTTTTTTTTTTAATAATGATAGCGCAAAAGCAATTGTTGTACTTGAATATTATATATATATAAAATGGATAAAAAAAAGTATTTGCACACCTCGTATTTTTCAACTAATCCTTCGAAAGAAAATAAAATGCTAAAGTGTTTTCTTTTTTTTGCAGGATAAAACACGAGGTGTGCAAATACTTCTTTTACCCACTGTATATATACGTAACTTATTTTATTTCGTGATTAATTCGTCGAACGTAGTATCGTAGAAAATGGAGGCCATTTTATATTGAATCGTATCGTGTCCATTTTTTATTTAAGCTTCAAAAATTGTGCATAAAAAATAAAGAAAATAGCATTGACGATGGCGAGGGGAGGGAGGGGGAGAGAAAAAATAATTGCCATGAAGGAGCAGCAAGAAGTGTATTTAGAAAAGAAGGATGAAAAAAAAAGACGTGAAGAATAACGAGGAGCTGGGCAGTTGAGTAGGCACGGGACGGAGGAGAAAAAATTATCATCAGGATCTCTTTGCTTTCGGCTAATTAGCCAAGACTTTCTTTTGAATACCGCGAATTGGATGAATCAGCGGATCTTATTTTCTTTTCATTCGGCTAGGGTAGTCGCAAAATTTCTTTCGGCCAATTATGCAGATATTTTTTTTTTCTCTGTATACCGACACGTATGTTTTGATGGAGTTAAAATTATTCTTTTTTTCAACTCAAGTTTTCTCTTCGCCCAATTGTTTTCATATGCTGCGATGAAATTATACAATCGCTGCAATAATACGATGTTTTCAACTCAAGCGAATATTTGCGTTTGTCAAAAAAAGCCATGGCACGTAATAGAAAAATGCATCTTTGACTCGCATAGCATTTTATTGGAGTCCGATAACCTCATTGATACTAATGGCAAATATTTTTTATTTTAAGTGTTTGTGCGCCAGATTTCGGATCTTGTCTCCGTAAAATTGAGGGTCCGGAATTACGTCTTGATATCAAAGAAGTTAATTTTTTTTTATTTAAAAAATTAAAAATGTTAGGTTTCAGCAATATTCGTACTACTAAACATTTATTCCAATCTGATAAATCAATTCGAGCGTGAATAAATATTGTATTAAAATATTCCACTGAATATTATTATTAATATATTCTACTGAATATTATTATTAATATATTCTACTGAATATTATTATTAATATATTCTACTGAATATTATTATTAATATATTCTACTGGATATTATTGTTAACATATTCTACTGAAATATTCTGCCGAATATTTTTATTAATATATTCTAGTAAAATATTCTATTGAATATTCTAATTGATATATTCAACTGAAAAAATCTACTGAATATTATTCGTAATGTACTCTAGTGAAATATTCTATTGAATATTATTCACTAATACAATACATTCTACTGAATGTTATTATCAATATATTCTACTGAAATATTTCACCGAATATTATTATTAATACATTCTACTGAATATTATTAATATATTTTGCTGAATTTTTCTTATTGACATTCCAGATACGCCCCAAACATAACATTTTTTTTAATCCAATAAATACACTAGCAAAAGCATATAAAACAGTAGTTGCTTACAAAAAAAAAAGTAAAATTCACCGCATATAGTCAAATAAATCAAGTAATTT
Source organism: Ophion ventricosus (assembly GCA_963932345.1). Taxonomy (NCBI): domain Eukaryota; kingdom Metazoa; phylum Arthropoda; class Insecta; order Hymenoptera; family Ichneumonidae; genus Ophion; species Ophion ventricosus. The sequence continues at coordinate 12,633,034 of OZ010723.1, read as the reverse complement.
CCCTCGGTGGGCCGATTATTTTATAATTCCTGAAAGTTTTATGAATGAAAACGTTTCCCCGCACAAGAGATCAGCCTCCATCTGGAATATCCCGTATAAATAAACGGACAAAGAGTTTGTGTGGCCGTGACACGTTTTTCGGACTCACTGTCTTATTTGTACACGTATTAGTATGTTCGACAAGCAAAAGGGCGCAACATGAATCGGCGTGTGCGTTAAATTGCGCGGAGTTCGCGCCCTTTCTTTTCTCGACCCTCGACATACAATATGGCTTGCGCGCGATGCGCGCGAGATTACGCTCGCTGGGGTCTTCGCTCCGGTCCTTATTTCTCGTTCTTCGGCTCGGCTCATTCTCCCGACGACATGCGCTCGCGAAATTGAACGAGACACAGACTCTCCCACTGATACGTTCGCGGGACTATTGCGGGTGATGTTCCCAGAATTCAGTCTTCAATGGTCAGGGCACAATTCCCTTCCAGGATGTATTTAGTACACGTGTACCCGCAGTACGAATATCTCCGGGACGATTTTTATTTTTTATTTATTTTTTTATGAGACGTGTGTCTTGATGGCAATGAAAAGGAGCGCGAAACGCGAAGGGGAATCGAAACTCGCGAAACGAGTTTGCCGGGCTGAGACTTTGGGAATTAAAAAAATTCGATATTCAAAGCTTTCCAATGATCGAGTCTTTTTTTTATAATTGGAAATTACCTCGCAAGAATGTTAGCAAAATAATGTTTGGACCGTGAAAAAAAATGTATACTAATTAGAAAATTGTTTTTAACAAAATGCAATCATTATTGTCATGGTATCTTGCTCATAAGTTTGGAAATTCAAAGAATTATTAATTTAAAGCTTTCCAATGATCGAGTGGTGTTTTAATCATTTGAAATTGTCTCGCAAGAATGTTGTCAAAATAATAATTGGGCTGATGAGAAAATTGTATAGCTAAATATTACTTCTTTTTGGACAAAATGCAATCCTCATTGCCATGGTATCTTGCTCACATGTTTGGAAAATTTTTAGAAATATATAATAAATGGAAATTACCTCGCAAGAATGTTGTCAAAATAATGTTTGGCTGATGAAAAAGATGTTTGTATACCACAACTATGTTTTCCTCGCTTTTTTGTGCATCTAAACGGTACGTAAAAGAGGTATTTTACGTCCTAGGATTTAAAAAAAATGTGAAACGTCCCTGTACAACAGCTGTCGGTTGTTAGGTCCTGCCCTCAGTCGTTAGATCGAGGAATTATTGTGTACGCTGAGGCGTTATTTGCGACAAGGACCGCAACCTCACTTTCACGTGACACCGCGACAAAGCATCGTCGATCTCGCCGCGACATAAATCATTAATAAAAAAAAAATCAAATAGTCAATGAGTAATATTGAAAAAAATAGCAGCGACGAGTGGCTCCAATGCACGCCGCCAGATCTAAAGCCGCGACAAAGAAGACACACGAAATATTGCCATCGAAATCAAAAGACCACCATGAATCGTCGTACGGCGCATTTGTGTGTATGCTCATACATTTCACAAAATTCAATCCTTATTGTCAATCTAAACAAACTCACATTTTTGGAGTTGATATAATTATATAATTAAAGCATTCCGATGATCAAGTCGTATTTTCATGATTTTAAAAAAACTTCCCAAGAATGTTGTAAAAATAATGGTTGGCTGATAAAAACCAGTAAGCATCAAATATAAATTGTTATCGTGCCAAATGCAATTCGTATTGTCGTGATATCTCACTCACATCTTAATCACCGTGATAAACTGCTAATTGTACAATTGCCCGGATCATGTGTCGCCCTTGTCGCAATAAAGAGAGAGAGAGAGAGAGAGAGAGAGAGAGAGAGAGAGAGAGAGAGAGAGAGAGAGAGGAGCTTTCGGTTTCAATGTTCGCGCTTTCGTCGTTTTTTTTCCCCGTAGAGCTCGAATGTGTTAGCTTGGACTAAAGCCAAAACTGCGTGGAGGCTTTTATTCCGTGAATTTCGTATTCCAGAAGCAAACGCACCTGTTGGCCAAACAATCATTCTCCCTACTCTCGTATTTCCATTCCCTCGCAATTCCTTAAATTTCATTTTATTTTATTACATCATCATTTTTGCAACGAGAAGATTGTATATTGCCCAGGTCGTGGCGATAAGCTTACCGGATGATATCTCTGTCTGCTCTCCTTGGAGGACGAAAAAAAAAAAAAAAAAAAAAAAAAAAGAAAACGCAGCAGAGTGGAGAATTTACTGTATATAGTTCGAGATCAAGATAGTCGAGGAGATTGGCGCAAGAGCTATGTGTGCGCTCCGGTGCTTCTGCTTTTCTCTGCAACGGCACTATACGTACATAAGAGACCGAGGACTGTATTCTTCGTGAAATATCACAGGAACTTGAGCAGAAGAAAGAAGAGAGCGAGATGCGTAGAAGAACGGCAAGAATTTTCTACAAGGATGAGAAAAAAGCGCGCAGAGAGATAATCGCCGATTTTATCGGCCACCGAAGGGAGAGACGAAGCTGAAAGAAAATTTAAAAAAAAATAAGAAAAGAAAATTGGAAAAAACCAGAACCCGGAGTCGTATGGGAGAGTGCAGAGGAAGAAGAATTGCATGATGCAATTTCTTCTCTCTCCTCCTCGCTTTGCCACTCCATTGGAGGTTCGTGTTCGGGCTCTTTTCTACCGGGATACTCCCTCTTGATATCCTAGTGGCTTCGAGAGAACGTGCGCGATAGAGCTTGAAAAACAGAAGAGCCCGAGTGAGAGAGAGAGAGAAAGAGAGAGAGAGAGAGAGAGAGAGAGAGAGAGAGAGAGAGAGAGAGAGAGGAAGACCCGCCTGGCTAATTACGAGAGTCTCTTTGACTACCGTGCTACCTGGCTTTTGCCGATGTTTATCTTTAAAGCGATGGGAACCCGAGATGGCACGGCGTCGCCATCACCATCGTCGTTCGGCGCGCTCTCCGCCAAGTTCCTCCTCGTTACGCTGACCAGTACGAAATTCACAAGTTGGCCGTATTCACCTCAGAACCGGTATCGTACGCCATATCCTTGTGCCGTTGAAATTCCCCAAATATTCCCATAATTAGGCCGTCCCACACGAGCCCGATTTTTAACGCCCCGTTAGAAAAATCGGCAAATCTTCGACGGTTTTACGTGTTAACGATTTTCGCGAAAAATCGTCAAAGCGTCTGCGCGTTTCTGGTCGAGGAAAATATTACGGAACACTGTATCCATCCTTGAACACGCCAGGGAGCATTCTTCTCAAAACGGCCTTAGCCCTCGGGGATCCCTCTTGTTCTCTCCTCTCTACCGGTCGCCATAACTCAGCCAAAATATTCGCCTACATTCTCCGCATCGGTGGATGTGCACCGCCTCGCCAACTTTACCCCTGTGCAAGCAGTACCCTATTGCGTGTATGCGCGAGAGCGAGCGAGAAAGACGTCCTTACAATGCATGCGATTCGCCGCCTGTTTGCGAGCTGATGCGAGAGAAAGCGGAGCCAAGGTGTGCACGAGAGAAGCGAATGAGCGGACGAAGCAGAGAGGATGGGAGAAACGGAGAAATATATATATATAAGAGAGAGAGAGAGAGAGAGAGAGAGAGAGAGAGAGAGAGAGAGAGAAGAAAGTGGACGGATAGAAGAGGAGGAAGAAGCGAGGAAAGGGTGGCTAAGGCAAAGGGGCACTGAGAGAATGAACGGTGTAACCAGGGCCATGAATTATGCAGTTTGCCTCGAGGCTCTCCTCTTTCCCTCATTCTCTTTTATCCCTCTCTCAACTCCTTTCTCTCCTTGTCTCTTTCCCTAGCTATTCGGGATTTCACTCTTTCGACACACACGTATGTATCATATATAAAGGGTGTCTTAAAATGACCTGACATTTTAATTTATTAATAAAACGTATTATTTATTTGAAAAGTACGAATATATTGTATTTTAATATGAGGTTTTGTACCTTGATGGTTATGTGTGGAAAACAATATTCGATAAATGGCCGCCTCGTCCCTGTTTTCAAACGTTCTCTCTATTGGCGAAATGTTCAATAATATTTTGACATAATTGCGGACTAATTTCATTAATGGTGAGTCCAATTGGTTCCTTGAGCTCCGGAATGGTCTGTGGATCATTGGCATACACTTGCCTTTTCAGAAAAGCTCAAAGAAAAACGTCCAATGGCGTCAAAACGCACGATCTTGGTGGCCAATTCACATCGCCGCGGCCCGAGATAACAGGACCATGAAACTCAATACTTCCTGATGCCAGTTGTCAAAAAGATTAGTACACTATGTTCGCCATGAAAAAGAATGGTGCGCAATTAAAAATGTCAGATCATTTTGAGACACCCTTTATATTTACGTGCAGGACGCGGCATCAAGAAGGCTAGGGAGGAGGTGGAAAAAGCGCTGAGGGCATAGAAAAGATAGAGAAAAGTAAGGAACAAAAGGACCGAAATGCACCATATATGTGCGCAATGCTCTCATTTCTATGTATACCTGTATGTATATACGGTACATGGTTTTTAGAGAGCCCAAAGTCACTTGCCCATTCTATCTTTACCAACGACTCGCCCTCGTCTTCCTATTTCTCTTTGCCACTGGCGCCTTCCACTTCTCTTTCTATTTTTCGGTCTTCGAGTCCCTCGGCCAGGAGTCACGACACCCAGCGAAACATCGCCCAGGATGATTGAAATTTTCACGATCTATTTCCACCCGATTAATTCATTTCCTGTTGTACGTTCGATTTGTGAAGTGTACTCGCTTCGAATCGACCGCCAATTGATTATGGCGTAGCGAAAGAGAGTGCTGGGGTGGGCACGGCCTCTCTCAGAAAGCCCGGTGGCCCGCCTCAGGATAAATCGGTCGAAAATAATTGAAGTGAAATGATCGATTTACTACTGAAAAAATTAGATAATTCTTTTTTAATTTGTTGCAAGAGTTTGATATTAATGTTAAGATGAACATGTGATTGAAGCAAGTTTCATATTTCACGAGTGTTACGTGATTATCGACTTTTATGTAAATTGCATTAAAAAAAAGATGATTGGGAATAAAACCAGTGCTAGTCAAGTTGACCTTTCCTGTCCAAACGAAAAAAAAAATGCTGGCTACGCCAATGCCGATTGATCAATTCACTTCTGAGACCTCTTGCTTCGTCCGTTTCAGAAGTTCCTGCCATTCGTCCTCGGGTATCTCAGGGCGGAGCGATTGACGTTGAAGGAGTGCGTACAGAGAGGACGGGAAAAAGCTCGCGAGGGTACACGAAGTCCGAGAGAAAATTCTACACTTCTCTGGGCAGGTCAACTGGAGAGGATAGCTTCGAGAAGCGTCATGCAAATGTTATCTTACGATCGGACGGTATGGGTAGTGGGTGACAGAGCTTGGATCGATAAGAGGAGATCGGCGATCTAAGAATCCAATTGACGTTCTTCGTCTTCGACGAGTTGATCGCGCATACATATGTCGTACAGACAAGTGAGGGAATACGGTATAGAGCTCTCGAATATCGTCTTCGGTGATTCGCCTTCCTAAATCCCCCGTCATTGAATTCCGTGTGTGAATAATGGCGCGAAAGGTTGCAAAAGAAGGCTTGGAACGAGCGAGAAGTAATAAGAGAATGGCAAAGTGAACAGTCATTTTCGAAGTACGTCTATTTCACGGGAATAGCAGATGCGAACGAATAACCACCATAAACCCCGGAAGTGAAAAGCTTCCCGTTCGAAGCCTCCCCGGATAACTTGGAAAATAGTGTCTTCGAAACTTGGAGAAATAGAAGTTCGGAGTTGGGAATATTGCAGGGAGAAAGTTTGAAGTTTGTTCTTGCGTCGCGCCTTGGTGGAAAAGGGTGAAGATGAGAGAGAGAGAGAGAGAGAGAGAGAGGGGGGGGATGGAAGAGCAATGACGAGCAGGATTAAATCGAGCGTCAATTACCGCGGTTTCACGATCCCGTTAAGGGTCGAAGCTCGCTCATGTACGTACGAGGGATGCCGAGATCTCTCCGCTATAAGGGTGGCAGAGAAACGCGAGACTCTCGAGGAAATCACGCGGTGGTGTGAGTGCGAGAAGACCAGAGAGAGAGCCACTTATATCGCTCCTTTTCCATCTTCCGTACTAACTCTCCGAGTTTCTTGGTTTTATGATCGGGAATTTGATCTGGTCAGGGTGCGCAAGCACCTCGAGGCAATCTCATCGCGGGGCGTCCCCCGCACGAGTTGAGCCCGCGGAACGTGACTATGGATCGACACCGGAGATAGGCGCCGCTTTCTTCTCTTGCGAAAGCGTCCCTCTGCCACGAGCTACGCAGCCTAGGATTTGCCCATATAGCGTGTAGTGTGCCTTGAATAATCATCGTGGTACATAGCCACGATAATTAGCAGCTTATGGCGAATGGCATATGGCTGATCTTTCGTTGTGGAAGTTATTGGGATGAACAATATGGACTGGTTGGAGGAGGGTCGGGCGTCTCGTCGATGAGTGTTGGGTACTGATTGTTTTTTTTTTATGTGGGTAGGACCAGAAGTTTAACTTTGACGTTTCTGGAAAAATTGCCATGGATCGGTTTCGTAAAATTATTGCAACTGTGATTTGGTGCAGTTTCTTGTGACTAATTGTGGATTTAGTCCAAAAGTTATGAATGTGACCTTTAAAAAAAAATATTTAGAGGGGAGGAAGAGAGAGAGAACATTCTGAAAAAAAGTATTTAAAAAAATTGGCCATTAAATCTCACGGGGAAGGATTTTTTACTCATTATGGTATAAACCATAATTTAGTGAAAACATTTTGGAAAAAACGTATTTAAAAAAATCGACTATTAAATTTTATGGGGGAGGATTTTTTTTACTGATTATGGTTTAAACCATGATTTAGTAAAAAAAAAATTTTTTTTGCGAGATGTCAATCAGTCGACATTCGCGATGGTTTTAGCGGAGGCCAATGCGTTTCTTCGAGATTACAAGAGTAAATAAAGTTTCCAAGCAAATCGGAAATATGCAATGTGCTCTGCATGAAAGTTAGCAATGCACACTCACAGTCTCGCAGATCGAATCGATGAGTCGATCGTCCTGTTCCTTCTCTCTCTCTCTCTCTCTCTCTCTCTCTCTCTCTCTCTCTCTCTCTCTCTCTGTCTCTCTTTCTCTCTCTCTCTATCTCTATCTCTCTCAGTCACTCTCCTCAGTCCGTTGGAAATTCTCGTAATTCGTAACGTCATAAGTCAAAAAAATGAATACACAGTCCGCCCTTTGTTTCTTCGGGGATCTTTCGCGGTGTGTGGGAGAGGGAGAAATTTCTCTCGTCGTTTTGTGAGGATGGGTCGAGATTGAGGGAGAAATGAGAGAGAGAGAGAGAGAGAGAGAGAGAGAGAGAGAGGGAGCGAGCGAGAGAGAGAAAGAGAGAGAGAGAGAGAGAGAGAGAGAGAGAGGGAGAGTGTGTTAAAAAGTGGAGGATGAAAAGAGCGGCCTCGATTACCTGGAGAACGTTTGTCCGAGAGAGAAGAGGGTATGGGAGGTATGCAAGAGGATAAATGCACACATATACAAGATCCGTTTGGTGCTCAGTGGACTTGTTCGTTCGGCGGTTTAATCGGTTATTTGCACAGGGTACACAAGCGCGAGCCGCCGCGAGAGAGCGTGTTCGGATGAGCGATGATCGGCGTGCACGCCTCTCTCCTTTTGCTACATCTCCACCGGGAGGAGAGAGAGAGAAAGAGAGACAGAGAGAGAGGGAAAGAGATGAGGAAGAAGAGTTATTAGCCCTTTTGCGATGACAAAGCAGATAAGTCGAGTCTCTCTCTCTCTCTCTCTCTCTCTCTCTCTCTCTCTCTCTCTCTCTTTTTCTCTCGCTCTCTTTCTCTCACCATTGCTCTCTCCTCCGTTCTCCTCTCACCGTTTTTGTATGTATAAACACTCGGTGCGGGGCCTGTTGATGGCTACGCGCGAAGGGGATTAATTGTCCGCAGGGCGAGAGGAAGTATAACGAGAGGACCTCTCAACCGCGTAGATTTGAATCGGGCGAATGCGAAAATCATTATTTTTTTGGGACCTCGATACACGATTTTTTTTTTTGACCGCGCATACACCAAAATTATTTTCGACGTCCTGGGATTGATGAATCATTTTTTTTCTCTCATAGCTTTAACAGCGAAGAAACTTGGCGAATTGGAACCAGCCAAACGTTCGAGTAATCATTTTTCTTCCAATTAAAAAATAAATTATTTCTTCGCGCGATAAAATACTACGATGAAAAGTGACCACTCGTTCCTACGTTCGATGCAACCTCGTCCCGTAGGATCACGATTCCTCACCACCACCACCCTCCCCCGCCTCTCCCTACAAATTCGAAAACACCAAGCGTAAAACTCTCGCATTGCCTCAAAAAGCGAGCATGTTCAACATTCTATTCCTGTTTCGAATCTCATTGTACACGTCGCGGCAAAAGTCCCGGTCTCCCATAAATCGCCGATCTATGTTTAATGCAAAAGACCGAAGCTGGCGTTTGGATACATATATCCTCGGACTGGCAGCAGCGGAAGAGACGCGAAGAAAGAGAAGCAAACTTTTCACGTCAAACCTTTCAGACAGGGCGAAAACGCCAAGAACGAAACATCCCGCGCTTTGGAGCAGAGAAACGCTTGCGCTTCCGAAGGCGAGGAAAAAGGTCCGGAGAAACAAGAGAATGCTTTTGCATTGCAGTCTCTTAAACCCCTACCACCCCCGCCCCCCCCCCTCGACGCCGTATCGATCAAAAAACGTGAAAAGCTTGTACGTGTGTAGGTATATACAAAAGAGCCAAAAAAAACGGAAGGCGAGATAGAAACAAAAATGGTCTCTCGTGTCTGTATTGTCCATCCGGGAGGCAGAATCATCTTTTGGCTCGGAGCGTGATATATAGAGCGGATATGTACATATAGGAGAGCGATAAACTGATTGTGAGACACGGCATGTCTATGAAAGAAGCGAGAAAGCATGAGGAAGAGAGCGAGAGAAGGAGATACGAAACGCCAGGCAGTTTCGAAACATACGTAAAATTCTAACTTTGCAAGGAGAGAACTCGATCCGTATTTCGTATGGGAAGTACGACGAAGAACTTTCCTTTTAAATCCCTCAAAGTGCAACCTCGTGGCAGCCTGATCCATTTCTCACGAAGTACATACATTGTGCGATCTTTTTTTTTTTTCTTCAGCTCTGCTGCTGTCAAAAAATTATGCACTTCACCCAAGGGCAGAATTTGCCTTTTTAGTGGGAGGAGGATGTCATGGGAAATGCGATGAGCTCGGGAAAAGTTTCGGACGCTGTGTACGAATTATTAATTTGAGAAATTATATTTCTTGCCTAGGTCTTTCAGTGTAGTTTGTACTTTGCCTATATGCATGCATTTTTTTCGTCCCAAAACACACGTGAATCGAAAATTCAAAGGACTTTATCGTACAGTAGCTTCTGCCCGCGCTAAAAAATACTGAAAAAATAATATTTATACCAAGTTTCAAGTTGATACAACACGAGAAATACAATCCTGCGAAAAAAATAAAATACTTAGCATTTAAAACAAAACAAAAGAAATTCGATTTAAAAAATCGTAAAAACCACGAGGTGTGCGTATACTTTTGTTACCCACTGTACATGTCAGTCAGGCATTCGCAGAGCCGTTTTATACATATAGATGTGTTGAAATGCTACGTCATAATATTTAAGGTACGACAGTGCAAATTTTTGGATCTGGACCAATTGCCCCTTTTTTTTTAATCCTAGAAGATGATCCAAGGGTGAACGAAGTCGTATTTCCAGCCCTCTGGAGTAGTGTTGACCCTTAGGATTTCTTCATATCTGATGGTTGAATTTTTTATTTATGCTCCGAAAAGAAAAAAAAAATGGCATCCTCTTGGGATCGTCAGATTCGTGTGGGTCCTCGAGAGACGTTGTCGCCAAACAATTTGAAGGATTTCTCAAGCGATCTCTGGCACCGAGTGTCTCTAATCCGTGCTTCGCCAGTCAGAAGAGTCATCTCTCAAGCATCTCGCATATATACATATATATGTATATATGACACACAAAACTCTCCCCCCGACCCCTCGAAGTGCTCCGGAAGAATGTCAACGTTTAGGACCCTGGAGACCATCGACGTGCCATTCCTCGCGGCATTTTCTCGTTTCACGTGTGTCCATCTTTCGGTCCATGGCTTCTCACATACACGCTCACGCACACACATAGACACGCGCATATGCTCACATACACGAAAGCGAGTAAATATTTACGGTTTGTCGAAGTGGCCTCCACAAGTGCCTAACAAAACAGTTTATTTCGTGACGGCGAGACGTATAGGAAGAATAAACCCCCGGGGCCTCCATGCGTGTATATGATCACTAATGTATGACGTGGAAGTTTAGGTTGATAAAAAAAAAAAAAAAACGTCGTCGCGAAGTTTGTCGAGCACAATGTGGAAGGACTTTTCCTGCATGAGCGTCAGGGGCACGAGTCCCCAAGGTCTTTTAAAAGTGCATATAGGATCTTATAGCGACTGCTAAGCCCTCCGTGGAAGACGTTTTTTTTTTTTTTGATTGTTTTTTCAATTCAATGATAGCACGTTGGATCGAAAACGTTGGAATTTCTGTAATTTTTTCGTTTTATCCGATTCGCTTGAAATTTTTATGCAATAGGGTGGAGCTACCAAAGAGTACGCAGTGCTTTCAATTGTTTTATTTTTTCCTTGTGTTGGCAACGACACCTAACCTTTCAGTGGTATATGTCCTGTCAAGGTGTCGGACAACAACTCGCTTCGTTAAGATATTTATTTCCAATTTTTATGACTAATAATAGATTTTCGATGTGTTTGATCTTATTTTTAAACAATTTTAAACACGTTTTGTAAGGTTTGCGACTAATTTGCACCCAACTAATGTTATTACACTTCAAATTTGTGATCCAAATTTCGTTTCTATTGAGAGGTTATGTCGCAGTTTTGCTTGCTTACGAAAATTTATAGTGACCATAGACTAAAAACACGTATTTGGTAAGAGTACGCACCCAAAGATTTTTCGAGATTGTTGCTGAAGATTTATATATTCAAAATAATGTTCCTAAATTACCAAAGCTTAATTTAAATAATAAGTACCAAGTGTATTATCAAAATTGATTTTTCTAGAAATAAAAGTTTATACAGTGCGTACTGTTTGCTGGCTTTGCCCTATTGTTTGGTACACTTTCCAAAGGAGTACCGAAAACTTTTGCTAGATATAGGAAAATTTAGCTGCAATCAACATTACGATTGAATTTTTTTCAATAAAAATTCAATTTGCAGTACCGATTGTACCTTATCAATAAAGTTCATTGGTGTTTTTAAACTTTGAGCAACTTCGGAGTCTCCATATAAGTTTTTGACCCAACCAAAATGCCAATGTCATCATTAAGGACCACAGCATTTTTTTTCGTACGATTCTTCACCTGCCCTTTCTCTCGGGCCTGCTTTTTTTGCTATTTTACATTATAATTCGTTTCTTTGGTATATTCTGTGATTTTCTCGTGGAAATAGATTGCTCCTGATATGGATATTATTCCTTGGAAATAGTCACTCCGGGTGATCAATCGTTCATTGACGGTGCAATTCACTTTTAAGGCATACTTTGTTTTTCTTCTGTCGGTTTTTTCGTCGTTGTGTTCCTCTTTCTCTCTTGTAATCTTTTGCTACTGTCGTTTCACACTTCGATATCCTGTTTACTATATATATATATATATATATATATCTTTTGGAGAGCTCGGGAACGTCTGCTGCTTTATCTTCCGCGAGAATTGTTCGATCACTTCGGGTCCGCCGGTTCACGTCGTGGAAAAAGAATGGGGCGGAGGTGTGCAGTAGATACGGCTGTCTCAATGGGACATTTTCCGTGCTCGCCAACCCTTTGCTCGCCTCTCCGTTTTCCCAAGCGACCGATTCCCTACTGTGCGACTCCTGTCGCGATGTTTATACAAGAAGGAAGAAATGTCCTAGAGATTCTCATCCGGTGTGCGGAAGTCGCAGAATCGTTTACAAAATCTTTATGCCGCTCGATCGAGCCGTGAAATATGTTATTTTTTATTCACGCGCGTTTGGCTGGATTTATGACAACGATCGATCGAAGGGCTCACAGGGACCAAGGCAAAGTGGGTCAAGCCATTCCTTCCGATTTTCATTCGTGAACGTGTGCGTAAATATTTTTAATGGATAATGGCCAATTATTTTAAACAGGCAAAGTATTTTTAGCTCAGAACAATTGCAGATTAGATCTTGCTAAAAAATAACATCGAAATATTAAAAAAAAAACACGATTTTTTCTACTGCAAAATTTTTGCTGGTGGGTTGAGGCGGCTTTGTAGTCTAGAAATTTGAGAAAATATTTTTTTAACAATTCATTACATTCTTCTACAGACTTTTCTGAATATATGTCTGTGAAGACCGTTTCATGATACTCATAAAATTAGCCGAGTTATAGAAATTATAAGGAGCACGCTCACGAAGCGCGGTTGAGATGCAGCAAAATTTAAATTCGTTTTTCTCGAAACTATTATTATTATGTATTACTAAATGGATACTGAAAAATTGCAAAAATTCTTGAAAATTTGAGAAATGATCGTTCTTGATAGAATAACAATACATGAATTATTTCAGAATTTTTAACTCAATAATTTAGTAGTTATAAACATATGAATTTAACACGATCGCTTATGGGAATAAAGCTTCTGCAAACGTGAATGGTTGCAAAATGAATGAAACTAAATCGCCATAAATTCTGAAAAAATTATATCATCAAGATTTAGGAAGAAGCGATTGATTATGCTAAGTTTGAAATAAGTCGACTGAGTAATTGTCGAGAAATTAATTAAAGTAATGAGGAGTATCGCCTTTTTTAACGATGAATCAATAGCAATCATTGGAAAACTCAATATGTATTGAGTTTTCGGATAATTATTGATAATAATAAAATGATCTAAACGTATTAATTAAATTTAAAAATTGAGGTTTATTTTTTTGGACAGGTGAAACAGCTGTACAGTCATTGACAAAACCTCAGTCAAGCACACGCCAATATCGTCGAATTTGACTTCAATTATTATTAAAAGTGGAAAATTAACATTTCCAAGTGCGGATATATTATTAAATTAGCCATTTGTAAGGCTAAACATGTACGTCATGATCTAGACTTGTAAATCCACGATTCGCCCATTTTGGACTAACTTTTTGCCCGATGGTCCATCCAGGCCGATGGTCCAACGTTATTCCATCCTAAAAATCACCTCCAAAACAGCACTCTAGAAAACAAAACTGCCTTAACGTGTTTCATTTAATTTCGGCTGCGGAGTGCTCGGAATTCCCCTTTTCTTCGACTTGCACATATATCTTTATAATACTCTATTTACTAATAATTACGTGTCCGGCGATGAAGTATTATAACTGCTTACTCGATGTCTCTCGTCACAGCTGCGCAACGTCCAAAAAGCCTGGCTCCAATAACGCCGTGTTAAAATAATATATATCATTGCCAGTGGAATAGTTCTTAGAGGCTAAGAATAAATAAGTATATATATATATAGAGACATTTCTGTACATATGCGGAGCGTGTGCGAGCGATAACCATTCTGGAATACTTAAAGAGCCGTAGGCGAGAGCGCGCACATCCAGCCACACACACACACACACACATTCGAAGATACATTTGAAAAAGGCAATCGCATGAATATGTACAGAGCGACACACTTTCGTTACAGGAGGCGTTAATCTATAAATCAATCCCAACCGAATGATCGTATCAGCCAAGTGAAACGTGCGCGATGGTCCTGCTGTATTCGTTTCCATCTCTCATATGTCTCGTAGAGCTCGCAAGTATCGATAAATTCATCAGCCTCTCGCAATCGACTTTAATTTGTTCCAGAAATAAATTTAAAAAAAAATCAATATCAATTGCACTAAACTCGTGGAGCTCGACGAAATCGACTTTTGACACTTGCTGATCATCGTTCTTATGAGTGTGCGGTGGAAATCGAATGGCGAGACGAACAATCCTTCGATCTTCTTTGCAATCGTCCGGAAACTCGCGTGCTGCAAAACGACTACTCGTCGCGTGCAACGAAAAGATGCGGCGGGAATTCGAGATGCGGGGAATAACAGATGAGGAAAAAAAAAAAAAAAAAAAGAAACGTTGGAGCGGGGACAGGCATCAGGAAAGCGAAGCACGAGCGCGAGGAGGCGAGAGGAAAAAAAATGTGAGAATGAAGGAGCGTGGAAAAAAAAACGAGGAAGAAGAAAAATGTGAAGACGAAAAGGGAGCCATCAGAAATTGTCACACACATACGCATCTCTCTCTCTCTCTCTCTCTCTCTCTCTCTCTCTTTCTCTCTCTCTCTATCTTTCTCTTCGGTTCAGTCTCTATTTTTCCCCAGGAGAGCAAACGTGTGGACGCCCCTGTCGTTTAATAAGAAAAGAAGACGAGCTTGCGAAGCCCCACGAGCTCGTTACGTCCCACTTCCTACACCCCACAGTCCCAGACGACGATGAGGACGTCCTATATATACACGTATATACGTATACCACGATGAAATACAGCCCCGGCAACGAAAAAAAAGACCGGGTCTCTCTCTCTCTCTCTCTCTCTCTCTCTCTCTCTCTCTCTCTCCGTGGAGACAAAGAGAGAAGGAGGCAAATGAGACACTCTGGTGACTTATTGTGGTTCGTTATCATCCGCGTATGTAGAGATCATTATCCGTATCCTCGTAAAAATTGATTCATTTGTGCTTCACATCCTGGCCTCTCATATCTTATTCCCCAAATATCGCAACTTTTCGTCCAAGAAAACTGAACATAATAATATCGACATTTTTATATGGGGAGCTCCAATTGTTCCCTGGACACTCTTTGAGTGCGAGAAAGATCACCAAAATGGCGTCGAAATGTATTTTGACCATGGAAAATTTGCTCCTCTCGAGTCTCGCAGACTGGCGGTGAGGGTGCTTCGGAAGGAATCGCCGGGACTCTCGAATGCTTTCGCACACGAATTTCACGACGTCACGGGTCTCGTCTTCCACGCAGACACGAGAGGCAGTGAGAAACGAGCGTACGCGGGATTATCCTTGGAATTTTGAGTGCGAGGGCGCGAAGACGCGGGAGAAAAGCGAAAGAGTGTATAGAGTGATGAAAAAAAAATCATCAAAATGTTAGGGCCACCGGGAGCGTTTTTTTTGTCGTACAGGAGCCACTGCCCCCCCCCCCCCCCCCTCTCTTGAGCATGTGGGTTCCTACTCATTTTCATTCCTTCGTATAACTGCGCCATATATCGTCGCTGTAGGAACGAACGAAAAATGCTATTCGAACGGAGAGCCGATCGCAACGAGATACAGGAGCGCTTGAGTATTCGGACGAGTATTCATCAACGTTGACGTTTGTATATATACGGGGTGGCCCGAAAAGTGACGTCCAAAAGGAAACTCGCGATGCCTCGTATGAATATCCGAATCACTCCTGTGTATGTTCTACATTCTTTTTTAGTTTTCGCAAAAAGCATTATTCAATTTTTTTTCATTTGTGTATGTACTTTCCTTGCCATATTTTTACTTGTATTATCGTTATGAAGTGCGCTGATCAGCGATAAATAAATGGCCAGGATTCGAAAGATATATATCAAGTGATATATATCATCGTTGTTTTTTCTGTTTATTTTTTTAAATGAGATATTTAATTATCAATATCAAAGATATTTGAGCTTATAAATGTGAGAAGTTTAAGGAACTTTTATTTTGACTGTTGATTTATTAGGTAAAAAGAGAAAAATACCTAATTATTCTTAATTGGAAAGACTTGATTTTACAAATGTGTAAGACTGATTTACGTAAAAAAAATATAAGTAAATAAATAAATATAAAAATAATCAAAGTTGGGGTTTAATTTCACATCCATATTTTTTCGCAACACACTTTGAAAAAGCCGCTCTAAAAAACAGCAAAAAAAAACAGATGTTATTTCTATAAATATCAAAAATATCCAAAATATCAAAAAATCTAATGTACATCAAAATATCGGATATTTTCGATATTTATAATAAATATCGGATTTTTACAAACCCTGTAAATGACCAACTAAACAATAACGTACGTGCCTTAGATTTTAATTAAAAGTTTAATAAATCGGTTCGAGAAGAACATTCACTAAAGTTCAGATGACGAAAAAAAAAATACTTATACTAGTCTAAATGCCGATTGCTTTAAAAAACTCCCGCGAGGAAAATACGTGCACAAAAGAGAAGAATAAATAAAAACATATGTAACGAGAAAACTCGAAGAAAAATTTAAAAATGATTTTTCGTCAAAAATTAAAAAGGATCGTACAATCGTATACATAGGGGTAATTCGGATAGATATTAATACGAGCCATCTAGATTTTGGCCACTATGTATATGTATGGATGTATATAATAACAGGCCGGAAAGACAAGATCCGGATGGCTCAGTCACCCAAACTTCAGTAAAACCAATTCTTCAATTGAAGTTTCAACTCGTTGCACCCCCGCTCATCGTATATGATTTTTCCATTTGTAAAGTAAATATTGTTTTTGCTTCCCGTTCGTGATTTGTTCGTGATGGAAATCGCGGATGGCAATTTACCTCGTTAAGAACTACAAGAGAGCATCGCCTCGTGTGTGTCTCTCTCTCTCTCTCTCTCTCTCTCTCGCTCTCTGTTTATCGAATCACAATTCAGCGGAAGTATGAATAAAAGATGCACTACCAACATTCGCAGCGCAATAATAAATGGTTCGAATAAAAAAGAGGACAGGAGGGGTTGAACGGAAACAATGTATTATGTATTCCGGTATAAGAGAGAATAGTTAATTACGCGAAACTGTGGAATTTTCTGGCATTCCACCGTACGCGTTTAGCCGTACGCGAGTACGCTTTTTGTACAAAGGCTCTCGTAAGTATGATTTTATCGAGGATCATTAAGTGCGCAAACCGGCAGCAGGTGACTGCACGTTCGTGAGCCGAATTCAGATCGGAAAAAGTTGAAGAGACCGCGGTGGGGTTCCTCATGAACGAAAAGCGTGCGCATTACTCGAGGAGGCGCGTGACGAGCGCGACTTCAACGTCAATTCGAGGGTAGAGAGAGAGAGAGAGAGAGAGAGAGAGAGAGAGAGAGAGAGAGAGAGAGAGAGAGAGAGAAAGAGAGAGAGAGTGTATGGGGCAAGAAGAAAAGAAACGAGAAAAGGAAACGAAGACAGAGCCAGTTCCTGTTAGCCTGTGTGACGAGAAATACTCGCCGAGCAAGGAACCGAGTCAAATGAGTCACATGGTCACCCGAAAAACTGCTCAAGCCGAGAAGATGCCTCTCTGAATGAAACGAGAGGGAGCCCTCCCCTTTCTCGTTAAACCAGACAGAAGTCACTGAAGAGACTCGTCATCTTTTTTTTCTAGTTTTGTCCTCTGTATTCTCTCTCTCTCTCTCTCTCTCTCTCTCTCTCTCTCACTCCCTCTCTCTCTCGCTCTTTTTCTCAGTCTCCTTGGCTCTTGTAGTGGGACTTCCTCATAAAAGAAAAATGAGAAAATGCGGGACTCGCGTGCTACCCAGCTGCCTGCTCACGGCTCTCTCTCTCTCGCTCTTCCTCCATTCTCATTATGTTGCCATGATACTGAATCAACGACGAATTACGGAGAGAAGAGGAGCGGACCTTGTCCGACAAGATTCGCCTCAACTTTGGCTTCTCCATTTTCAATGCTCGCATTTGTTTAGTACAGTCGAGAACTCGGGCATTCTATTATAAATATGTTTTTAAGCGGTTTGTACTTTTTCAAGATCCACTCATTTTTTATATTTCTATATATTTTGTTGAGAAAATTAAACGTACATATTGTAATGGGATCCATCCTTTGGGATTCAAATCAGATTCATTCATTGTATTCCAATGGGGAATCCCGATTAGAATTCAATGTATGATCGTGAAGTTTTAGTATAGGGATCCATTGGGTCGACCCATTGAATCCTTATCGGGAAGTGGGAACAAAAATGGGAATCCAATTGGATCTCGACGAAAATTTCTGCACCGGTCCGGGCAGAAGTTGGGAGTAAGGGGAATATCCGACCTTTCGTCGAAGCACTATCTCGAATGGTATCAAATGATCATCTGTGTTTTAGACGTCAAGATTTGGCAAATTGAACCCACACGAGTTTTTCGCCCCTAAACCGGAGCGTCTTGATGGTTAATCCCCTGGAAGTATCGCCTTAGGAAAATACGATTGATCCTCTCGTTCAGATTCACTTGGCTCCATTGCAACGAAACGCCCTCCATCTTCTTGTACCCTGGCGCACGGTGTATATTTACCGCCGTAATAAATTTCACGTCAGATTTACGCACGCGAGAGAGAGAGAGAAAGAGAGAGAGAGAGAGAGAGAGAGAGAGAAAGAGAGAGAGATGGGGTGTAGCTCTGCGAAAGCTCGTGGCCTCAAACCACAAGCATAAAATTCTCTCGCGAATTGCATTGCTCCTTTATCGAGAGGGCTGGTAAACAAGTTAAACCAGATTAGACTCCTCGGTTGTAGAAGCCATTCGGGATGTCCGGGGTAAAAAGCCCAAGAGCAGGGAAAAGCGCCGTGTGCGCGAGCGCATTGCGAAAGGAAAGCAGACAGTATGCCAGTCTGGTGCGAGAGAGAACGAGCGCCGGAAAAAAAGGAGTAAATAAAATGGAATGTGCATTGGAAAGCTTGGTGGAATAGAGAAAGATGGGAATAATCTGCGATGCATGTACGTATCGTATCTAAACTCTTGAAGGCGAGAGTAGAGCAAGATAGGAAATGAAATAAGGGTTGACAGGAGTGCGAGAGAGAGAGCAAGAGAGAGAGAGAGAGTGTGAGAGGGGCAGGAGGGTATCGCAGAATTTCTGCCATTGCGCTTCATCTTCTCGAGTGGCGTCGTTACTTTTTTTAGCTGGTCGCGGAAGCACCAGCGGAGTAGACGTCTCGGCACGAATCTACTCTCTCTCGTACTCTTTTCAACCTCATCCTGCAGCAAGTCGTTCGAGGTCTTGTAAACATCTCCCTTATGCCAGCCGAGTGAGTTAGTTCAACGAGAAATCTTTCCCTCCGTCTTATCTGGATCCTGTGAAATGGTAGATAGATATTGGCCTTTTACCTATCCAAAGGCGCCAACACAAACTCCTCTATATTTCCCCCTTTTTTCCATGGTTAGATCTGGGTGAAGTTGCACCATAGCAGGCTTGCTATCGTCGGGGTTGTTAGTGTTAAGAAACTATGAAAGTTGTGATACGCAAGGGTTGAGCACTGCGAATAATACGTACTCCGCGCAATAATGTATATCATGCTTTCCGCTAAGATGCCACTAAACGTGGGGTGGATTCGTTTCCCCATATGACTGCCGACCAACCCTAATACGAGAGATTCCATGTCGAAGTAGCCAATCAAATATTTTCCGCTATGCCTGTAGAAGTGTACAACAACGCCAAGCACTACAATTACTTCGATGCCAAAAACGTTTGGTTTTCCTGAAAACCATTTGTGTTATCATGATGAAGTGCTTCCACCAGCTCTGAAGAAAGAGACTGTAAGGTGTTCACCAAGAGCATTGATAAGGTTCGCCCCGTAGTCGATTGTTTCGCCCCGTGGGAAACTTCCCAGATTATTAGTCGCGAATCAAAGCAGGCAAAACGTTGCTATACGATTCGACACGGAGTACCTTATACCTGGATTATATAGATTATAGAGGCCATACGTGATCGATACTCCCAAGTACCGACCTCGTTCACCCCTTGGCTCTTTTCAGCCCTCGGTTCGTCTGGTCTTAGGCCTATTCACGGCAGACACGCGGATCCGCATATACCCAGAGTAGTTGGTAGCCGGGGTTGTTGCGGCTGGAAAGAGGACGGCGAGAAGCCTGAAAGGCCGCAATAGCGAAGGGACAGGTTGGGAGGGAATGAAACCGAGCCGGCACGCGAGGGCAATATCGCAACGAAGGGCAACACGAGACTGCACGGTAAACGCCATACCACATCCACCGTAAAGCTATTCAAAGCAAGTGGATACGATGAAGTTGACCGGCGAAGTACAGTTTTCACGAGAAAATACCTAGCAGATACTGTAGCGAGACGATCAACTTGACAAGATGCATCAGGTATACGGACAGTTAAAGCCCGCGGCACATTGAGGCCACACCATATCTGGCCGCCAGACCTCGAGGCGTCGCGGCGCCTCAGAATTTGCCCGAGCTCGCTGCACATCAGGGTTAATCGATCGTGACCTGCTGCAACGCGCCAGGTTATTCTCAACTACGGCTACGTCCGCGACGTCGCCCCGATGTGCTCGCTGTCTAGGTCGTCCTACTGTTGTCGCGTAAGTAGACGATTACGTAACTGGTGGTCTCGTGCGGCGCCTAACACACGATATCGCCAACTAGAAGAACCATCTCTCGGATGTACCTTGGGCAGATACGTGCTGCAGTGGCACATCGCAAGGCACATTGGGTTGTTAATGAGGCTGTAATCCGTGTGAAACTTTGAGGCAGGATGTGCAAGTACCTCGACGAGATTTGGTGGAACGACGAAGGAACAACGAGCCACTTGACAATTGATAATCCATTAACATTCACTGGAGATTCCCATGATCATTCTTAAACTCGAGAAGTATGCGGGTTTGCTATCAACTACTGGATTCCCGGAAGAATGCGAGCGTCCGGAAGAGGACGTGCCAACTTGCGGCGGTTCTAACTTTGCCTCGTAAACTTTGGGAATTGTCTCGAGGGTGATCGGAAAAGAGCGCATGCTGTGTCGTACTTTATGTTCGACGGGTAATAAGTACCTAATCAGTG
Organism: Ophion ventricosus; assembly: GCA_963932345.1. NCBI lineage: Eukaryota > Metazoa > Arthropoda > Insecta > Hymenoptera > Ichneumonidae > Ophion > Ophion ventricosus. The sequence continues at coordinate 12,612,224 of OZ010723.1, read as the reverse complement.
CATTGAAATACGTCTATAAAGAAAAGTTCACGGCGTGCCAGGAAAATCCGAGCAGATGGCATACGAAAAAGAAGAAGCAAACAGTATCGAGTGAGAGAGCAGACTACTTCGGATGGATATAACCGATCGATTAGCATACATCGAGGATTTACACGATTGTCCTTGGTATTCGTGAAATACGTGATTCTATCTGCATTTCCGTTGAATTGTCTCTGATAACTGGCTTGGGGAACAATAAGCAGGGTAAGAGATATTCGCTAAGGGAAAAGCCAGCTCATATCGCGTATAACTGAAACTCTATGGGTTACCCCTATTGGCTATACCATGATTCAGTGGACTCTCAATCTGGGGGGGGGGGGGGAGAGTCAGAGGACTTTGGAAGATGGCCAGGGCTTATCTTCGACATCCCGTGCCTCGCAGTTAACATATCGAACGATTCTTCCTTGGCTCTATAGGAAATGTATGCCTGACAGTTACCCTCGAATTGCCAGCTTCCCAGACATCCCTACGAAAGTCCCGCCCGTCTGGGAGACCTTATCCCCAAATCGAGCTATGCCCCGAGGAGCTACGATGAACTGGCTCGAAGCCTGCGCCGATGGTACGGTGAATGTCGCGCATTGTTGAGTTTCTGCCGAGGGCATTTCTGATGGAAGTGAAAGGGCAGGAATAATATGGCAGGGTTGACCAAAAAAAAACGCAATCTCTTATTCAAAATTATGGAATGTTCGTTGAAGCAGTTGCCCGATACTTGTGCAAACTAGCTCAGTATAAGGGGGTCTTCATCGCTGCGTGGCTTTTATTCCGTTGTGTCTCGCTTCTACTCCGCCGAGTGATTGTCTTGACTCTGCACCATTCTAGTTTCTGCTTCCGGTCTTCGGGATCTACAGTTTTCTCTCTCTCTCTCTCTCTCTCTCTGCATGCTGTTCGCTTACAGCTGCACATCAAATGATGCGGCAATGTGATGGGTACGCGAGGCTTCATCGACTCGAAACTGTTCCGGCAGCAATGGAGTCGTCATGGTATGTCGGGATTTCGTATGTATTCGTGGCCCGGCATCTATATAGATAGGTCTACATCCCTATCGGGAACAATGCTTCGCGATTCAGAAACGTTGGTACATACTCGACTCCAACCCTCGTCTATACATAGACCCGCGTCTCGTTGCCTCCAGCCGCCCCCCCAACGCGGGAATATTCGTTCCAACTGCTACTGGTGAGGCCCGGAGGCACCTTCGACGTCTACCATGAATGACGAGCATTCGAGCGAATGGGACCAATCAGTCTGATTGGCCGACTGGGTATTTACATTTCTGCGGGCGCGTGTACAAGTCCGCCAAGCGAAAAGGGCTTTATGTATTCTCTCTCTCTCTCTCTCTCTCTCTCTCTCTCTCTTTCCCCTCTGTACCACTTCTACATATGTCGAAATAGGATATGAGTGTTAACAGGTGTGTTATATCGTTTGTCCGTGTGCGTTCAGTTCCCTCTGCACGGAGTGGTTCCACCATGGAAGAGGCTTATTGCAGTTTCGGCTGGAGATTCTGTCCGACTGATATCGCAGTAAGCCGATCAGTTTTATGGGCCGGACACTGTAGGTCTGCAATTGTTATACCTCCAACAGCTATAACACTATACAGGAAACACATGGCAACAACGAAGCGTTGGCTTTTGCCTGGCTCTCAACGCCTCTCGCGCACACCAGGTGGGTTTATCCCCGATGAACTTGTGGAAATCAATCCTCTCATAGCGATAGATTGATCACAGACAATAGTGGCCTGTACGGCGAGGCGCGAAAGGATTGGTAGGTACTGGAGCGACGGCTTCAAAGCGACTGATTGACGGCTTCGAGGGTAACGAGAGGATTCGATCCGCGCAACATGGACTTTCGAGACTTCCGGTTAATCAGGATTTAGATTTCATTCGTTCTTTCACGCGATGAATCCATTTTCGATTATCTACGAGAGAGTCAACGTTTGCACAACCCGAGGATTAAAGTCAATCACGTAACTCAACAACGTAAATATTTAAAAATAGTTGACTTTGTGCTACGTTTTAATAATCAAAAAAAAAAACACGCATTATGTATTTTTGACAAATGTCATCAGTGGGCTAGTTACAAAGACTTAGATGATTTGTTACAGAAGTTTTCTCGCTTGGACGCGGTTTTCAATCCATTCGAAACTGTCATTTTGAACGTCCAGCGTTGAACTTTCTCTTGCTCCGTTGAATTTTTGATTTTTCCTGCTCTTCGCACCAATATCTTCCAAGACTAACGTAGCGGAGGAATCGGGCAATGGGGAGTCGGGGGGGGGGGGGGGGGGGGGGGGGTGCGGAACGAGATGGAGAGAAATGCGAGGCTCTAAACGCCAGCGCACCAGGTGGTCCTAGCTCGAGATGGTCTCGAATCAATCCTGATCCGAAGAGGATGGTCGGGGGATGGTGGTGGTGTTCTCGGCTCGTTGCTTCTCCCGCGGGTTCTCCGGGGGTTTTCACAGCCAAGGAAAGAAAGAGAGAAGACGGGAAACGGTGGGTCATCGCTCCGGTACTTCCGTGCCAACTCTACCAGCGTATACCGGAAGTCGTTTTCTCGCCTCTCGTTCGTCTTCGGTCGAGCACGCAGCCTCGGTGATACCGAAGAAGGTTAAGGGACGGTGGGATGGCCTCTTAAAGGCCGAAAAAGCTACATAAGGTAGCGCACTTTTTCTTACTCCCGAGACTTCGGCACCCTTAGCTATATGTACCACCTCGCTACTCGTAGCCGTCTGCGAAGTACATAATGTGCACAGAATCCGCGTATACCCCTGGCATATATCCGTACGGGTACATAACTCCGTATATGCTCGCGGCGATTCCTCCGGGGGCCCCGTCTGGAAACAATCTACTCTACTCTCGCGGCATTGCCTTCTGTGCCCTTTTCCCCTCGTCTTTCCATCCACCACCGTGTGCCGGAGTAAGACGAACGCGTGCTTCCCCGAAATTACTTTGAATAAATTATCCCCCCGCGAATTACAATGGTGCGTAGACACTCCGGGTGTGCTGGAAGCTTCACAGTCATCGTGAGGCCTTCCATTCCGGCGTGTCTCGCTCCAATCCGACGAGAGATTCCCGACGGAGTGCGAGCGCGAGATAGGTGAGAAAATTAATGCGTTCGTCTCTGTCGCTCTCGTCTGCGTGGCCCCTCGCGCCCTTGAAGACCATTCCCTTCGGGCCAACACACACGTCATGCCTTGAATTCAAACGTTAGACGTGAACTTGGCGAAACGCAAGAGCGCAACCACCCTAGCCCGGGGGGGAGGGGGGGAGGGAGGAGGGAGTGAGTTGGATTGCTATATGCAACGGAAACTCTCGTTGCACGCTCCGTTTAAGGGTTAATTGCATTTTTATCGCCGTCAGGAACGACCGGTTCGATAGGTAATCTCTATCCTTTTCTCTCGGTCTTTCACTTCCACACAGCTCTCTTTCTATCGCTCCGTTTCAGTGCGATACTTTGCAATGTTTTTTTTATTTTTCTTCGAGCCCCGACGAGGACGCGCGGTTATATTGGTTGCCCCGAGCGAATCGACGCCTCGGTAAGGAAATTGCTCGCACTGCGTCTTCATTAAATACCGGATTTGTATTCAAAGTGTCTATACCTGCGTATACGTGAGTCAATGCATATGTGTATGCGAGTGCGTAAAATATATACGGTGAAGCGCAAAAGTGAAATAACTCGCCGACACTTGGCGCGTCGGTTGTTACGAGAGCAAAATAATGGCTTGTATGGGCGTTTCTTCGTTATGCCGCGATAACTAGCGGTAATGGGAGGATGCTGAAGCGGAGATCCTCATTGAAAAAGTGTCTCGAGCTTGGATCGGTTACCGTGTATTGAGACACTACGCGGAAACAAATTGCGCGTGCGAAACTTGACGCGCTCCACAACTTGAGGAAACAATGTCATCGTTTTTTTTTTTTTTTTCATTGTTTTTAACTAATTTTGGTATATTATTATTTTATTATATTTGATGGATAAAAAACTAAAGCAGACACAATTTAAAAAAAATGATGGGGTGACTCAATCCATCGTTGCGGGATGCCAACAAATTATTTATTGGAAAAATAGAATATTAAGTTATTTCGAGAATTATTTAATTGAATTCAGCAATACTTGAGATAATAAAAATTTGTTGGTGTTTCATCTCAATATTTCCATGGCCACCTGGGAATTAACCATTTCGTTGATCCTAGTGATTATTTTCTCTATGTAGTACAATCTTGGTGTATATTGGGTTCGAAAAAAATTAGAAGGCTAGTTTTTTGACAGGTGATTTTGTAGGTGTGGCGGATGCTAAATCCAAGTTTGCCTAAAAATCGGGGTGTAGGTTTTTTTTGGGGGATGAAGGAGGATGGGGTTGGATTGCTGCAAAACTACAACCCCTACAAGGTCGGCGCCGTGAGACAAAATGTTCCGAAAAATCCGGGCTTTCATTTTGTCCACAGCGCCGAAGTCGTGGAAGTTCATTTTAGAGGTGACATTTTGCAAAATCGGTTTTAATTTAATAACTCCTTAGGAAAAAAATCGTACAATTTTTGTTCAAATGAGAACCTTGTAGCCTTTGAAAAGACGCGTCGATCGAGTATTTGATCAACCCTCTCCGATAATATATTCATCCAACAAATATCTCAACAAAAATTGTCGAGATATCAAAAAAGAATTGTTTATTGAATAACTCAAAAACCCTCGATTTTTCGGGTATGGTTTAGATGTACGAAATGTAGAGAATAATTTTCTCTATATTTTCATTTCTGAGGAGCACCCTTGAATTTTGCTTCTTCCAACCCCTCTCGGGGGCTGAAAATTCAAAATGAAATTCTGGAAAAACTATTGACCGTACGAATTCGCCGCGGTGGAACAATTTGTAGCTTGAAATATAGCTGAGGGTTCAGGCTTTTTAAAGACTTAATCACGTAGAGGCTTGCACCCTTGCTATTTATTATATTGCAATTGTGCTGTTTGTATGGTAAAAAAAATGTGGTCACTAAAATTGAATCAAATTTGATTTCTCGTTCGAATGTTTTGAGTTTATCGATCATTCATCACAATCGAAGAGTCTATATATCTTTTAAACCATTTAAACGACTTGTATTATTTTTTTATTTTTCGTAATTAATAAATCGAGACCTAATTACGCGTCCGGGGCTGGCGACCCGGGCCTTCCTCCGTATACACTATGAATGAATTCATCACGAGTGCCGTTGCGTTGCTGTTTCAAAATGCGCTTCAAACATTTTCATAGGAAAAAGATTTTGAGACACATCGCATCCTGGTGGAATTACTGAAGAGCGAGCCTTAGCGCCAACTAATTAAAAACTTTCGTGTAACTAGGAGCAGATGGAGGGCGTTGAGGTCGAGTTCAGTCCTCGGGAAAAAGGAAACCACCGAACGGGATACCTCGCGCAGCTTTTTTCCATGCACATCCCACTCTTTCGCTTGACGTATCCCGGTCCTTTTAAACTTGTGCTCGTGAAAAGCCCCTTTACCCGCTTACTACGTAACCATCGTATGCCCATTATAAGAACGCGCACGTGTGGTCCTCATGCTTCAACTTTATACTCGCGTGTGTCCCATTAGCCGGTTGAAATTTTACCGGGAAGTTAAGCTATCCGCCTTCAATTGAAATCCGACGCGATCACGTGTGAATCATTTTAATTTTTTTCCCCCTTCTTGACGTGCATTTCCTGGTCATTTTTGGAGCCTTCGAGGGGATCAGAAATGTCGGGAGAGCCAGCTCTTTGGGGGGTTTTTTTTCTTTTGGCTATGAGTAATTTGAATAAGGTCGACCGCGATCTCTCAGGTTCAATCGCTGTCTGCCACAAGTATTTTTCTTTTTTTCTTTAGTGACGTCTTCGTGAATCATAATCGTATAGAAAACCGTTTTTTTTTTATAAATTTTATGAAAAAACATGTTTTTTTTGGTTTAAGAGAATACACAAAAATTATCTTATATATTTAATAGTCGCGTAAAAATTTTTGTATTATTATTTGTTCCATCGCACGGGGCCTTCCCTTATAAATACGTGCCCACCATATTTAATTTTGTCGCCAGGGTAGTGTAACTTTAATTAAGCCTTAAGCCTTAATATATAGAAAACGTATTTTTTTAAAAATATTTTGCAAACATTTTTTTCATAATAATTTTGGCGTGTAACTTTTAATACGACAAATATAAAATCCATTCTCGACGTACACACGAACCAAATGTCCAAGCTACACGCGAGCGTAAGCTAGTTCTAATGGACTTTCCATCGAAACATCCTCGGATTAATATTTTTGTGTGATATTATGTCATTGGCTTGTCATGACTGCAACTGGTATGGCAAAAAAAAATGTTGCTCAAGTAGCGAAGAAGGTTAATTTATACGACTTTTGAAGATCGCGTTTAAATCACTCCTGTCCAGTTCCAATATCCAAGTGCCTGGACCCCTATACCCGAATCGTCAAAAAGACGATCGCGGTAACAACACGCCCGCAGCCTCTCGCTCTCTTTCCTCTTCACTCCTCTCCGCTCCCTTAAAATCTTTCGTGAGTTACCTTCAATTTAAGAGCGGCGGTATAACCCGCCTGCTTTTGCTACTCTCGTGCTCGCTGTTCGCTCTTCAACGTGGGTATATAATCTTCTCGTTTTCTCGACCTTTCGCGGGGCAGGCGCGCTCCAAACCCGACGTGTCGGCAGAGTATAATTATTATTAGTCGACGCGCGAGCAGCTATTTTTCTTTTTTTTATTTCGTTTCTTTTTTCTCCCTACATTTTTCACGTTCGTCTCAGAACATTCTGTTTAGCGGGACACACGCTACATCATGTGGCTTAGACCTTGGACAATGTTCGTAAAAAAAAAAAAAACGTGAATGACATTTTTCGGCGCTTCGACGAACTTTCGGGAACGAATTCAATCATTTTTTGACACTTTCGACATCCACGACTTCCGGCTACATTTTTCAACCCGTCCACTGACATGGGAGTTCTTAAAAACAGTTATTTTTGTTTGCAATTTTCTGGCTCTCATAAACACACGTGTCATTTGATTGCTCTGCTTTGGCACAGAGCAATCAAAATTTCGCTTCAAAAGGACTCGAAAGGGACTGGATTCGTCTGAAATTTACTTCTAAAAAAATGTCCCATTTCTCCGCAATATTTTCCAGATTTTTGTGAATGAGTGCAGTTTTGAAGTTTTTACATCGTTCGAGTGCAATGAAAATTAATTTAGTTACCTTCTCAATTTTTTTTAGCAGTTTTTACCTACCAAAATTCCTCCACCATTTTTCAAGACACTTATTGAAAGTTCTGCAATTTAAATTTGCTAAAAAGATTGGGTGTTATGGTGAAAATACGTAAATAAACGTATGAATATGTTTGAATTGAAACGCATACATGAAAAAAGATCAAGAAAATTCAGATAAGAATTAGAAAAAAAATATATTCTGGTAGTGTTGGTTTCGTCGCAGCTTCTGGCCGAAAAATCGCGAAACGTGTGTCCAAACTTTTGGCTGGTAGTGTATACGGATACATATATGGAGCGTAATTCCGACGTATATATAGTTTTTGAATTTTGGACGAATGAATCGAGAGTCTCGCCGAGGGCCGTCTGGCGGTGTCCCTTTATGTGTCCGTACAAAAAAGAACGTATGTAGTCCGACTAATAGTATATAAACCCCTTTCGAACGAGGTAAACAAAAAGATTGAAGAAATAAAGAGGAAGAGAGGGACACAGAGAGAGAGAGAGAAGAGATAAAACGCGGTATTTGCGAACAATGAGACGAGAGATGCGGGCAGCATCAATGGTACAAAACGAGCTGGTAAAACACAAACCGGCCACCGCGTATATATAGCCCGGGTTTTGCAGCGAGGAAATTCACAAAGAGACCGAGAGAAGCGGGAACCGGTTCTCCGGTACGAGAGGTATATGGCTCTCGGTCGCGTGCCCCTGATAATTAGCCCGACGACAGAATTCACCCCGGCTCATGCTTGCTTCGCCTATTCTCGCCTCTGTCCCGCGAACCAGACAAAAAATCTACCACCTCGTCAATGAAAAAAAAAAAGGAAGAAAAAAAGAAATGAAGAAAACAATAAAACGTAGCGTCGAAGAAGCGGTAAAAAGAATTCTACGTGCGGGGACCGTAAATTATAGGTGCGAAAAGGGAGAGAAAAAAAAATCCCGTGGTTGGGTGAGAAAATTGCAGCAATTTGTTGCATTTTCAAATTGTAGTGAAAATTCCAATTGGCAATATTGACGAGAGATTGCGAGATAGTGGATTCAGCCTTTGAATCAAATTTCTAAACATTCGAGTAGACGAAATAGAAAAATGTACGATTTAATTTAAGCTGAAAAAACACTATCGTATTTTTTTGTTGTTCTCTTACTCCAGATTAAACGTCAAAACGATGAACGAAAGTCCGTCTTTGCGACGTTAGTCTCGGTTCGTGAAAATCGTCACGGGGACGCGTGTCCGAGAGAACGCGGGCGATGTGACCGCGGAGAGAAAAGGAAACGAGAAAGAATGGTAGGAACTGCCGCGTGCAGGAGTAAAACGGGGGCGACAAAGCCTTCCTGTTTTTCGTTTCGCCACGGGGTATCCGACTGTCCGCCTCAATGTCCGACGTATACGCACACGTGGATACAATTTATGATATTCCCTCGTTTGTGCTTGGCACGACGAAAACCAGACGCGAACCACGAACGCCCCTCGCTAATCCCCGGACACCGGATTTACGTACGACTTTGCTCCTTTTGAACGAGAAGAGTTTGACCAATTGACGATGAAAGCATGCTGTCCATCGATTGTCTCTTGTACCGACGTGAAACTGAAGTAGTTCAGAACTTTGCTTTCTTTCTTTTCTTTTTTAGAATAAATATGGAGGCCCTCAGGGGTAACGATTGTCCAGATGGACGGAAAAACGATTATTTATTTAGCTGCATAATTTACGATTTGCAAGAAGGGTGCAATTGGCCTGATACCAAAGAGCTAATATTGCGACTTTTGACCCACTATTGAATGGAAAAATCTCAAAGCTGAAAGAATACCAGAAGAATACCAGAATACCAAACCTGAAAGAATACCAGAAATGCAGAGATAGAAGCGTTGCAAGTATTCATTAAGGGGTGTCGAAAAATAAATGTTTCAACCCTGAGGCCTTCGACAAAGCATTATGATGAAGTTTGCATCGTTGGAGTGCAACGAAAATTAATTCTTTTTAATCGTGACAATTCTTTTTTTTTCGCCGATGAAAGTCACTCAACGTTTTTGCGAATTCTTATTAGAGTTTTACCACTTCGATTTGCAAAAAAAGTCTTTGGATAATGATAAAAAATAAAGGAATGAAAAATTAACAAACAATTCGTTGTGTTCCAACGGTGCAAACTTCAACGTTGTGCATTATTAGAAATAAAAGAAAATTCGCCGTTCACGTTCAAACTTAAACTCAACAATTGATGAATATTTAATAAATCCGGCTGAAGATTCTCAAAACTGGCCTTTCCAGGTTGCAAAAAGCTTCATTTTAATATATCGTTATCATTGTTAGCGCACGAATTACAACCATTTGGAAAATGCCTTAAAAATTTTCGACCCGCGTACGTGCATTATTCGAATGGCTGTAATTTGTGTAAAAATGATATCGAAATTTCTACAGCTTTTTGAAATTGTAAAAAAAACTCTATTAATTAATCATTGAGTTATTAGAATTAGAACGTGAAGAATTTTCCGTGTAAATCACATGAAAAAAAAACGATCCACCGATCGTATTTTTTTTTGTACGTGATAACGTCCTCAGGGGCAAGAGCAACATATTTTTTTTTTCGACACAGACACATACACACTAGCTTTGCATGCATCGTTTAGAGACCGGGCATTACGTAAGCGAGATTATCGAGGATTTTCGAGAGCGTTGCCTGATCGGCGCCATTGATCTCGGGCACCTGCTGCGTCAGACAAATCAAAGGTCCCATCGCGCACAGGAGTGAATCAAGGAGAACGGAGAGACCACCGGAAACGGCGATTTCACCTTTGTGATTCGCCAATAGTTCGCCTATGACTGTGAGACTCTCGCCGAGCAGAGTCAAGTGAGAGGCAACGTCGATCGGTTGAGTACCAACGACTCTCAGCTTTTCTCTGTTCACGATGATCTTTGTCGATTGATTGGCGGAATGGCTCGAGGACGTCGATGTTGGGACATTTTTCACGGACGATCTCGCGACGTGTTGTCTCGTTTTCTTCCCGTTCGACGAGGCTTTTTCTTGCTTCGCGTTATCTGCAATTTTTCGGGACTTTGTGAACGCTCGGGAATTCCGTTGCGATATGAGAACGATCGAAAAATTCATGAATTTTGTTTTGTAGGCCTATGTAATCAACAATTTTTTAATCAGCGTAAAAAAACAATCCTTTTTGAAACGCTTGCCATTTCTATGAATTTTTTTTTTTTCTAGCCCCCGCGTACTTCGGCCATTATCAGGGAAACAATTTTTTTTAATGTTCTAGTTTCGTACATTTTAAGACGTTGACAATGATGTTCTTTGAATCGATTTTCGTTTTTACTTTTTGTGTTTAAACACAAAGGATTCTCGAAATTATACCCTTTTTTCCTAGTTCTTGACGCCCATTCATGAAAAAAAGCACTGTTTTTTTGCAAACACATATTTGATATACTGTAAAGATACTGTATGTTTTTTTTCTTAATTTTTAATCCTTACGAGTTGTATGGATAAAATGTCTGCCTGTAATTGGCGGAGCGATCAACCACGCCGGATCGTTCCTTACTTCATGCTTCGAACTTGGATTGAAAACCAAGCGTTTGGCTCTGCTGCGCCAATTGCGCTTCTCCAAATGAGGCACGGTAGACCACAGTTCGCCCAGTCGTTTGGACAGCGTCGCGAAATCTGGAGAAAAATATTTTGGTTCCTGGGTACGGCGAGAACATTTCGAAAAAAATTCAGCTCTATCGCAGCAAGATTAATCGTTTCGACAGGAGGCTGCTCCCTTGGCTTTATTTTCCTACCCATATCGGGACGCTGTTCCGCCAGTCTCTGCCTAATGTCTTTTGCCCATAACATGTACGCGGTGAATCTTGCTTTCTGAAAGGCAAAGCAAAAGACTCAAATTGAAAGAAATTGTACCGTTTGCGAAGTGAACAATTCTTACAGGTGAAAACGTACTCCCTTGTCTTTGCGCTGGGTCTTTGCCACGCCGACGACCTTGCCGCCCTTTATGACGATTTTCTTTTTGTTCTTCTCGAGCATATAAAGACTGTTCGCTTGCGAGGAAATTTCATGCTGCGGTACTTCCAATTTCGTAAAGCCGGCGTGCGTTGTATCTTCCTGCGGCGCACGAGCCGCGTCGTGATCCTCCTCGTAATCAAAGTCAGAAGACATACTCTCCGTCGAGGAAGATTCAGCCAACGTCGCTGCCACGGAAGTCGTGAAAGTATGTTTTCTTCCATTGTCCGCTATTCGACCGCTCGGTCCTGGCGAGTCGTACGCGCCGGGAAACTCCGCTTGCTGTGGGTTTTGTTTCTTCGGCTTGTCGGCAGGATCGTCGCACGGCCCAAAGTCTGTTAGCTTAGAGGGCTTTTTTCTAACTCTGCCGCTACGAGATACACCGGTTACTTCTAAATCTGAAAGATTCGTTCGAGCAGAAATTCTCGAAAGTAACGAAAACGGGGGAATACTTGGAAGATTGTTGATTACGGCAACAACAAAAAAATTGACAATAAAACGCAAATACTGTTGCTGAGAGCTGCTGCCGTCACGTATCTGGGATTTTCGGAGAAATGTTGAGGTTTAGAGGTCGAAAAAAATATTTCGGGGAAATAATTACGATACTTTCGACATTTTGGAGAAGGACAAATGCACAAAAGTATTCCTTACCGTCGCTTTTCGAATATTTCGGCGATGCAAAAGCGTCCATCGTGTCTTTCAACGGTTTCGCAGAAACTTCTTCGAGCGTCTTCTTCGAATTCACGAAAATACCGGGAAACACCAGATCCTTCAGCGACACGTGACTTATACGCCACCGCTGGCGCGAAAGTAGACGAAAAAGAAGCGGGCAATTTGAATGGTAAATAATGCTTCAACGTCGTTTTGTCTACTTTCTTCTTTCATATTCCTTATCTTCTTTCATATTTTCACTTGAGGATGTACGGGAGATACAATTCTATGAAAAAGTCTTCGAAATTCATTGTCAATTTACGATTCTTCATCGTACTAGTGGATTAATCTTAAATTTTGTATACAGACTTAGAATTAACGAATCAATAATGAATCCAGTTTTTATCGCTGGGAAAACATTTCTCAAAAGTACTCATAGACCCTTGATAAATTGAGAAATATAGTGCCACATCAACTGCGACGTTCGACGATAAAAGTTGAAATATTTTGTGCCTATGACTATGGGTACTCGACGTGACTTTTTCACCGTGATTTCGCTTATATTCTTTCGCGTAGGCAGGAATTACACCAGAGCGAGGGTAAGAAGAGAATCGCGAACGGAGCTGTCGTAGACACAGCCAGAAATATACAATAATAATAATAATAATAATAACCTTACGTCGCATTTTTTTACGATGCTTATCAAATGCAAATCCTACTTTATTGCGATTGGTATTCTTATTAGGTCTTTCTGGCATTTCTGTACACGCGATTCGCGCGACCCTCTTGGCAAAAATTATCCAGCCTCACGGACCGTTTTTTTCTTTTCCGCTACTCTCCCGTTGCTCTCTTTTGCCTCGCCACGCTCTCTTCTCGTAAGAGGATTTATACGAAAGTGGCTTCCGCGTATAACGAGCACACCAGCCAAAGAAATCTTCGGTTGCATTCTTGCGGAGTCTTCGCTGTTGTTGTTGTTTTTTTTTTTTTCGCTTTATTCTTCACTTGCCATTTAGATAAGACGACCAAGTGGCAAATTTCTTGCAGTCGTTACGGTTTCGTTGCTTCGTGAATAGCGTAGAGAGAGAGAGAGAGAGAGAGAGAGAGAGAGAGAGAGAGAGAGAGAGAGAGAGAGAGAAACCTTTTTTTTCTCGTCACTAAACGAAACGAGAATGACCGCACGTGAATATCTGTCCGTACATTTTGATTTCACGTGGGTTGAGATGGCAAACGGGGATATCATCGTGCAAAACGTCAAACAGGGGAAGCGCGTATGAGAAATGTATCGATAACTTTAACGATCGCTATTGGGAATTCGTTCCGTTCCATTCACGATACTCATGCATACACACCGTCAACATTTTATTTATCACTGTATCGTTGTAATCTTGAAGGAAAGGGGGCTCTCTGCGATTCCCATGAGCACGATCGAGAACTCGTCCGGGAGATAATGGCTACAAGCCGGACCAAATCGTCCCGAGGCCGATGGATAAATGGATTATGCTCACCAACTACTCAGGATTCGGGACGTCCAGTGCACACGGTGGTACTGTACGTCAGAATAATATAATATGCAATAACGAGGCTACCGATAAACTTTGTACACACGTTTTCCTCAGCACCAGCATTATTTTCTTTTATTTTTACGCCTATCTCTAATGACGAATGAACGAAATTAATATTTTTTTTCTTCATTATTCAATCGCAATTTTCAACAACTAAAATCATAAGATTATCGATGCCGTACAATTTATTCTTTTTTTTTTCTCCTAAATCAATGAGTCTGATATTTGATTTTCCAATGCAAACATTTCTCACCGTCGCGAAGATGTGTTTGTTAAAAAAAAAAAGTTTCTGTTTAGCTAGACTTTTTGGAAGTAATACCCGACGCGTCCGTCTAGGTGGAGAAAGAGTCGTAAACGTTTCTTCGGACGTGAGCACACATACAATTTGAATAATAGCACAA